>CAXAMN010000892.1:202195-213214 GCA_963970005.1 Durusdinium trenchii
GGGCTCCTGGCCTTACTACTAGGAACAAGAATGCTACTAGGAACACAGGGCATCGCGACTAGGAGCAAGGACGCTACTAGGGGCTCCTGGCCTTACTCCTTACTCCTTACTAGGAGCAACAAAAACAAAGACATCCCTTTCAACACCGTGATGCACTGCGACATCGGTCGACCGGATCGCCGCGCTTCGAGGCCGGCCGCGGCGCTCGGCCGCGCGCGGCTCGGTGCCTAGTAGCGTTCTCGTTCCTACTAGCGTCCTTGTTACTACTAGTAAGGCACTTGTTACTAGAAGCGATGCACTTGTTACTAGTAGCTTCTTGTTATTAGTAGTAAGAATGCTACTAGTAGTAATGCCCTTGTTGCTAGTAGCGACGCCCTTGCTACTAGTAGCGTCCTGGTTACTAGTAGTAAGGCCAGGAGGCCGAGCCTGAAGACAAATCTCTCTGCACTGAGCAATGCCAAATCTGCCTCAGCGTCGCTTTTTCCGGAGTTTGGTGACGTCAAACGAAGTGGACATAAATGGCGGTTGATCAAGAAAAGCTCCACTACAGTATGGAGATGTAAAACCATTCTGGTAGGGGGGGCTTGATTCATCCACAGTGTGCATTACCCTCTACAATTAGGACGTTGTCCATTTCAGTGCTTGTTCGATTGTTCAGTACATCTGCGGTGGTCAGCCCCGTGTTACCTTGCTCGCCCTCTATGGTTGCGTTTCTTCCATGTTGCCAGCGAGCTTGGTTCAAGGGCCGCTGTCCAAACAGCCTCGCAAGCAGTGGGAAGTCTATTGTTCATCACTATCAGCAAGCCCGCCTCAAGGTATGAATCATTGAGGCTTCGCAGGCTTCGCTCCCAATTGGATCGAAAAGAGAAACGCTCAAGTGATTGAATGCACCCCGCCCAACAAAGCACGATCGATGCCTCCACTGGGTCCCCGGTCCTTTCAACACTCGCGCGTCACTGCCTGAAAAAGACCCCAAAACGCGTCGCTTCTGAGCGCACCTGTTCCTGACCAAGTTTGTAGACTGCAGTTGCTGATATTGCCTGGTGAAGGGCACCAGTTCTTGATTTATCAAGGAATGATTCATGTTTACAACAATGTGGCTTCAACATCTATCTTGCCGTTGTCTTCACCTGAGGTTGTCTAAAGAACAATCCTTATCGTTTATACTATTTGTATCCCCCTTGATATTGAGGTGGAGGGGTCTGGGCAACCATTTTGTAGGTCTTTTTTTTAAAAATCTGTACAAAATGAGGGATCTGAACAAACTGTGAAATACAAAATGCAAGTGCATGACCCATGCTCGAGTCAGAGAAGAAAATTAAAAAATACTACATTATGATCGTACATGGTGCATCCATCTTGCCAAAATCTACCACTACAAAATGCAAATTCACATTCCGTATCTTTTTGTCCCTTGCTCTTGAAATTTCCGCTTCGGAGTGCTTCTTGCACTCAACTCCCTGGAGACTTTTTCTCCTCGGAGTGTCGCATTGAAAATGCAAAATGCCTCAAAATGCTTACTCCAATTCTTTCACCTGCTCAAGATGCTCACAGGTCTTCGTCTGCGTTTTCAGCAGCAGGCAACCGGCCATTCTGAGCAGTCACGTAATCGGCAATCTCCTTGACCAATCGCATGAATGCCTGCCGGGTGCTCGGGCTGCGGGTCATCTGGCTCGTGCAGTGATCCAAGAGCTTTCTCACTGCTTCATCATACTGCGCAGGCTGCCTGTACTGGTTGAACCTGAAGCTGCTGGGATACGCCAGGGCTGGACAAGCAAAAGAAAATGAGCGTTTAATCTTATCAGCCAAAAAACATGTTCTGAACGCACCACGGGCCAAACTTCAAGACATTCGGCAAGTTGGCTTGGTTGGCATTCGCGAGCTTCATGCGATTTTCTCCATCTGAGTTAAAGATCGGATTCCCTGGAAAGCTCTGCCAGTCCATCTTGCTCAAATTCTCGAGGTCGCTTGCAATTCGGGATCTGCCAAGCTTTGTCCTCTTGAACTTCAACTCGCACTCATCCAAATTCACTACGGCTGGTTTCTTGGAAGACTTTTTGCCGGCAAGCTTGGAAATGGTAGACGCTACCTTCTTCGCTGTCTTCTTTTTGGGGTCTGCTGCTGGCGCTGGCTTCATTCCACTGCCCCGGACCATCGTTGGAGCAACCATCCATGTTTCCAAATCAGGAACTTTGGCAAGAGCTTCAGCTGAAGCTTGCGAAATCACAAAGTGCATGTGGTCGGTGCTCAGAAGCGGCTTCATGCCTGCAACAAGGAATGCCCAGGATACTTTACACATTACAAAATGCAAGACTTGTGGTTGGTATGGTGTCAGGCCTTCCCAAAACATAGAGCGCAAGAACCCTTCCCTTGGGACTGTTCCCTGTTGGAGGCATGTTGGATGTCATTTTGTAGTAACTTCATCAACGAATCGCAGGAAATTGCTTTCCAATGCTTTCCAGGACATCCCCAGGTCTCTGAGTAGCATTATACAAACGCACGACATTTTGTAGCAACCAGTGCAGCTAGGAGGCTTCGCTCACAGCTGAGAATTGCCACCAAGGCTTCAATTCGCACAACCCAAGCATTGGATGTGGAGCCACACTTCCATTTGGTTGGATCATCTGTGTTCACCAAGTCTAACTCCACGGCCCTAAATGCCACGCACGCGTCCAGTGGACACTCTGATGCATACTGCTTTGGCTGCTTCACACCTTTCCACAGGGTCATCACAAGGCCCAACTGGATTTCGTTGTTGCCCGGAGTGTGGAAGAGCACGATGTTTCCCGGCCTGGAATCCAAAACAATGGAGGATCACTGTACGCGCTATGTGAAAAAAGATAGAAACAAATAAAAAACAAATAAAAACTATATAGGAAGCATGATTGTCGCAAAGCAGCATGATGCGCTCCATTGGCGCAAGAGGCAGCTTGAGATCCTCGCGGGCCTTCTGCGCCATCTCCCGCCACTTGTCCAGGCGTCCAGCGCGCGCTCGAAACTGAGGCTCGGAACTCTCATTGCGCATAGCTGCCAACTGCATCTCATTGTACCTAGGCAATTGGGGCCAGTATGCCTACAAAATGACTGGGCATCAGTCTCGAGATCACACAAACACAATACAAACATTGAAGAACATCATACATGTCTACATACTGCATTTTGTAGTAAGCTGCTGATGCCAATTTAAGGCCTTGCTGGCACGGCGGCAGCTTCGATGGTTGCGGACAAAAATGGAGTCCATGCCGCCCTTGCCACAGCGCAAGCGGACTGCTAGCCGAAACAAAGGATTCCAAATGTTACTCTTGTCAACCTTGACGCACTTCATGTCAAAAACCTCCCGCAAAGTGGATGGCAAGAAATCTGGGTCTTGCTCACCTTTGCCCTTCGGCGAGCGGCTGGTCTCTGTTCGAAACGGCTCCATGACATTGTCCTTGTCCACGAGCTTCTTGATTTGCTCCCCATCAGGGATTCTCTTCATCTCCAAATCCTCGGCATCTGCTGCTTCATGGTCCATCTCCTGACCCGGGTCCTCCATGATGAACTTGCCTTCAATCGCCACCTGCGAGACGAGATCGCTGCAAGATACATCAGCTATAGGCTGCACTTCTGAAGACTCATCCGGATCCAGGTTGTGAACATCTGGATCGAAGAAATCACTGTCATGAGCATTGCAGAGGTTCCGATAGGCCTTCTCCAACACCTCCACACTTTCCTGCGAACAGAACGAAGCCAATTGCAAGGCGGCATCCATGGCATTCTTGCAGCAAAGCTGGAACCTGGCTTGCTTTGAGAAAACCACCCAAAACTTTGCAATGTGTTGACATGTGTGAACTACAAAATGACAATCCTGGAGGTGCAACACTTGCCAAACATTTGCTAGCAACTCCATATCATTGAGCTTCTTCTCCAGAAGTGGCTCAGTCGCATTCTCCTGAGCGCGGACTTTCCACAAGGCTCCACAAGGAATGAATAAACAAAAAGCACAACACTACAAAAAGCAAATCCTTGATCAACAAATGCCAGAGTAAAAGTGAAAGCTATAAGGGCCGAAAGCCCACTCATTTTGTAGGTGAACATTGTTCCTGCAGTGATCTACAATTAACACAACGTAACCAAGCCTAGAATCTGCCTTCATGTTCTTGTTCATCCTGGCGCCTGTTCTGAGGTTCTGTCTGGTGGCTGCAGTCCAATAGGAGCGCGCTGTGTGCTGTGAATTCGAGGATTGTGCGCGGATGAAGCTAAAGAACTGCTCCACCGTCAGTTCCGAAGCTCTTGCACTTCCTCTCTTCCACGGAGTCCACCCTTTTGGCTTGGATACACACATGGCAATCACTGACAAAGCCACACCTTGAAGGTTGAAGACGGTCTGAGGTGCCATAAATAAGGGTCCAGTTGGTAGACCCTTTTCTCGGCATTTGGCGCTGGAGATCATGCGGAAGATGTCTAAGCTCAAGAATGCTGTCAAACCTAGCTCGCACCTCTGAAGCAAAGTGAGGTCGCGATGCAAGGCAGGTGCCAAAGCCATAGCGCAAACCACGTTGTGCACAGTAGCTCCACGCAAAGCCCATGGCACTACAAGTGAGTTCAGGCGCCCGTCGACCTCCTCCACCAAAAAGAATGGATTAGTCAGGAGGCTGTTGAGCTTATCGCTCATCGGTTCTTCTCTGCTATATGCAGCGGGAGGTAGTCCGTGAGAGCGAGCCAAGGTGACGTCGGCCCAGTACTCACCATATGTGCATGTTCTCAACATGCTGCACAGTTGGCCGCTGGTGTTTTTGTTTGCGTGACCTGAGGCCAAACAATGAAATATTAGGCTGTTAGTTAGAACTTGCTGGGGATCGGTTGTTGAGGAGCATAGCGCTTGTTCACTACAAAAAAGCCAAACACACCAAAAAATGCAGGCATGGGCAGTCCGTCTGTGCCCAGTACAGCGTGTTACATCAAGATAACAAAGAACACATAGCATTTTGTAGGGAAAATATCTAAAATAACAAAACCCACAACCCATGGGAGCAATGAAACACGTGCAAGGAGCAAGGTCCCGGCATACAGTAGATGTATTCGTTGCTGTGCTTGCACAACGCGATTGGTAACCGGGGCAAAGCGCTCCTGGGCAAAGCTTCCCATTCTAATTCGCTGAACCAGGCAACTTCCTTCAACGCCACTGGGTCTACGCAATCTGCATGCTGCCCGTGCAACATTTTCCTCACAAGCGTGTGTGTCCCAAAGGCGTCGAACGTCATGCAGCGGATAAGGTGTCCACACTCTTTCATGAAAATTCCGACAGTGTGCAGCATGGACCATTGGCCTGCTGCAGCAGCGCCAGATCCTCCACAACTATGCATGGTTGGCATTGAAGCCACTGACAGGGCAGATTTGGCTGCAGAGCATGGGTCCCAAACGATGTACTCGTACATCAGGCCGGCCTTTGGGACTTCCCGCGCATTCAAGGATGGATCATTGAGATCTAAGAAGCAGGTTGCAGCATTGCCTGGCGCCCAAGCACCGCCAACAAGCCCTCTTGCACCGTTGATCAAGGTGATCTGCGACAGGGTAGCTGTGAGGTATGTCCCGTCGAAAGCCAACATCAAACGTCCTAAGCATATTCAGAAGCGTCAGAGAAAGAAGCAAAAGACATTTCAAAAATGCATGTGTGGCCTACAGAATGACAAAATAGTATGCAAGGATGCTCACAAAGAAATATGTAAAATATTAATATAACCTTACAAAATGCATGGCATCCTTTGTAGTGAATTAGAAATCCTCATACAATATCAACACTTTCATGCTTTCTGCCTATCCAAGCTACGCTGCCCGCAATTCTTCTCGTCCAATTTGTACCGCTGGTGCACCAATAGAGCATTTTCTCGTAGCTGATCCGGGAAATGCAAAGCTAGAACTGGGCATGGCAGGCTATGCTTGGTCAGCTCATTGAAAGATGTCCTGAAAGCAGTCCCTGGGACGCCAAATTGCGCAGCTAGTTCTTTGTTGCCACAAAGCATCGCTAGCTGCATGCCAGCGTCGTTGATTAAGGCTTCCTCCCTTGCTGTTCTGGCGGCCTTGCGCCCACGCATATCAGCTCCTCGCTTTTGCTTGTCTAGCATTTCTAGACACTGCAGCGAAAGCCCCTGCAACAGGGGGTGATCGTTCAATCCACCACTGATAGCTGCGCTGGCAAGCCGGATGTTTGCCAAGTCTGTCTCGGAGGCTTGTCCGGTTGCCAAACACAAAGAGAATTTGGCCAGAGTGTCTGCAAATTGATCTGGCATCCCCTGCGCGTTGCAGCGTAGACATGGATTGATAACAGCTCCAAGAAACTGCTTGTGTGCGTCACTCGAACCAAGATCAGGTACAGAGCTCCAAGCTCCACGAACATACTGTTGAAGTTGGCTGGAATTCAACCGGATGATGGTGTCAATTGAGCGGTTGTCCCTAGCATAGCAGGGTGTCTGCTTGATTGCTTGCTGCAGTCTCTCCACAGCATCCTGCCCCTGGAAGAGGCGCGCGCTCAAAAGTTCAGCTGCAAAGTGCTTGATCATGAATTTCATTACGCTTCTGACCACTCCGTGTCCACCACCAACAGCTTCACAAAGAGTGCACATAGCCCTCTCACCTTCAGGGGGGCTTGAGAACTGTCTTTGCGCAATTGTGGGCTCGGATCACCCAAATGCCCTCATTGCCATCCTGCCAGGCACCAGTGCTTGACCAAGCATGAGACAGGCTCTACAAAATGGTTTCCACAGATTGTTTGTTTTTGATATTATGAAATTAACGTTAAAACCTGTGAGACATACCATCAAATTGTTAAGATCTCACATTTTGTAGAGACACAAGCGCTCTAAATGTGTGTTGTGTTGATTCGTCTGTCAAAAAGTAAAAGTAACACATCAGTCTCTCTTGTCCTTCAAATACCGATGCTTTGCAAACTCTGGCAGGTTGACAAAGGTAGCCCAAAGGTTCATCTCCGTGATAAACTTTTGAAGCAATCCAGTCCCTTTTCCATCCAGCAAATATGCCTCACACTCAACAAACTCGGGCGCAATGTGCGCTTCTCCTTCCAAGGCTTCCTGAGCAATCATTGATCGTTGGTGTTTGGCAGAAGCACAATGTTGCCGAAGAAAGTGAGCAGCGGCAGACACCTTGCCTGAGGACATGTCTATGACTTTGCCGTCCGGAAATGAATGGGTTTTGCATACCATGCACCGGACTGGAAACTTCTTCCCATGCTTTCCAGGCTCCAGCTGAACGAAGACCCCATCATAGCTTGCGATCAAAGCTGACATGGTATTCAGCAAAGGCTCGGCCCTCTCAGGTTTTGGTTGCTCATCAGTCTCACCATCCACCGCATTTTGTAGAGGCAAAAGTTCAGGAACTTTGGAATGCTTCAGCGCATCTAGCAAAGCTTCCTTCAGCTTCTCTTCACTGAACTGATGACTTTCAAGTAGAGACTGACAGATTGTACACCTGAAATTGGACACGTCGAAGTCATCCTGCATAAATCTCCGCTGCAAGTTCACAAAGCCAACAGCATCACAAGATGAAACGCTTTTGGCCCCATTGAGCCTGACTGAAAGGTTCCAAACATAACACATGGTACAAACGAAACCATCCTCCCCCATCCAGACCTCACTACAATTACTGCCCGTGCGCCTGTAGTGCTGACGCTGGAAGACTGGCCACGTCACCCCAATCGACGCAAGGTATTGCTTGATGCAGCGTTCTTTCACGAGCTTGTCACTGGCTGGTAGCTTTCTGCATGACCGTGTGTGAGTCTCACGTTTGATTTGCCTGGTCGGGAGGCCAATGCCCAAAGAGCATTCGGCGGGCAGGATTTCCAAGTTCTGATCGGCAACGCAAATCTGTTGTGGACCTGGGGCCCGGAGGGATGTGTCGGATGCTTCAACTGGAGGCTGCCCAAAAGAAGCTGGCTTCCCTTCATCCAGGACGCTGGCTTTGGGAGCCTTCTTCTGAGATTTGCCCGCCTTCCCTTCACATGCCTTCCTCTTGCGAGACTCCGGGGACGCAAGCTTCTTGTCCATGTCTTGCTCTACAAAATGCGCATCCAGCATGAATCCGTCAAAGAGACGCTGATGGAGTGATTTGCGAGAAACATTGATCCAGCCAGCGGCCAATTCCTAAGCCAAAGTTCTCTGCAAGCATTTTTTTTCAAAAACACTTTTACTACAAAATGCAATGTTTTTATTCTTTATACAGTATAACCATATATAACCCACAAAAGAGGTTGCCAACTTGCGCAACAAAGAAACCTCACGCAAAGCAGTTGTATTTGCTTTGGCATGAGTATAATCCTCATGGGTCACATCTGGATCATGCATGCGCTCTAAAGCCCACACTGACCATAAACCACAATTTCCATCAGCCGGGACAAACTCAGGAACCAAGCCAATCTCTTCGAACCTGGTCAAAGCCTTTGCCATGTTGTTGCCATACTTCTCTTGCGCGATCAAGCCCTCAAACTTTTCCATCTCTTGTGGAGTTGCTGTTCGATCGCGATCATCCCCCAACATCTCCAACATCTTGAACTTGATGTCAGCCTGAAAATCCGCAACATGCTTGCGAGCCGATGCCAAGGCAACCGCCCAATCAGCATAGTTGAATTGCGACCGATGCCAAGCCGGAATGAAGTGGTTCAAACTCTGCTCAGGAACAGCTTCAAGAGATGCGTGGCAATGGATGATAAACCAGGTATGGTGGCTGCTAAAATCAATCTTCCACTCCTCTTGGGGGTATGCATCGCAGGCGGTCCGCAGCATTGAATGAATGTCCGTGAGCTGCAGCTGTGGTTCGTTCTTGTAGGACAAGAATACTAGATCTTTGCCACGCCGGCGAGCCAACATGTGCAGATCCAAGCAAGAGATATAGATTCCATCATCGACAATGTAATTGGAATACCCGTCCTTACAAAATGACGTGACTCATCACTGCTGCAACAAAAAGGATATGGCTTCGTATATGTGCTATTGTATCCCCTCTGTCTGTTACAATCACAGAACGAAGGAGAACCTAACCACACCATTCAGTAGACCTTCAAGACCCTTGCAAACCAGATTCTATTCTCTTCTTCAAAGCTGGATCGGACTGAGCCTGAGTCTCATCATGTTGCTTTGCTGTCTTGCCGCATCCATCTCCTGCAAGGAGTGGCAACACAAAGACACTCTTATGGCTTGCCCGGTTACTTGTCACTAATTTGTGTAACATGTCTCTACAAAATAAAAGTTTTGGATCTTTAACCGACAAGACCTATGACAGCAGCTTGCACTATGACTAATTCACATTAATTCAGGTTCTCTACAGAATGAGAGTTTTCATAGATCGCCATGTAAAAGAGGTCAGAACCAAGCTGATCCCGATCCTTCACTTGTTTCAGCGCCTTTCTGCTCATCCTTGTGCTGCGTTCCAAGTCCTCCCACACAAGCCGGCGCGAAGCAAGAGAAAATAACGCAAGTGTCCAAACAACCCATGAGCCCCGCTGCATGAACAGTTCATGGATGTTCAGGGTAGATCACGATGGCCACTCGCCCCCAAAACGGAGCTGATGTGTCGCTGGGCTGCAGGCAGAACGCTCTTCAGGTCTACAAATTGATTAGACATGACTGAAATATATTCGACTCCTTTCCCTCACTTCGCAGTCAGTCCTTCTGCCTTTGCTTTCACTTCTGCTGTTCCAGGTGTAGCTCCTGGGGGTCGGGACACTCTTTAGTTCAAATGTTGATTTTCTTTGGATAAGGCCTTGCATTGTGTAGTTATTTTGTTGGCCAAATAACTACAAATAGTCATAAATATTATGTATATATATCTATATAGTCTCATTCTACAAAATAAAGAACATCCAAGACCCAGGGGTTTGGTTGGGGAAGGCCACTCTGTGCCACTGAAAAAACACTTGTCTCCTGAACACCAACGCTCCCAGTCTTGAAGGTCATCAACAGGACTGCCATCCAAGCTGCCCCACTCGTCAGCAAATTCTGGAGGAAGCCCGTGGTGGCTCATCAGCCAGGAAAGGAACTTGGGGAAGGATGGATGAGATCTGGCCTTCTGGCACAGGTTGGCAGCTTCTTCTTCAGACAGCTCCTTAGTTTCTACATGTTCATAGGATTTAGACTTGGATGTTTTAATAGCATTCTCCAACAATATCAACTATATATAAATCTATTTCTATCCTCTCTTTCTGTTCCTGGTTATACACCTAGCTTGCTAGACAAGAATCAGTCGCACATGCGTTTCCTGCAGCTGGCACTCCTGCAGTCACCCCTTGGACTGCGCTGGCGCCTGCTGCCACATCCGCTATGGCCTTCTTGACTTCAGTTGAAGGTGTAGCAGTAGCTCCTGGTCTTGACATCACCGGCTATCAGAAACAATGTGTTGGACATTGCATTGTGTAGGGAATGCGGCCTCTACAAAATGAAGTTGTTAATCCTTTCCAAAACTCCCAAATACGAAAAGAAATATCTATGACGTTATTTTGAAAACAACCAGCAGACGCAACCAAAAGAATTTGAAAGAACTTGGTTCATCTTGGTTCTACAAAATGACTGGAATTTGATGAGTTTTTTTCTCTTCATGGTTTCTGGCCCTTATAAGAGATTCACTTATATTCTGCTTTGGAATTCTTGACTTCCATAGAAGATGTAGCTCCTGGAGATCAGGCGGTGCTACTATTTAGGATGTCAAGATTCAAAACATCGTATTTTGTAAAAAACACGATTATCCAAGGTTAAGATCACCTGTAGACCGGAAGTAAGGATTGATTCTACAAAATGCAATGGATCCTGTGAGCGTTTCAAAACTCATCAATACTCCAAGATACTCCAAGAGCAAAGACATAAACTTGAAAAAAAACAAGAAGTGAAAACTCTTGGTTGTTGTTGTTTGTTGTTTGTTGTGTTTGGTTATGTTTGGTTGTTGTCTCCGGCCCTCAAAAGAGATTCCCTTCTGTCCCTGCATGTTTGCTGTGGGCGCCTCCTGCCGGTTCCGCTTTGGCCTGGTGGGCAACTGCAT
>CAXAMN010000892.1:236633-266141 GCA_963970005.1 Durusdinium trenchii
TCCTGGCCTTACTACTAGGAGCAAAGACGCTACTAGGAGCAAAGGGCTTCGCTACAGAAAGCTACTAGGGGCATGTTGCAATCACACAGCAGCCAGTTACAAATTCAGCCCCCCCTAGAACTGCCTTCAGCTAAGCCCGTCTTTATAATGCAAACCCCAACTGAAAAAGGAAAGGACACCAGAATAAACACTGTTTGCCGAAAACATGCCCAGGGCCTCAGTGGATACAATACTGGACGCTTTTTGCCGAAAAGCCGACATCCGGGTTGCTTTGGAATACAGGCAAACAACTCAGGGTCCCCTATTGTTTTGTGTAGGAAGCTCAGGATCAGCGGGAGTCAATCTGCATTGGCTTGGACTGCGATCCCCCTTCCGAACAGTCAGAACTGAAAATGGCTCAACAGTATGCAAACTATCCATTGATAACCCCGGTTGGTGTGGGGTATCGTGGGGTTATTTACAAACAAGAGACATCCTAATTTCATTCAGCTAAATCATGCTCAATAATCCCAGAGCAGTTTAAACTTTGAAACACCAAATCATTTTAAACTGTTTATACGCCCTTTAGACACAGCAGTTGCTTCACGCAAGTTCTCCTGAAGCTGAAGGGTGAGGGTGACCAGACCCCTTCTAACTCCTAATATATATCTTTATTCACTTCCGGTTGACCTCCACATCCACATTTTGTCCAAAGATCTTCTGGCGTACAGCCCGACTCTTCGACACACAAGAGGCCCTGCTCGGCCTCAGGAGAGGCCAGTCGAAAGTAGGCAATGCCCTTGTGCAGCGCAAAGCCACCACACCGCTGACGGCAACACAGCTCCTTGACCCTCGGCCGCGGGGCTTTTGTGACGATGTGGGGGAATTGACCTGCAAGATGAGTCCAGATGAGAGGATTGGTTGGTTGAGAGATGATGTTGATGTGCGTTTAAATAGGGAAACCCCCAATCCCTTTTGTTCAATTCGTTGCCTGGGAGGTCTTCCTACTTTGATACCCATGTTGAGAGTTGGAGCGGATAGGCTGGATGTGTGGGAGGACTGGTCACTTCCAAGAGTCACTCGGAGAAAGAGCAGCCAAGGTACATCTCCACGAAGTTCTATCCGTCAAATGATGTACACTCCCTGAAATCATCATGGAATGACTATTTTCCTCAAACAGGTGTTTTTGTCCCCTTCCGTGATTATTTCAATGACTGCACGTCCAATGTCTTCCACTTGTCATAACATCGAGAGAAGCTTCCAATAATAACACCGCCAAATGTGGACGATTTGTGCAGTGAAAGTGAGAAAGTACATCAAGAACCTTTGTGGATGAATGTGCCGTACCCAAAGAGCACGGGAAAGACGCCGGCGTGCTTTGGTTTTCAGCAGCTGCATTTAAAACATAGCAGCGGCAAAGTCTTGCTGCTGCATGGCATTGCTTCCATGCAACGTGTGGAGCAGGTCAAGAGAGTGCAGCGATTGACATCTCTACAGGTCTGTGCTGTTCGCCACCACTGCTGTCAACATCTGCGAATCACATCTGCACACGTGGAGCGGCTGCTTGGAGCGTGTGCATTTGGAAAACCTCGTGGAACACCCCGAGCTTTCCTCTTGTGCACCGCCTGCTGTCGAACCAAGTCTGGTCCCAATTGCGATGCCGTCTGTACATTCAAACAGTATATTCTATACATCAGGCGCCTCTCAGCTCAACGATAGCACGGCCTGCATCCGTAGCCTCACCCATGTCGACAACATGTGTCGACAACATGTGCCACGTGTCACACTTGCATGTTTTTTGAAACGGGTTCAAATTCTTGGCTGGTCGGATGTCCAACAACCACGGCTTTGACACTTCCGCACTTGTATGTCGTACAAACTATACGTCCCAGATTTGCTTCAAACCAGCCGGTTGGGCGGAAGCAATAGTAGGTTGTCATGCCCAATTGACGGCCATACGCACAACCCGGTCCACAAGGGCCTCGGCGAGTGTTCACGAGCGTGTTTTTCGATCCCCGAACATGCAACATGCAAAGCAGCAATGAACAGTGTAGTTCAGCAGCGGATATGTTCTTGACCAGTACTTGCAGGGTTCGCTCATTTTGGACAAAAAAAGAAACAAGCAGTTCTGTTTGGTAGCAAAAAGAAACCCCCGCTTTAGTCTGACAGAGCTACGATGGGAAAGTTATGGCACACACGACATGTACAAGGTCAGACCTGACAATCCAGGCAGACCGTCACCAAACACCTGCCCAATCAACCGACAAAATGCCTGTGAGCAGTTGAGGCGCTGAGCAGTACTGCCCAGCATTTCATGGGTTGCTGACGGTGATTTGCTGTCAACGTGGTGTTTGGTTGGTGGTGGTCTCCCACTCACTGTACAGCCGTTCCAAACACAATGACCATCACTGACACAAACGTTATTTCTACGTAAGTCTTCCTTCGCTGTCCTCCGTCCAACAAGCACCATCTCAGAGTTTATGCGGAAGACGCAAGGATATTGTGATACTAAACCAATCAAGGGAAACACACACAGATAGACCAATTCAACTTGCAAGATATCTAAAATTATTCCAACAACATTTGTGGTGACTGACAAACGTCGACACATTAAGGAACGCACAAAACCGTACAACACGTTGATGATCTAAGTACATGTGTTAAAATTGGATCACGACACAAAAAAAGATCATGTTTGCTCGTGAAGCTGCTTGAGTTCCAATATTTCAGGGCAGCAGTCACAGGGGTTGTGCTCCAGGTTGGAGAACCCATGACAAGGAGCTCGGGTTTTCGCTGGAAGAACAAAGAATGTTGAACACGTCACAGTCATCCCGGGTCATCCCTGAACCAATATGTCCTTTTGCGAAATATAGAGGAGTTGGTTTGGTACCATATATATAAATTGGTTGTACACTTATTTCTCAACCAACCAATAGTAAATGGCCATCTATGCCCTGAACCTATGAAAAGCTATGAACAGCACCACTTCTTGGATAGTGCCATTTAAGAAACCTTCCTTCATGTGCATTCTCATCTGGGCAGCTCGCCAACAAAGGATGCCATCACACGCGACACAAGTCACTCCCTTGGAGAGATCACTCGATACTGCATCGTTATGCTCATCTTTCTATGGGCAATGGGTTGGCAAGGCACAGTAGAGGACGTTGCTTCCAAGCAGGCTCGCAGCATCCCAGGAACCCTCCTTGTCCATAGCTTTCAAGCTCTTCTCGGTCTTTTCCGGCTTTTCCTGTACAACAGCCCGTATCGCAGAAAAAGGAACAAGGATCTTTCCTTCCCATCTGTTCACAACATCATGGAGGTACCTATAGATCTTGCTTTGTATTTTTGCCCAAGAAACATCGCCCCGCCAGCTCGACTCCTCAAATGGTTGAACATATGAAGCAGGATGAAGTCCTGCAACATCATACCATCATCATACCGTATACCCTATAATAGGTGATCTCATGGTCCCGTATGGTCTCGTTCATCCCTTCACCACCTCACCTGACCGTACCGGAGCGCCTCAGTGGCTGGCATCACAGCGCTGGCCTCGGCCGCCTCGGCTTTCTCCTCGTCACATGGAGCACAAGCGCAGGATTGGTAAAGGTCGAAGACATACCAAGATCCAACTTGCTTGGCCTCGGACTTGGAAATGGCACGAAATAGAAAAAAACAAACATGATGACCAGAGGTGCTGGAGTTCATGACGAAAGCTTCCGTTGAACTTGTGTCTTGGAATTCTCAGCGTGACTCGGTTCGCACAAGAATGGCATCACAAAGAAGAGTCGAACATGACTTGGAGAGTAATATACCCTAAAAGAAAGCAAGTTGCGCAAGTGTGGCCACACTTGCAATACACGAAGTTGCTCCAGGTGGAATTCACCGCATTCACTGCCGCTGGCGGGTTCGCCGGACGGGCTTCCAGGAAATCAGCGCACACCGGCACCAAAAAGAGCAAGGACAAGGTGCGCACGGCCATGAGTGGCGAGTTTCGCGTGTGCCGGGCGCTTAGACTCTGTGGGATCTGCTGTTCTTTCGCTCAAACTAGGGCAAAACCCGGCCGGCGTGGACACATCCCATGTAAAGGGAGGTTGTGACACACTCTGAACACTGTTAGGGTCAAAGAACGTGGACACATGCTGCAACGTCAGGAGAAAGTTGAAGTGTGGGATGAATAAATTCAAACCGAACTGTTGCAACACTACGGTATCGTAAGCATAGTGATAGACTGTGGCAGATCAAACCCGATCCCGCCCTTGCGCCGTCAAAAACGTCCGTCTCGCGGCATCACGAGTTCCGGGCGCTTCGAGATCATCACATCGAACCGTCAAGGCATCCTGCGACGGACGCAATCACCGTGATCGCCTCCGTTCCCAATCCGTTTGGAGCAGTTGGTGCTTGGAAAAGGATTCCCTTCTGAAAATCTGACTGTGCATCGCGTGGTGTTACCCAACCAAATGGCTGTGAAAGAGAAGCTGTGGTCTTGCCAAGTGGCGATCTCCATCGCTTTTCCTCAAGAATTCTCTCACTCTGTCATCTCTCCCATGGATGTACCGACTCCGTTTGCAGTCAGTCACTTCAAAAAATCTTGGCTTCGTGGTTTTCCTGGATCTTCCAAGGGTGCCAAATTTCAGCCTTTTGATCAAACCAGCCGCAGCCGAAGGGCCGAACTTTTGCAGAGTTGGAAGATCCAGGTTGGTTCTCAACAAGCTCCAGCGATTCCCCGTCCTTGCCAGGATCTGAATCAATCCCGTCAAGCACCTGGTGCCATAGGGTGTTTTCTGATTCAGTGAGGTCGAATGCGCATTCTTCGGGAGGTCTATTCCTGCAGCCTTGCTTTGGTACATATTGTATATTTACACTGAAGCATCAACACGTTGCCGGATCTGTGATCTGCTGGTTTCTCTGCAAACCTGGTGATTGGGGTGGCTCTAAGAGAGACTAGGCAAGCCTTCCTGCGTAGAAAAAGTAATACAAATAATATGGACTTTCCCAATGGTGTCTAGGGTTTGAATGGATATGGTATGATATGGTATATCGGTACTTATCTGTACATCCTTGTATGTCCCAAGGATTGTGACGTTTTCAAATACCCTCCAACGCCTCCATTCTGGCCCTCCTGGGGCCGGTCGCTTCCCCGCCTCCCAAATGTATCGCGCTTCTGGCATCTCCTTGGACCACGGCTCCCCGGGCCAGGGCACTAAGGGGCCTCGGCTGGAGTTTGGAGTCTCCAAAGGCACGGCTTTAACATGCTTCTTGCTCCTAGTAGTAAGGCCAGGAGCCCCTAGTAGCGTCCTTGCTGATGCCAGGAACCCCTAGTAGTAGCTTCTTGTTACGTTAAGCTTCCCCAGAAATCAAGGCATCAAATCATTAGTGCGAGCGCTTCTTCAAGGAAGCTTCCTCCGCCGCCTTTAGGTCGGCGTGGGGAGCTTCCTTGAAGAAGCGTGAGCTATCCTGCATCCTAGAAGCTTACTTCTTAGCTACTAGATGCTACTAGCTACCTCCCCTAGCTAACCTACCTCTACTAGCGGCCTACCCCCCTTGTAAAAAGTCATTTGCTTTGACTTCAGAAGCCATCCTTCCCACACTTTGCCACCAAGAAGGCAATATGAGGATTCTAGCGATGCCCTTTAGGCTCTAATACACAGTTGTAGGTGTTATAGCTTTCGACCAGCACGATTTCAGGTTCAGAACCATCCCAACGCTTTGTCTTGATTGAAAGAAAACCACCAAACAACGTGACAACATTACAACTGGGGGACAGAATGCTCATGAGCTTGCCCATGGCAATATCACGAGTCAAAAGGGTGTACCATCCCCCATGGCCAAAACTCCCGCAACTACTAGTACAGGAGAAAGATCTTCCAAGACTTAAGTAGTTAGTTGCCATAAGTCAACTTGGTGGTCTTCCAACTGGTGCTTGATCGGGTCCTTCTTTGTCTCTGATTGATTTCTGAGACACAAAAGTTCAGCAAATTCATGGTCCCTCATTCAGTGGTGCCCATCATTGCAGAAATTCGGAAAGAATATGCCACCTCATCTTGCAGTAAAGAGCAGCTTTACAAAGTTTTACACTCTGTTCCTTGTCCAACTGGAGACAACGCCTGCTCAGCCCCCCATACCTCTGGTGTTTCGACTATCCCCCTGACCCCCGTGCCTGGCAAGGGCTGGCACCAAGGGAATGGCGCTCGCCAAAGTGGCTCGTCCACTTGACCGTAGCAGCTGGGTGTCGCAACTGCGGCGCGGCGCAACGAACGCAGCGAAGGCGAATGAGCCGCAGCGGTGGGTTCCCCCCCGCGCGTTCGGATTCAAAGGATGCCTGAAACGACTTAAGTTTTGCGGGTCTTGCCAGGGAGACATGGGTGGGTCAAGACTGGAACGGTGTGTTTAATGACAATAGATTAGGGTCCTTTCAGGTTCCAAACAGACCCCAGATTCTTCCTTTGGAGATTTTTATGGTCGGACGCTGGTCACACCTCTGAAACGCAAATGATCTTCACACCTTTGGGCGAGAACACCTTGCTATGATCTGCTGGTCTGGAATGAGTTTTTTTTCATGGCTCGGTACTATGGCTCCAGAACCAGGCCTATACCCGTCCGCATGTCGCAGAGAGTCCTTTGTTTGGGGCCCTTTGCTTGAGATCGATTTTGTCTATACAGCTGCAGGTTGGACTGCCTCAGCGCGCATCACATCGGATGTCTCTGGGACACTACATGGAGCAGTTCTGTCGGGGGCTGAGATCTTCCGGGCGAACCGTTCCCTTGGAGTCTGAAACTCCATCCAAACACGGAAGTCATGGGATGGCACTTGACAAGATTGGAAGAGGGGGAGGTGAGTCTGCGCTGCGGCGTCCCCTCACACGTGAAGAGTCAGGAGTCAGGAGAGTCTGATTCTCCAGAGCACAGCGTGTCAAAAGGGATCCGACAGCCAAAGAACACATACATATTACATATACGTTGCTTCGATTTATTTGTGAAAGAAAAGCTGTTGCCATCTGAGGGAATTTCGCTGGGATGAATTGAATTAAAATGAGCTGATCACTCAAGCCACATCCATCTTTCATGTCTTCAGCACCTGACAGCAACCTTTTTGCCTTCCCCTCTTAGACAGCCCCCCTTTTCCCATCTTCTCACCTGCTGCTGTATCGGGACTGGGCGTGATCACATGGAAGGGACTGGGCGTTCCTGGGCGATGAAAGCCAGTGGTCCAGGAGCCCCTAGTAGCGTCCTTGCTCCTAGTAGCTTCTTGTTACTAGCGATGCCAGGAGCCCCTAGTAGCGTTGTTGCTCGTGGTCCATGGAATCCACTATTTCGATGACGAACAAGTCCTGCCCGTGACGACAAAATGATGAAACACTCGACTTAGGTGGTGTAAAAGCTTGGAAAAGTTGTTTCAACGCATTGCACGATTAACAAGCAAGCACACATCGGCAACAATAACGTAGATGGCTCCTCCGGCAGGCAGCGTGAACAACATGATTGTGAAATCATTCTACGTTCTGCACACTCTCCCCCCTTGAACTGCTCCAAAGACTCCCAATTAGAGAAGAAATCTGAGTGACTATGGGTGACCGGTGTTTCAAACAATGTTCGTTCCAATGTTGGGAACCATGATGTCGCAGGTTGGGACCCAAGCCGTTTGGACGTCTTCTGGGGCCTAACCCCAAAGCGATACCATAGCGTACCTGCAGAATCTGCTCGTGATCGAGGAAGCTGCAAAGGACGCCTGATCCAAACGACAAAAACACATGACATGTGACAGAGGATCAAGCCTCCGTCTCCTCCATCACCATGCCGCACCGAATCTGCTGGTGGTGTGATTACTAAACAAGAGCTATTACTCGAATGGTTGCCTGAACCTGACAATTAACAAGAGCTATCTGTCAGGATCACAGTGTAGGATAACTCAAGAAGCTTTGTATTGTTGTGATCCCATCGTTTTCACGAAATCCGAACGAATCCGAACAAAGATGGAGTTTCACCTCCACGCCGCCACGCCTCACTTTCCGCGGTGAGGGTATTAAGGGCTCGGGACATAAGCGTCGCAAGGCCTGGGAAGGACATAGGCCCAGCCGGTGCAGGGACTGGTTTGCATGGAGATACAAGAAACGCTCTGAAATGCTTTTTGGCCTTTTTTGGCCCAAGGATCTCCTTGGTAAAACACCCCAGCCATTCAGTTTGCCACCCACATGGACTACCCAGCCAGCTGCCTGGTCCAACTCCGGGACCAAAACCGATCAGGGCATCTACGAGGCAATTACAGTAGCAATTGAATTGTTTAGGCGCTTATTCCAAAGCGGCAGAACACGTGTTATTGCAAGAAATCGATTTGGGCCGTCAACTTCCTGGCCACCCTCACTTCATGGCCAACCTCCAAGACCAAACCACTTCCGCAATACGAATGCACAAATTATTCTGCAATGCTTCAATCATGACATCCGGCTGGAAGTATGGCCAGCAATCCTTGAATCCCGATTTCATTCGCAACGAAGTCTTGGCAAAGCTTTTGTCTCCACCCAGTCCCTTCGCACATCTTCGCACCTGCAAGCGGGGGTCGGCCCAGCGCGGCTGCCAGTCGTTGGTCAAAATGCCGTAGGCCCTGCGTCGAGGCGTCGCCAAGTCCGTGGCGCACGAGTTCCGCGGTCCTTTTCCGTCTTTGGCCCTTCCCGGTGGTATTTGAGCTCACTTTTGGGGTCCAAAGGGATCCAAGTACCTTCTCGGCTTCAAAGTTTGCCTGGCACAATTTACAAACCACTTTGGATGATGATATTTTAAGTCACCTCAAACATGTGACGTGCTTTTTACAACATCCTGTGAAGACCTGCCAGAGTGAGAAGGACAACAAAAGGATGAAGATCCAAAGAAGTTACAGTTCCTGGATTGGTTACGTGCATGGCATGGCCCCCGAAAGCATGACCATTCTCATACTGTGCTACCATCGGTCACCGACCCGCAGAACTGTGCTACCATGTGTCACCTGGGTTTTTAGTTTGTCACTGAGTGTGCACTGAGTGTCTTCAGTTTGTACCTTCTCTGGGTTCGTCATGTCTCATGTAAGGTCTTTCACCGTATGCTGGCTTCTATCATTGGATGATCTAATCGAAAGTTTGGCCAAACTTATGCCGTATAATACCACTCTGGAAATCGTTCAACCGCTCAATGCAACACATTTGGCCCTTTGGTGATGTTAGATTTGCTTGGCCCTGTTACACAAAGTCTTTTTCAATCGAATCAGTTCAGCTGAAAATTAACACCAGTCCGACTTGCGGTCGATGTTTGCTACGTTGCCCCTTGCCCAGCCCCCCAGACTATCAAGAACGCCACTGGAATTTTTGGCATGTGTACTTGCCATGCAACGTTGTGCTTGATCAACACTTCGCAAGTGAAAGTCGGGAATCAGATCCGCGGGTGCGTCTGATAATGTCTCGTTCAACCTCCAGGTCCGTGCAAAGGGCCAAGTTAGCCGGCAAGGCTTGCCCTGGAAGATAGCTTTTGTAATCCTGGGATTATCTGGTCAACTTGTAAGTAATGTGGTGAACTTGCACCATCCACCCACATGTGGGTGGGAGCCAATCCCATGTGAGCGAGACTGTTGAAATTCACTTGTTTACAAGTGAAGAGTTAGGGAAGAAAGGACCCGTTGCATATTGTGACAGGTAGCGCGAGATAGCACGCAAAGCATCTGCCGGAGGGAGAAGCTTAACCATACTTGGTTGATGACCTGAACCCCCAAGAAATCATTAAAGATATCCAAATATATCTATAAATACAATAAACTGCAAAACTGTGACTCCCCAATCACTCCTCTATCTCCTCAGCTCTTTGAGAAGCACCGAGCGGCTCGTCGTCCGCACCGCTGCCGGGCTTGGGCCCCACATTGAGCGGCCAGTAAGCAAAGTCCACGTCCTTGCGCTCCTCGGTTGACAAGTCTTTTCCGGATCTGCAGAAGCGGGCAGTGTCTGGCAGTGTCTGGTGTTTGGAAGAGCATTGGATGTTCTGAATTGATGCTTTGCACGAAACAGGTGAATTGAGCAGTGGAGAGACTCGAACCCCATCTATCGAGGCAAACCACTCAATCGCAGTGACCATCTTATGCAACATGTTTATGCTGTGGAAATGCGTCACTCGGGCGCCACCTGTCCGCGTGCTAGTCTTCCAAGCTGCCATGCAACTGGAGGGATTAACACTCACTATACTTGCAGTTCTAAATGAGATACAGTGGCTACTTACATCATGACCTGCATACCTCTATGTTGATGATCTGCTGAGAGTTTCACCATCATTGCCAAGGCTCCAAATACTTGCAGACCTTTCCAAACCACTCGAGCTCGCTGTCAAGGGAGCAGCCCAGTTCGGACAGCCACACAGGGCAAAGGTCCTGTCAAACATTTCTGTGGGCTTCTACGATCTAAACAATTAGTGCCTTGTGGCAGCACCACCCAAAGGGTGGTTTAAAGAACCCCCCTGATCATGTGGCACGACCCTTGCATTTCCCGAAGTGCCATGGCACCCGTCGCGCGCCTCGTCAATGCAAAATCCGAAGTCTTGGTCCATCTGTGTTTCCAAAGCTGCCTGACCTGGGTCAAAGAAATACTGCCGATGGAGCACTGTAGTCACCAACACCTTGACTATCCTTGTCTTATCATTCTAGTTCACTTGGAAATCCATAGAACCTTCACTTGAGCTGCACGCTTCTCCAAGTGAGGAATCTCAACTTTTGCAGCTGCACGCTTCTTGCCAGCGCCCCCAAGGGCCCTCCGACGTGTGTTATCGGCCAAAAAATTACAATACCGTGACATAGCCCTCTTTCAAAAATTCACAACTCCTATTCAAATCCTATGCAACATTCTTCATTTCAAGTTTAATTATACCGTTCGTCGTAATATGAAGACCTCCCTTGCAAGTCCACCCTCTTTCCAATCGGGTCGAGGAACCCATCTCTCCATAGAGCGCTCGTGCGCCCACATAGTCCACCACGTCGAAGACGGACCGGAGGAGGCCTCGCCGGGTGGAGCGTCCCTTGGATCGAAGGACAAAGCGAAGCAACACGTGACGACATGTGACTCGACTGAGTCTATACTAGTAGCTTCTTGTTACTAGTAGCTTTTAGCAGCTTCTTGCTCCTAGTAGTACGGCCAGGAGCCCCTAGTGGTGTCCTGGCTCCTATGCTCTGTTGGAGGGTGGACTTGTGGAAGGTCTTGAGACTGATACAACGTCCCACTCTCAGCAGCACGAATCAAATCACAGCACGACAGCGTCCACAGAGAGCGCCTGGCATGAAATGCTTGGGGCTCCAAGCGCCAGGACCACTCCAGGCCTTCGCTGAGGTGGAAAACAACACCATGTGGATCACCATGTCACCTGTTGTCTTCCAGAAATCATGAAATATGGCATGGCCCCACCACTTCCACCCACTTCCTGAGGATTGCAGCTGAATCTGTCGGGAGTATAATCCTGTTACACTCCCTGGAATCATCATGGAAGTGGCAAACCATCTGTTTGGTGTTCGGAAAGCGGTCCTCCTTTCGGGGCCGTGCCATCGTAATCATGATTGTTCCAGAGAGTGACACAACATGGAACACAGTCCAACGGTGGGTTCCAGAAGGACGGTTTCTGTTGAGAACTGACGTGGTGCTTGATGTCAGAGGTTGAAATGGATTTGTGTCGCAGGAATTGAGTTGCAAAGGGAGAGATGAACTTATCTTCCAAGGGGCCCTCTGTGGAGTGGTGATGTTTTTACGGAGGGTAATGAGTAATTCAATATATCTTTTGCAAAACTGCATTGCGTCAAATTTCAGATATCCTGCAGGATGCGGCAAAGTTAGACTTCTTTGATGTTTGGATGGTGATCTGTGGTTATCAGGTAGTGCCAGGTTTGTTTCATCACTTAAACTCCTGGTGAGCTCATACTGAAGGGATTCCTTGGCCTGCTTGGATCCGTATGAGAAACCTCGCAAGGAAGCGGACATGACAATGGGTCAAGCAACGCAGAATCATATTATATAATTACTGCATATTCAATCGTGTTCATTATCCTCCAAACACATGGCTTTAACACGAGTGAAAACCAGGATTCTGAGAGTTACTCTTGTCAGCCGAATGCGGGTTGTGAAGACGAGGGTTCCAGCCCACAATTGTTTCCAAACATGGGCAATCTATCTGAAACGACAACGCGTTGACCATCCCGACAGCTCTCACGGCTCGTCTCATTGGCCTGAACTAGCTTGTGACCCTTTGCTGGCAAGAAGCATACATGTGCACGGACAGCACTATTCGATCTCCTTGGAATCATTACAGACATCGAAGCAGACTGCGGTTTCAATCCACCCAGTGGCCTCCTTGGGAAAACAATCGAATTAAGAGACTGGTAGTTCACAACCACGAAAAGAGCGGATAAAGAGCCAGGGTCCAAGAGACCGCCAACATTCCTCTGATCCTTCAACAAGCTTCCGCGTCGATTAATTCGTTCTCCTCCCAAGTTGAGGTTGTCATGGGTTCCAAGTTGATGCTTTCAGACTTGGAAGGTGCTAGAGCCTCCCAGGCGTTCTCCAGACTTAACACAAACAACAGAGAGGCTATCCTGGCTGCCAAGAAGCTGGGGACATTCCAGGCTTCCCAGGGTGGTTTTGGACTCAACATCTCCTCGAGCAGAGGGATGCCGCAGGATGTGAAAAGATGTGAAACGTGTCTACCAGATTGGCGAAGAAATCCTGATTTAGCACAACACCCACATCATTTTCTGGGAACACTGAGACGATCTCAATTGGCATCTTCAGTGCTGAGGGTGGTGCTCGCAGGCTATTCTGAGGCCATGCGATCCGTTCGATGACCTGAGCGGATCCAACCGTGCGGGTGGCACATCAGGTCTTCGGTTTGATGAGGGAGTTGCACATGGGCTGTGCTGTTTTTGTTTTACGTTAAACATGCATGCAGCATGCACACACACACACATATATATATAGTAACATATACACGTACGATATGTGCCCTTGTGCCAGGTTTGAAAACACGTGCACAAGTTTTGGTCGCCACCGTGGCCAAGGAAAACAAGAGAATTGGCCAGTGAACCGAGTTACCAGCAAGGAAACCCATGCTGAGTATCTACGGAAAGTATCTACGCAAACAAAACGGGCGCTAAATGGAAGTATGCAGCATTGTGGATAACGATTTGCTGATGTTAACCCTCGCAACAAACTCTTCCGAACTCGACTTTACTCGATGTATGCTGCAGCTGACATCTAGGGTCTGTTAGAAAATCATATAAAATCAATGAAGATCATTTGCCTCCCTTCACTGCCCAAACATCAAGGGTACACCATGGTACACCGGTGCACATCAACCGTCTTGGGCGATTAAGGTTAATTGGGACATCTTCCGAAGTTAACTCTCCCTAAACTAGAGGCAGTTAATCAATGGCTCTCGGTCTCAATGAGGGAAGCCAAAACTGACACTTGGCAGAAAAAACATTCCAAACCAATGTGCCCAGCACTCCCGTCAAAGCTGACTTCGAGAGACCAGCAAGCCCGGCGCTGCTGCATCCATCAACGCGCGGGCACCTCACTCACTAGTTTGATCATATCAAAAGAATGCACCTCACTTGTGCACCGACAAAATGTGGTGTTTGTTCTGGTTCCATTTGATGCTCTGACTGACACCATTGATGCCAAAGCAAGTGAAACAATCGGAATACTGCATAGTACATGAAAGACCTGTGCAAAACACCCTTAGAGCTCCCTTCCAGAACATACCAATTGCTGATTTGACTCCATTCTTGCAGCACTCTCGCCCAAGCCACAGCTACCAGCTGCGCGGCTCCAGTCGTAGGTGGCATCCGTCTTACCCCAGCGCGGGCTGGGGCCCATCATGCTTGTGGGCCGCACCTGCCGTCGAAATGACCCCCGGGTGTGGAAAGTTGAAATCACTCGTGATCCAGCCATTTCCAGTTGTGACCGTGAAGGTTACTATGCAAGTTTTGTGAGTCTATGAGTTGAAGCTCTAGATATCCAGGAGGTCGCCAATGTGGCCATTGTCAACCTTCGTTGTGGATGGATTCCCAACCATGGTGCACGGATCAACCGATCCTATGCCTGCATTGGCTCAAGGCCGAGCCATTCGTCGTTCGAACGCATGACATGAGTCAGCGAGAAAAGGTGCGATGTGTGTTTGGGTTCGGGTCATGTCCCATGTTCCCTTTCATGCTTCATGTTAGGTTCCCCACATGTTCCAATCTGGTTCAGAAATTCCGCATGGTAGCGGAGCACATGGTGCTCATAATTAATTCGATCCAGAACCTTTTGGGGAACCACAGCACTCACATCCGAACACGAGCTCGAGCCATGGGAGACGAATCTGTGAACGATGGAGGTGACCTTAGAGATCGTTCACCTCGAGGCCGAAGACGGCTTCGTTCTTTGCCTGCAGTGGTAGAAGCTCCTCATCCTAGTACATTACCACCAGCTGTTTCGTCTCGATTGGAAAGCCAGTTGAACAGTATGACACAGTCATTGGTTGGTATGAATAGCCAAATTGTGACACTTGCTGGAATGGTTCAACAGCAACAAGAAGTTATGAAACAAGCGCAAACAGCGTTCCAGACTCAGCAGGTTCAATTGGATTCTTTGCGTGCTCAAGCCACACAGCTGCCGATTACACCTCGAAAGCCTCGTGACAGTCCATTCAATTTGGACAGCAAACCAATGCCTTCGAAGCCGACGCCTAACGGAGGTTTGTCTTCGCCATTCGAAGCCGCTGCACAGACCACCTCAGGTCAGCAAGCCGCATCCATTGGTGTTGCAAAGTTGGTTTTGCCCGATGGGACTTCCATACCATTAGGCTCATCAGGTGCCGCTCCAGCTGGTACTCAAGTGCCAAGTTCGTCATCTGGAAGCGGATCGCAGAGTTTTCAGCTTGACGCACTGCAAAGGTCGGACAAGTGGTTGCCATCGATGCCAACGATCAACACGTCTTCATGGAAGACCAGGACAGATGAGATTCTGGGGTATGAGAATTTCCTGGAGTCACTGACATCGTGGCTGGGCTTGGTGTCGGAAAAGTTCAGTCAAGAAGTCAGATTTGCAGCCACCTCGAAAACGATGATTGAACCCAACATGCTGACAGAAGAACAGAAATCAAGGGGCCTTCGCCTTTTGAATATCCTTCGCCAGGTCTTTCGAGACGTGCCCAAGGCTCGCATCATTTTGATGGCCTACAGCGAGTCCTATGGCGAGAAGAACGGGTTTGAGGCCTTGAGATTAGTCACGATTGAGTACATGGTCAGGTCAAGGCAAGAGATCATGCACTTTAGAAACAACCTGTTGTCAAGGGTATTCAAGTCCGGCAGTGTTACAGAGTTGGTCAAACAGATGGAGTTTGAGGAGTCCAGGTATGAGAAACTGTTGAACATGCTTCCAAGTGGTATATCCAAAAGTGGCCTTGAAATCCAGGACACAGACCTCAGCATGTTGTTCCTTCGCTCACTTCCTCAGCAGGTGCGTGAGTTTGTGACCATCCATGGTGCATCTGATGCCTACATCGATTTGAAACAGTCAGCACTTCGTCATGAGAGCAGTCAGCGACTCTGGATGGAAATAGGAGGCAGCACAGCATCTCAGTACCTGAATCAAGGTGTCTTCGACAAGAAAGGCAAAGGTAAAGGAAAGGGCAAAGAAAAGGGTAAGCATCGCTCAGATTCGACCTCTCCAAACAAGGCTGATGATCGCAGCGAGAAGGAGAAGCAATCAACCTGCTTTCGTTGTGGGAGAAAAGGGCACTTTCAATCCAACTGCCGAGCAAAGACCGACAAAGAAGGTAAGGCTTTGGCAGCAGCTCCTGATTCCAAAGGATCTCATCAGGATCCAAAAGGCTCAAAGAAAGGTGGAAAGGGGAAAGGAAAAGATGGGCCGCCCAAGAAGGGCAAAGGAAAGGGCAAAGGCAAGATTGCCGAGTTCATCTCAGAGGCCGAGGGACAGCCAGAGAGCGAAATGTCGCCTGCTGCGAAAGCTGCCGCAACCCCGCCTTTGAATGTGCCGCTCACGCCTTTTGTCGCTTCCAGCACCATGCCATCGTCATGTTACCGGACCATGTTGGATTTTGAGCGTGAAACCAGCCTCAATTGTGACCAGAGCAGTGATTGGTTTGAGGACTGGGATCTTGAAAACTCAAAGAAGTATGCGAGTGAACAAACTCGTAACTATTTGGATCCAGGTAACCTAGTTTCCCTTCCACTTGCAAGTTTTTGTGATGTTCATCAAGATCAAAGCCAAGAGGCTATATGTTTAAATGATATTAATCTTGATCGACAAGTTTTGATGCCTTTGTTTATGCCAGTTAGTTGTCCATCAGACACAAAGACAAGTGACAACCTATGGTGGTTGATCGACTCAGGAGCCAGTGCCTCTGTTGTGAGCAGCCGTTTCATTTCTGACTATAGGGTTATCAAAGAAAGGACTTTGGAACCTCTCAGCGACGGATTCTCGTCGGCTAGTGGCGAAACAATCCATCCCAGCAAGTTGGTTTGTATCGCAACATCGTTCCATATGATTTCGCTTGTGGATCCCAAGGTTTCATGTTGGAAGGTGTGCAGAATTTTAGCATTTGTGGCCGATGTTCCCAACAATGTTCTCAGTGTTGGTAGTTTGTTGACTAGGGGATGGAAGCTTTCAAACAATGGTTCTGAAATGGTAGTCTCTTTTGATGACTTCCGATTGGATGTTGTGACATGGATGAATGTCCTTGGGATCCTCCATTACAAAGATGGAGATCGAGAAGATTCACATCATCAAGCCAGTGGAAGCTCGACGGCTTGCGATTTGCCGAAGACAACTTGGAGCAATCGACCATCCGCTGGAAAACACGTTTCGTTTGCCGAAACCGCATCTGATTCGAAAGCCAAGAAGCATCCTCTTTTGATGGCCAGCAAGAGAAAGGCAGAGGTTGATTTAGGTGATAGTGAAGCCGCTGATCCCTCAAGGTCAGAAGAAGCGGAAGTTGTTTTCATGCCGCGTCATCAGCCGATTTCATCTCAAGCAGCCGAACCCGCGGCTGTGGAACCGAACCGTTTTGTCCGCGTCTCAGAAGCTGCCGAGCAGCACACTGGTTCCAGCAGTTCGGTCGGTCCATCCCAATATGAGCCCAATCCATTTCGGAGCAGTCAGGAGTTGGTCCCATTCCCAAATCCAGAGTCCCATGAACCATCTCATGCAGTCCCATCAGGTCTGCCCAATGCCGATCCGTCAAGTTCTCAGCCGAAATCTGTCGAAGTCGTGAGTGCCGAAGCTGAAACAGAGCATCCATCAGTCTTGAAAAAGAAGAATCGGGACAAGCTGTCCTTGGATGAGCACCGCCGCCAAGGCCATTTTCCATTTCATCCAGATTGCCTCGCATGTGTGTCAGCCAAGTCGACGCACCAGCATCGTCGTCGGGTTAATAAGAACTCTAGCGAGATCTGTGCCGATTTCTTTTTCTTGAGGAATGTCCCACCAAATTCAAAAGAGCAATGGAAATTTTTGATCATGGTCGATGTTCATACGGGTATGAAAGCATGTGTTCCAGTTTTGCCCAATGTCATCAACACTCGAACATGGATCAAGAGTTGGATGAATGAATTTGGTTTCTCAGGTGGTGAGTCCCGGTATGCGTATGCCCTGGAAGTGCTTACCGATGCCGAAGCGAGTGTCGCATCCTTGTTTAAGGAGTTGATCTTGGACGTGACATTGTGTTCTTCAAAGCCTCACCACAAAGCCACCAGACAGTGGGACACGCCGAGGGAGCTATTCGTATCCTCAAGGATAGCTTTGCCGCACTCCGTCAAGATCTAAGGTCGTTTGGGGTCGATCTCAAGCTCGATAGTAGATCATGTCTGAACACCGTGTTGGCATACATTTGTATGTGCTACAACTTGCATTCGAGCTTCAAAGACACTAAGAGATCCCCAAAGACAATTTTGATCGGTCGTGACGTCGAAATGCAAACCAGTCTTTTCGGATCGTTGGTTCTTGCAGAAATCCCTCATAGCTTGGTAAACAAAGCAGTTTCCAGGTTTGAGAAATCATGTTATTTGAGGCCAGAGTTTGCTTCATTGGGACATCTCTGTGTTACTGTTCTCAACGGCGAAGAATGCATTTTCATCTCAAAGTCCATCAAGTTCCTCACACCTTTAAGTTGGGATTGTAGCTTGGCTCCTTCATTTCTTGTTGAGATTTCACTACCACCAAAGCCGTCAAGGGAAAATGGGGGGAGAAGCGCAACCGATTGATCTTGAGGCCGATCCATCTCGCGATGCACAACCTTCTCAAGCCAAGAGCAGGTCCATTTCAACCGGTGCCGAACGTCGTTCCGAGCCATCCATAGTTCATAAGAGCACTGAGTTCGATCAGATTAAGAATGTACCTGCCAGCTTCATCAATAAGTTTGGTAAGACTAAAGGTTGTGGCATTTGCGCCAACAGCAAAGGTTCCTTTCATGGCAAGGTGCATCACAAGGTATGCATTGATCGGTACGTCAAGTGGTTGAAGGAACAGGAGTTGAAAGGCATTCGTGATTTGCCATCCGCACAAGTGCAGCCAGTCGGTAGGACTTCAGATGCCGAGCATCCTGTTCGACTTACTGGCAAGCAGCCAAGACCTGATTCACTTCCAGAGCCACCGATTCCAGTTGCAACTCGTTTTGGACCTCCGTCTCGGTCCAAAGATCATGAAATGTTGGTTGAAGGGGGTGAAGGGGGTCATAATCAGGAGACTAAGTCAAACGAAGATTCTACCAAACCCGATTTTGTAATCCGTAAGGACGAAGATCTTCTTGGTATGGAGGAATATACGCCAAGTTGGTTGGAGGGTTCGTCAAGTCCACGCGATGATTTCCACATTCCTGAGGTGCCTGAGTCCGATCCAATGCCACCACCGCCGGTAGCTGATCCTGTGGTGGACGTCGAAATGTTGGAAGCTCAAGGTGATTCTGTGGATTTGTCAGCCTTAGCATCGTCAGCTGCACCAGACATGCCCGAGCAAGCCGTGTCAGACCCAATGCAAGTCGGTTCAATTTTAGGTTCGTTGATCACCGCTTTTGATCCTGCCTCCGAAGAACACATGCAGGACCGCCATATTGGTTTCATGAATAGTGTGTATCAACTCAAGGGTCGACCAACTTATAAAGAAGAAGTTGAACTGTGTGGTACAAAGGTCATGCTCCATTTCCCAGGGTATGTAATCAGTGATGTTGATGGAACTCATTTGAGTTGCGATCAATCTTGGGAAGGAATGAAAGTTGAAGTGGGAAGCATGTCTTTGCAAGAGGTTGGTCGTGTCCTCAAGCAAAACGAAGCAACGCAGCTTTGTAAAGAATGGGATATTGTGCCAATAACCTGTCGTTGGGTCTCCACTCAAAAAGACGCTGATAACGTTCGTATGCGTATGGTTGCTCGAGAGATCGCACGTGGACAACTTCATGCCAAGGATTTGCAAATCTCATCTCCAACATCGTCGATCGAAAGCCTGAGACTCATGCTCTCAGAAGCCGCAGTCCAAGACCTCACGATCTTGGGTCTCGACGTAAGTGCAGCATTCATGGCAAGTCCCTTAGGCCGTAAACTTGGGAAGCGCATTCGTGTCATTCTCAAATTCCCTCCAAACATCACACATAAGGATGGATCCCCAGTTTTCTTGGAAGCATGGAAAGCCATCAACGGGCTTAGGTCCAGTGGCCGTGCTTGGGTCGATCACCTTTCAGCTTTGCTTCAGAGGCTCAACATTGTGCCATCATCAGTTGAGTCAACCGTGTTTGCCGGAGAGATTGATGGTAAGAACGGCAAAGCGTGGGTTCAGGTGGTTGCCTATGTCGATGACCTTTTGGTCTTCTCAGCTTCCAAGGAGCATGTCTATGCTGTGTATGATTTCTTGTCAAAGCACTTGAAGATCAAAATAACCGGGTCTATTCTTTCAAGTAAAGAAGGGGGTGGCAAACTTCGTTTTCTTGGACGCAATATCGAAAGAAGGGCGAATGAATCTAAGATCACTGTGCACATTGATGAAAACTATTTAGATTCTCCTTTTGAAGCTTTCGGAATTGTTCGTGGAAGTGATTGCCCTCCAGATTTGAGACCAATCCTTGACAATGAAGAGAAGTGTGAGCCTCTGTCGACTGAAGCAGCATTGCGTTACAAAGCAGCTCTTGGAAAACTTTCGTGGTTGTGTCAAAGTTTAATGTTTTTAGGCATTTACATCACTTTGCTGGCCACTGGCATGGCCAATCCCGAACATCGTCACGAATTGGCCCTCCGAGCTGTTCTCAAATGGCTATTTAGTCAGAGAAGAATCGCTCAGCATTTCCCTAGTCCGGAGTCCACATTCGATGAGCAATCATCCAGGAATCTTGTGGTCTTCTGCGACGCATCCTGGGCACCATTGAGATGCCTGAAGAGGCGCTCAATAACAGGAAGTGCGATTTTCTACAAAGGAATCTTTGGTCAAAGGATTCTCCAGGGTCCAACAAGCCGTAGCACTTTCTAGTTGTGAATCTGTCAGCATTGGCCGATGCATGTCAAGAGTCATTAGGAGTAAATAAGATCTCGAAGCATCTTTTCTTGGGTATCGATAATGATATGCGTGCAATCCATGAAAGTTTCTTCGGGTGCAATCAGGTGTTTCATCTTGCATCGTTCCTGTTTGCTGCCAAAGCCCAAGCTGATTCGACTGTGTCCCAAAGTGTTGAACAACCCGATGCTATCATCGAAATGTATTGCGATTCTCAGGCTGCAATCCGGATACTCCAAGCCAGTGGGCTTCAGAGGCGATCAAGACACGTCGAATTGCGTGTTTATTTTTGTCAAGAGCTAGTCAAGCAAGGTAAGATTAAACTCAATTGGATCGATGCCGGAGGTCAAATTGCTGATGCATTGACCAAGACGCTAGGGGCAAAGCTCTTTCATCGATTCGTTGTTCTCATGGGGTATCTTGAAAGGAGTGAACTCTCCACTGAAGCATATGCACATGAGCTCATTCTCAGGTCTCAGATCCGTACCTCGCCCGCCAAGTCCAAGTCCATGAAGTCTCAACAGGTAGCATACTCGGATTTACTGCCGAGCAGTCATTCCGGAGTCCCTGCAAATGAACCAAAGGAAAATTCTGCCAGTTCTGTCCCTGATATGTTGCCGGGCAGCCCATCTAGTGTGTCAGAACCTGAGGCCATCCGAAGCTTGTTGATTGACGCCAGATCCATATCGCAAGTTCGGGCACCAAGATTCGAGAACATCTTCTTGGAGATTTGCTGTGACCGCAATAGCCAATTGAGCAACATAATGTTTAAGATGTGTCCCCACAACTGGTTGATCATCAGAATCACGGAGGATAGTCCTCTTGAGGTCCATCAGCCAGAAATCATCCAGCTGCTTTCGAGGCACAAAGGTTTCAGTTTTTTCCCATTGTTCACTGCCGTGCACAGGAGGTAGTAACATTCAGAATCTGAATAAGAATGAATCCTTGAAGCAGCATCGTCATGACACATTCTTCCATTTGCTCAGTTTGTGCGAGAAGATTTGTGCAAGTTCGAGTCACTTTTCTTTTGAGTTGCCTAAGAGAAATAACTATTGGAAGAGTGAACAGCTTCACAAGTCATTGAAGAACATTGGAAGAAAATTGTTCTGTGAATTCCCAAAGTTGTGTTCTTTCGATGTGCCAGTCTTCAAAGTTTTCTTGTGGGTTGGATCGCATCCCACAATTGTTCGTAAGTTCTCGAAACATGCAAAAGAATGCAGTTGTTCGTATCACCTCCCATTCAACTCAGTCGATTGGACATCTACCGGCCGCTATCCAGAGAATCTTTGCAAGGTCATTGCCAGTGGAGTGATCTCCATAAGCCGCGCCGAGCCATCAGCATCGGGAGGTGGATACATCATGTTTGAGCCAGGGTGGAATGACATTTTGTTCAGTGTGCCGAATCTCGTCAGTCACCCAATTGATAGCTCTAACTGAATCAGTAGCCATGCCGTGGGATTGTTTTGGTGAGTACACCCAAATTGTCTTGCAGCAGAAGCCAAATATATAGTGGGATTGTTTTGGTGAGTACACCCAAATTGTCTTGCAACAGAAGCCAAATATATAGATATATGAACCGATAAGTTTCCGCTCAAGCTTTAACGCAAAGCCTGATTTCTGTTCCCAGTGGATGTTGGCTGAGATCATGTTTCTCATGGTGCTATTGCAGGTGATGACGTTGTGCTGTGTTTTGACACGGCAAGATCGCAGCTCGAACAGAGCTGGACATCGTTCACCACGAACGCCAAGATCTCGTTCATCAAGCCGCCGTCGTGAGCGTAGCACTTCTCGAGATCAAAAAGATGATCAGGCCGAATCCAATATGTCTGAAGCACCATCCGCATCTTCATCAAGAGGTCGCCGCCGGAATCTTCCTCTATTGAGTTTGGAAGATGAGCCCCAGATCCATGAACGCCATTCAACAGCTGCCATGCCTAATGTGCCGAAGACAATGCCCGATGAGCTGCAGTCAAGGTACAATATGTACAAGGGAAGAAAGCTCTTGAGCGTCGAGTCTACCGGAAAGGTTCACCTTCCGAGCTGTGGTTCGTTGAGGCGTAGCACCAAGACCGAGGAGGTCTACATGTGCAGTGCATGTTTTGGCCGAGATCTTTTGAGCGTCAACAAATATGGCATGAAGATGGGCATTCAGAACCATGTCTGCCATGCAGTCAATGCAATGGACCAATGTGAGTGTCCACGCTGGGGCCCGATCCTTGAGCGAGTTTGTTGCAAGGTTTGCATGCCTCCCTGTCAAGCTCCGTCAAAAGCATCTGGAGCCGGATCAGGATCAAATGAGCGATACTCTATGTAAAATTAGGATGGTACATGCAGACCAAATTAAGCTATCACCACGATTGCCAAAGCTTGGATAAATGATGAAAGAGTTCAATGCAACTTCATGACCAAGCCTTCAAAATCGTAAGTTCTAGACGTTGACATAATGTATATGCTGTAAACTCCATGACCGAATAAAGCAACGGCATTTGTGGTCAGCGTCCGTTCCTTTTTGTTTGACAGTTGATGGCCAATTCCAACTGAAAAAGAAAGCAGTGCTTTGATGCAGTTCGCCTTCCGTCGTCCGCCAGCATTGCTTAGTGTTCTAAATAATACATAATGTCCTCAAGCTTGTCCGTGCCAGGTGATGAAACGCCATCACTGTTCGGGCCAGAAGCCAAAGTGGTCAAGTGAACGCCTTCTTCGGTTGAGCTTTCAGCTTGATTTGTCAGTGAAATATTCTCAGAGCTTTTCTTAGGTGTGACCTTTCTGAGCGTGCCTGAGCTCCGGTCACGACTTTGATAAAGATCTTCAATGAATCTCAGATAAGATTGAACTTTCGAATAATCTCCTGTATGTGCAGTTATTTTTTGACGCCAAGCATTTTGTTCGCAACTGTTCCTCAAATGACGGTCACAAAAGGGGGGTGTGGAAAGTTGAAATCACTCGTGATCCAGCCATTTCCAGTTGTGACCGTGAAGGTTACTATGCAAGTTTTGGGAGTCTATGAGTTGAAGCTCTAGATATCCAGAAGGTCGCCAATGTGGCCATTGTCAACCTTCGTTGTGGATGGATTCCCAACCATGGTGCACGGATCAACCGATCCTATGCCTGCATTGGCTCAAGGCCGAGCCATTCGTCGTTCGAACGCATGACATGAGTCAGCGAGAAAAGGTGCGATGTGTGTTTGGGTTCGGGTCATGTCCCATGTTCCCTTTCATGCTTCATGTTAGGTTCCCCACATGTTCCAATCTGGTTCAGAAATTCCGCACCGGGGGATTTTACGAGCTTCTTCCTGGTGCCAGAATGAGAAGGTGATTCTTGGGTGATTTGGTGATTGGGGAGACAAGAGCGATTTCACCACAAATGTTGGGATTGCTGGGGGAATCTGGGGGATACTTGGGCTAAGGAAGTAACCAACACCTTTCGTACCTGTGTCTGAGCTCGTTCCTCAGCAGGTGCTGGCCTACAGAACACCTCGTCTACTCATGGCAACTTCTAAACTGCATAGCACAAAGCGGGGCCCATTTGTTCGACCGTGCGTCCCATCCCATGCGTTTGTACATCACTAGCCTATCAAGCGTATCAAGTGGGCATGGATCTCTTGGTAGATTGGATTAATCTTGCCTACACAAGCAAAACAAACACATGTTACAAGGATAAGGCACTTCCTCTTGTTCTCCAAGACACCTCATTTCGGATATCATACCCGATGACCTGCGGCTGGTGCTCGTAGCGCTTCGCCATCATTACCCAATCCTTGGAAGAAGACAAGGAAGACTTTACGACACGATGAAACAAACAAGTTGATGAACAACTGCGCCATCAACGCAACCCTTCTGTTTCAATCATGTCCAACATCGTCGAAGCTTCCAACTGCCCAACACTGCAGTCCTGCACAGTAGTGGTTTGCCATTCGGTAGTCAGTGTTCAGTAGTCAGTGCTTCATAAGGAGGCAGTATGGGCTTCTATTATATACACTCATGCAAATACACACCTTTAAAGTCAAAGGAAAGAGGGGAAGCCTCAAAGCACCAAATGAAAGCCCTAGTGTATGCAAATCAACCGCAGAAACTTGTCCTCTGCATGCTAAGGCATACGGTACCTAGACCCCGCAAAGGACGTCCGTTTTCCGGTGAAGACAATTTTCAGGCGAAGCTCAAAAAGGATATGCAAGAAGCAATTTTGGGGTTGATGTTTGTTACTTCTGCGTTATTGTTTGTCACTCCTGTGTAATTTTGGTGCAATGTTTTAAGAACTTGTTGCATCTTTCTGCATCATGCTTTCAGGTGAGACGGATCAATGACATCTTTTCAGGGTCCAGGTATATATATATATATATATTGGTTTGAAGAGCTGTGTGAAAAACCACATCACTTCCCTTTTCTTCCAACTACTTCTGAGGATTGCAGCTGGATCCGTCGGGAGTATAATCCCGTTAAACACTGCCTGGAATCATCATGGAAGTGGCAAACCACCAATTAGTAGAGGAACATAGCGGCATAACACTTGCATCATGTTGATATTGTCATTTTCCATTACCTACTGAATCACCAAGGGGGGGTTAACGGAGCGGGATCGATCCGTGCGATGTGGTGTAGAGGAAAGTGGTCATCCAAAAGGGCCATGCCTCCACTTCCATGATGAATCCAGTGTGTATTACAGCTTCTTGTTACTAAGAATGCTCCTAGTAGCGTCCTTGTTCCTAGTAGCGATGCCCGGGTTCCTAGTAGCTTCTTGCTCCTAGTAGTATGGCCAGGAGCCCCTAGTAGCTTCTTGTTACTATATAACTTTTGTACTCAATCATCTTTGCACCATAAATCTCCTTAGATTCCCTAGGTGATTGGAATCCTTCACACCTCCCACATCTAACCCTCACTCCCGGCCACTGTATTCTTCATAAGAGCAACGCCCGACAGCAAAGACCGAACAGCAATGCATGTGGCTCCTATGACACTTCAGCATCAACAGGCACGCGGGTATCGGATATCTGGACAAACACCCATCCTGAGAGGCTCCTATGCCGACCTTCGCTCTTAGGTTGGAGGCCATTGCTATTAGGTTCTTTCCCCGAGGCGCCCGGTTGGCTCACCGCGGACGGGGGGGCGTCAATCCAGGACTGCTCAGTGTAGATCTCACACTGGTTGCCTCACTGCGCTGAACACTGTGGCCGCGCGATGATTACCCCGGTCGTTTCACCGCAGGTTTGCGTTCACTCATGCGCCATGCACTACCGAAATCCAGAATGATATGTGAATTGCAGATGAAGATGCATGCAATTTGGTGGTGTCCAGGTGATGTTTCTGAGCTCCAGAACAAGAAACATGGGAAGGACCAAATACACTGGTTGGTGCAAGTGTTTTGAACAATGTAGTCTAGTCGTGTTTTCTAGTCGTGTTTTGAACTTGTTGTTCTGCTGGGCATCTGCACAACCTATGAAATGATTAGGATCAGCCCACAAGGGAGCCACCCAACACGCGCTGATCAGGTGCCTTTGCGCCTCTGACCTCCCACCTTTCCTTGCAGTTCCCGATTTCCAGGATCTTTGCCCATTAAACCCCAAAATCAAACATTGGAGGCCATTGCTATTAGGTTGGAGGCCATCGCTATGTGTGTGTGTGTGTTTGTTTGTTTTGTTCCTCCCTGGAACACCTTCCGATCGCTCCGGGTGGCGAAACCACATGCCGTTCAACTCGACGCCGCCACTCCAAGCACCCACCGTGGTGTGATTGTTAATCACGACCTCGGCGCCAGGCAGGGAGGGTGGCACGGCACTGATTCTACGTGCCATGACGCGCATAAAAAACAACTGGGGAGCACTCCCCCCTGTTGGCTGGAGATTTTGGGTGTTTATTTGGATGATCTGCTGGGACTAAGTGCGGAACTCGATTTTGAGCTAAACCTGAACAAATGGTCAGCGACAAAAATAGCTGCTTCTGCAGGGCTAGAACAAAATTTCAACTTGAGGACATCCCTGCAATGATTCATGTTCTGCCTGAACTAAAGCCCGATCCACAACTGATTAGGATTTGTTTGCTCTGTTGTTAGCAAAACCCCTATACTTTTTTGCAACCTCGGTCTTGGTTTGATGGCGCTAACATCGCCCTGGTCACTGTCAGCGCCAAGGCACGGTCACACCTGCAGCGCCCAACTCATCGATCACACGATCGTAGACCTGACGTCGAAAACGATCGAGTTTCGGCTCTGAGGCTCAGGGCCACGGCCATCCCGTTCAGTGAATGCACTGGCTGTCCTTTCTTACGTCCTTTCAAACACTGCTACAATCATGTCCAATGGTGTGCCCTAGAACGTTTGTGGTCAATGAACCTCAGAGCCAGGGCGCTTGCAGGGGCGAAAGTCCTTCCAGGTCTTTGTTGATGTTATAATCGATGGCACCTGCTGGCCCGTCCCAACCACGAGACAGGTGTAGAGACGTTTTTTTGGAGACGGCAGAAGTTTGGACCATCAAAGACACATTGGCCATCCCTTTTAACACCAGGCATGGATTGCCATACTCATGGAGAATCTGTTTGAACCACATGGAGAATTCTTCTTTGTAACCACTCTGAATGTCCATGGTCCTGAGAATCGAGACAGAAAGCATTGGCCAGTGCTCCAACAGCTTGCTGCCAAGTTCGCCGTAATCAAACGAGGTACTTGTGCCCGATATTCAAACCAAAACATTGTGTGAATTAGTGAGACCCCAGGTCTTGGGTGGTCTACCTGCAACTACCTGCCTCCCACAGCTGGTTTGACACCATACATGTCTTTTTGAATCCTTCCGCTCTCCTCCCCCCCAGGCGACGACTTGGACCGTGGCCTTCTGGGACACCGTCAATTCGCAGCATCTCACCTGGCTTAGCTTCTAGTACTTTGGTTACTGCTAGCAATGGCCTCCAACCTAGCTTCTTGCTACGTTGCACGGATACCGAACAGTTGACCGGTTGGACGAGCCGCTCGCTACGACTGTTCGGGCTCCTGGGTTACGACCAGGGGCGCCGGCGCATTGGGCGATGTTGGCGATGTTGGCTCGGTGGGGAAGTCTCGGGACTGTCACCCTAGTAACTAGAAGCCAATAGGAGCGTCCTTTGCTCCTAGTAGCGCTGCCAGGAGCCCCTAGTAGCTTCCTCGCTCCTAGTAGTAAGGCCAGGAGCCCCTAGTAGCTTCTTGTTCCTAGAAGCCACTAGATGGGAGGCCATCGCTCTTAGTAACAATATATAAATCTTTCCAGTAACGATGGTTTCTTGTGATACTGCCCGTCTCGGCGAGACTGTGATCTTTGACACAGCCTCCGCAGACTTGGAGAAAACATAATAGAGGAGAAATCTTGTATTCCTACTGTGCCTCTTAAGGCTATTTGGCCACATGACATTAATTATATATACACAAATCAAACCAAAACATGTTCAGGTACCAGGTACCAGGTACCACTGTGATACATAATGTATATATATAACAACTATATATATATATACATAATATGGCTTTGTTTACAGACTGAGGCTCCAGTGAAGCACATCTTAAATATTGCCCTACAGATCCCTACAGCACGTAAACAACCAGCATCATTCCAATCAAGTTGATTGCGACTCAAAAGCCTCATAAGAAACTTGACGCTCTTGCTGTACTGAAGAGTGCTTCATTGCTTCAGCACGTCAAGAGCAGAACACCCAAGAAGTTAAAACATCTCCCTTGAAACAAGGAGGAGCGTCAGCTCCACTTCGTCAACTCATTCGTCACATTTCAATCCGTCTCACCATCTCATTTCAACAAAGAACATCCAACTGATTGACACTAAGTCGATCCATTCTGATCGATCCTCCTGATCCCTTCTTCCGACCCATCCGCCAGTCACATTGATGTTTTTCGCCCTGCTCCAAGCCGCTGGAAAATGGCAAGCGCACCACCGTAAAGCCCATTGCCGCGATGGACCGACACAGCTCCTCGGCACGCAGTTGGGCAGGTTTGGGGGGGGTCGGTTGCCCCTAGTAGCGTCCTTGGCCCTAGTGCCGATGCCCTTTGCTCCTGGTAGCGTTCTCTTGCTCCTAGTTGCATGATTCGAACGGGATGGCCGTTCGAAGGCGTAGCGAAACGCTGCCTGCCTTCCTTTGCATCAACTGGGTTCAACCCTATTCTGAAAACAAGAAACTCAACCCAAGAAACTGACATTTTAGCTCCAATGCACCAAACGCCCGACCTCTTTTCCCTTTCTCTAAGAGATTCGACCTTGAAATCCAGGTAGATGATGTCATCCACCGCCAAACATTCGTCGAACGTGTCCCGAACTCCCCCGGCACCTCTCCCCCATCTCTCGCCCAGTGGCGGCTAACGGACGCACATCGAGACCACCCACCTAGCGTCAGGAGCCGTGCCCTTTGCTCCTAGTAGCGTCCTCTTGCTCCTAGTAGTAAGGCCCACGGCTGATAGACGGCCGTGGTGTTTTCTTGCATTTTTATTGATTTTTTGTTTTCTACGCCGTCGTTTTGCATGTTTGCTTGAGGGGGATGTGGATGCTACGTGTGGGAATGGGGTGGGGGGGTGGGGTGGGGTGGGGTGGGGCATGTTAACGTTCGGTTGCACTTGCTGCATGAAGTTGATGCTGCGTTCAGTTGCTGCGCCAAAGCTTGACCTATGCCACACCGGCTCAGTTCTTGCGCCGCTTGGAGGAGCTCTTGTGAAGACTCAGACTGAAAAAGTCACAACTTTTTCCGACGGCCCAATTAGTTACGTAGTTTCCAAAATGCTTCGAAATCAGCATTTCGCCTCAGCGAAACTCTCATTTCAGGCAAATCTGCTTGGAATTGACCATGATTCCACTGATGAAACGTTGGGCACATCATTCCTGAAGGAATTACGCGCATTTCGACATGCTTAACCCACGACCATCATTGATTTACACCACGGCCGTCTATCCGCCGTGTACCTAGTAGTTTCTTGTTACTAGTAGCGATGTTGGGAGGGTCTAGTAGCGTCCTTGCTCCTAGTAGCGATGCCCTTTGCTCCTAGT
>CAXAMN010000892.1:276310-306223 GCA_963970005.1 Durusdinium trenchii
TAGTAGTAGTAGTAGTAGTAGTAGTAGTAGTGGTAGTAGTGGTAGTAGTAGTAGTAGTATCAGTAGTAGTAGTTGTTGTTGTTGTAGTAGTAGTATCAGTAGTAGTAGTGCTACCACGAAAAGGAAGCAAAGATTGACGCTGCCACAAAACATCCAAAACCTGATGTCAATACCACAACAGAATCGAATCTGCAAGAAAAATGCAATCAAAAGAATCACTGCCAGGCGTCCAGCAGTGCAGCACGATCTGGCATTGCAAAGTACAGTAGGTCTCCAGCCTTGAAGGAAGCTTTACCTGAGCCAGGCATTTGTTTGCCACGTAAGTACCTGGGACACTCTGTCGGAGTGTCAAGCTATCTTCTTAGGTCGGACTTTTTAGGTCGAGCTACGTAGCTAAAAGGCTCAAAGCACCACGGAGCTTCTCTACGTCATGGGCTATGGACGGCCTGGAGCCACGAAAGCCGCTGAATGACCTGGCCTTCCATCGAGCAAATGGTGAAACCCCTCCCGGAAACAAATACGACGACAAGAGACCGTAAGGGCAAAACAAATGGAAGACCTTCTATTAACAAGACAAAATGTGGAAACTCTTCCGATGAAAGTGTTTTAAGTGGAACCCCACAAATCTCCTCACTCCGCCTCCCACACTGAGACATCAACAGGTTCCAGTCCCCAATGTCCAATCTCTGTTGGAACAAATCAAAGGAAAGTAAAGGAAAGTCATTATGAAGCTATCAAAGTAATAGTTCACAACCCATCTTCCTGGATGCTTTCTCCTTCAGGTGTCAAAAACACCCTTGGAATCCAAGAATCCCTTCTCGCCGACAATGCGCTCGCCACCCACACGCTTACCTGGCTGAAGCACAGCGGCAACTTCACATCCGATTTTGAGGTTCCCTCCATGGCCATCCATGGCCCTCAACAGAGTGAGATTGTTCAACTCAACTGGTTTACTCCCATATAGCCCACGCCCTGTGGCAAACGAACGTAAACTTCTCCTCTGCCGTGAAGCCACACGCCACCAGCCGCTGCCCGATCAGGTCCTCTGGCCCTTCGGCCACAAAGTACGAGGCCCACCTGAGCGCAGGGCTGCAGGTTGGGTCAAAGAAAGTGAAATACCAACGTCTTCAGCTGGGCCTTTCGTTCAACTCATCACATTTTTCTTCCTTCATGTCATTTGGCGATCAAGCCGGATTGGTGCAGTGTTCAGCTCTTGAATCTTTTGGTCTTGGCAATCACTCTAGGCGACCTGTTATTTTATATAGGAATTGTCCCAAACTCTTTTCCATCCATGCCACTACTGGAGCATTTCCCTGTCTAAAACCTGGCGGATCACATGATTCCCACCTAGAACCTGGGTTTCCTCCAAATTGCATTCGCTTGCTTCGGCTCGACTTGTCGCTTCAGTAGGTTCCTCTCTGGCAGAAGTCCTTCAAGTCCCTAACCTCCTCCATTTGCAGGGTTTGAAGCTGGACTTTGACATCAAGGGTGTCCCCATCAAGGGTGACATCAATTTGTTGTTTTGACATCAGGGGGTGAAGCTCAAAGGCATGTCAAGACTTGAAGCATGTGAGACTCCATCCACTTGTGCCTATTCGTGAAACAAACAACGAGCCTGCGGAATCTGAGAAGGTGAGCCGGATACCGCTCAAGCTCACCCTACACAAGACTCCAGCTGAGACTCAAAACACTTTCTGGCATTTTCTGGCTCAATTAGATGCCTTCTGCGATCAAGGTGCTGTCCCCATCCATCTTCCTCGTGCTGAAGCGCCGTTTTATGTCCAAACAGGGCGATTGAAGGCCGGTGTGGGGGATACCGAAGACTGCTATACACTCCAGGCCACTTTGGTGTGCAACTCATGTGCAGTGATGGAGATGTCTGGGAGTTCATTGGAGAATGGCGCATTTGCCGTTGGATGAGTCATTTTGCAGGAGGTCGTCCCTTCTGCTTTGGTACCACACCCCAAAATTGGCAAAACTTGGCTATGCCATGCTGTGCCCCTTTCTTCAAGAGAACCCTTGTTGGAGGCGCCAAACACTGCAGTCATCCGCGGTCCAAGTCTAACAAGAATCTACTAGGAACAAGTGCATCGCTTCTAGTAACAAGTGCCTTACTAGTAGTAACAAGAAGCTATTAGAAACAAGAATTAACTGGGTTCACCGTAGTTCATCCAAATCCTCACCAAGTCTCAGCACATCGTTGCAAGCATCCCTTCATTGAGACACCACTGGTCCGCAAACCGTCCATCTTCAGTCCATCACCTGCCGTACGCAGAACACATGCGATCAAAGTATATAGTTCATCCAAAAGCATGAAATCGAATCAGTATGTCGGTATACGTCAGTACGACTACGTCAAAGCTCCAAAGGTCTGAACTGATCTTTCCCCAAAGCCCCACGGGGCCCCACGACTCCCAAAAACTGTCTGGGTTCAGGTTAACCCCCCTCTCTTCCAGGAGAGATGGAGACGAAGTCAAACGCTATCAAGTGACGGAAGAGTTTCAGTCTGTATAGCTGGTTTGGGGGTGGTCTTGGACAAAGGACATCCTTCCCTTTTCAGATAGTGATATCACAACATGGATCCTGAAATGAATCAGCCGGCTGTCCGCCACGGCCGTTTGAGCTCGACACCTTGTAAGCCACAAGAACCCTGCCATAAGATCGTTGGGAAAATGGGGGCAAGTGGAGCTGCGACCGCAAATTCCGTTTGGTGCTAGTAACAAGAAGCTACTAGGAGCTCCTGGCGTCGCTACTAGGGGCTCCTGGCCATACTACTAGGAGCAAGTAGCTACCAGTAAGGAGTTGGTTCAACACAAAGGCTGGAAGATGTCCCCAAATCCCCCGCCTTGCTGGACGGTGACCTCTTCTGCCAAGTTGTTGCCTGATCCACCGGGGGGTACCAGGGCAGTTGGGGTAACCAAGTACAAGGGGTGGTGATCATGTAATGTTCTTAGTTTCGGGTTGTGCAGTTGTGCAGCATTCTGTTCACATGAAGGGCACCAGAATCGACTGGTGCACCAAGACCCCACCTCCGAGCACAAGTACATGTTGTGGGGTACTACAGTAGACTGGGCAATCCATACTCTATCATGGCCCCGCTTCCAGGTCGTCTGACATCTCCTAAGACATATTGCACGGAAAAGTCATGTGACTGGTGTATGCCAACCAAATCTTAGATTGTCTGCGAACACCTTGGGAACGACGTTGGCAAGCCTTGGGCTCTCGGCAGGCACGCATCGATCGGAAGTTTTTGCAAATCCGCAGCATGTCAACGATCAGAACACTGGCTCTATACCGTTGCCTCTCGTCATCCGGGGGATGACGCCGGCATCGATCGTCACGACTGATTACGTCTAAACCGGTTTGTTTCCTTGACGACTCTCCACCTCACCATCTCCTTCCATCCTTTTCCTCCTTCCCCTCCAGCTCCACACGCTCTCCACGTGCTCTCCACGCCCACCACGCCTAGCGTCATCAGCCGCACCGCCGCCTCCGCCGCCGGCCGAGCTGCCACGCGGGCCGCGGCCTCCGCGCGTGGCGTGGAGCTCGGGAGTCGATCGGTGATGGAGGACCAGTCCTTAGGACACGAGCCGATCAAGCCGATAAGTCTGAGATGTTGGGCAAAATGGAGTGTTGGGATTTGGAGGTTTCAGGTCATAGAGATATAGGTACTATAAAGCTTTAGATTCGGGGGGGAGACTCTCCATTAGGGAGATCATACCTTGCTTCTTGTACCTTCTTGTTCTGGAAGCCATATTAGCTGCTACATACTGGTGCAATGGCCAAGATTTGTTGTGGGGATGGACAATCCACTCTTTTGGAATCAAATGGCGAGGAAGCTATGGATACAAGTGTTTCATAGTTGTATTATGCGTCGAGGCTCATAGGTGCAGTGGTCAGTGGTACAAGTATTATACATTCTCCATGCATGCATGTTAGCCGCCAAGCATGACCAACGTTCATGACATCAAGCATCACCAAATACAGCAAAGCAAGAGCTCTCTTGATGGTCACACTGAACAAAGCTCCACTGAACAAAGCTCCACTGAATGAAGTGGGACATACTGCTTGAAGCTAGGCTCTTTGGAAGGATTGGAAGGCTAAGAACAGGAGAATGGGAAAATGACAAAGATCGGAAAATAACACTTCTTCTAGCCACAAGCATCCAATTGCCCCGTCTCCATCTGTTCCAGTGCGCAATCGATGAGTGAATCGATCACTTGCTGACCTGGAGATCGAAGTCGAAAGGCAATCGGTTAACATGTTGGAGGTCTTGGACCTGGAGGGTCCAGGTGAGGGAATTCGTCAAAAAAACAGGGCCGTCGCTGAGTTTTAAGTCGCACTGAGGCAGATGCTTTCCCTCGTGCTCTCCTTCCCCAAGAATTTGTGTGCGGCTTTTCACTACAGTTTTAGGATAAACAATTTTAGCATGGACATATCATATATCCAATTACCAGTAAGAGTGGATGATGATGGTTGGTAAAGGCCATTCTCTTAAGTAACATTTACTATATTTACTGACTGTTACAGGCAGTGGGACACCTCCAAGATATAAAGGGTGTTGAGCCAGCTGGCTGAGGCTTCTCAACTAGCATACATTACGATCAGAACACCGCATTGCTCAGCTTGCTGGTCATCGATTGAAACTTTTAACAGGGTCCTTCACAGCCCTTGAACGAGGAGTCCACTAAAGTTACCACTGGACATCCCTTGCTTCGACCACGTTGCTTAGCCCGAGAAAAGACGAACTAACCCGGTCAAACCGTCAGCCAATCCGCCAACCCCGTTCTAGGACCAAGAACGTCTGCGTGAGCGGAACGGGGATGGCGTGTTCCTGAGGATTGGCATATGTATAGTCCTGGGGCTTGGCAATCAACCATCGCTTTGCGAGAAATGGACAGATTTTGACGAATGTTTGGACATGTTGCCCTCGGGTACATCTTAATTGATATACCCGTATATTATGTTCCATGTTTGTTGCCTATGAATCCAAAAGAAGCGCTATAGCCACATTTCTCACCAAACACGTAAATACTGCATGACTGGCCAAGTATGTGAATTGTACATGATCGGATTGTCAGGGTCATATATAATGTGGGGGTGAAACCATATGAAGTCAACTCTAAAAACCTCCATACCGTGTCGAACTCCCATAATTTCTTGCGTGTTCCACGCCTGACAGTTCCCAAACCGCCGGACATCCAAGCCTTCCAAACGCTGGAGCTCAAGCAAGATCCGGACCTCAAATGCACCCCGTAGTCGGCCAGGTCTTTTGCGTCTCGTCCCTATTTTTGAAGCCAAGACCTATGATTCGGTAACATGAGTCTTGATTTGGTTTCCGGCCGTCGACCGACTAATTACACCTGAAGAAACCCTATATATATAGCATGCTGAAAGCAAATGGGAGAATCTCTGGGATTTCCCAACTGATTTTCTCATTTTGTTTAAGTTGAACTCTCTGATACCGATACCCAACAAACACATCACCAACAAGTTCTTTCTGCACGTTCTGTCAAGCCCAATTCTTTTGACACATCTGTTGGACACTGAAAACGACTGAAAATCCACCTGCTTCGCCCTCCAGTCTCGCCCCTTGAAACCCACGCGGCAGCGGGTCGCAGGCTCGGGGACTTCAAGAGCGCCAGGGAGGGCGGCAGCGCGCCGCCCGCGCTGGCGCAGCACAAGAGGCGGCCGAGAAGCTCTGGATCACCAGTCGCCTGCAGCGTCTCGTGAAGAAGGGATGAAGATGGATGAAGTGACAGGGTTCTGTTTTTTCGCCATTCCGCTACGTCAATTTAAGCAAGATTCTCATTTCTGTGGGAACGCCCAAAGCAGGATCTTTTCGGATTGCCTTTTTTGGAGACTGAATGGCCTTGGAGTCGCTTTGTCACGCAAAACAAAAGCATCGACCACAGGCGTCCGTTGACCTTCCAGTTAGCTTCCAAACAAATCAAGAATTGGATTGGATTCGAGCACCAAGCACCCATAAAATCTGAACATGCACCTTTGACTCCTTGTAAACACTTTGTAAACATTGTAAAGGCACCGTTGCCAGCCAAGGCAAATGAGTCAAATGGATTCAATTGGACCCGAAATGCAAGATTCAGTTACGACAGGCCATCTAGTACCAAAAAACTCTTGGTGTTGCGAGAATTCTGGCTCCGTGCCTTTACCAAGTCATCCGAGTGCCTTGGGTCTGTCGGTGTCATCCGTAAACGCGGGAGCCAGCAAACTGCGGCTGAGATGAAAGAATAGGATTTGTAGAACACATCTTGAGCAAACATCACAAATAAATACAAATAGTAATTGTGCTTAAGGAGAAATGAAGCTAAAGCCTCCCAATGTTCCACAAAGTCACAAAGGTTTTCATCTGCATTCAGCATCGTTTTAGCTGAGGCGAAGTGATGATGTGCGCACTTCAAATTTGACTTCAACGTGCAGATTTGACCAAGCCCGACACTCTAAGATCTCTGTCCAGCTAGCTGCACCAAGATCACTTGACCATTGAAAAGCCTGCCAAACATGTGTCTGCTCGTTTCCACGAAAAGCATAATGAGCAGTCTGTGTCATGCGTGTTATGATTTGCATGTGCCTGCGACACCCTGAGATTAAAACAATGCAGATGCAACGGTGATCCCCCAAGAACTGTGGGTGAATGTCCTCAGCTTTGGGATGTGAATGTGACACAGTAAGTGGACCCAAGGTCTAACAGGCATCCCGACGCATTATCCCTGTATGCTTTAATCTTCGAAAGAATATGCGATTCCTGAAGGGTGTTGACAAGTTTATGGCCTACAGGGCAGTCAACAGATGTTGGTTCATGGGTCACAGAAGATTCAGCAGAGTTGCTGAGAAACCCATCCATGCAACTTGACAGGTGATCACTTCTCAATCTTTTGGTCTGGAAAACTTGTTGCCATACAAGGATTAGCCTCCAAAAACACCCGTGGGAACTACGCATCAGCAAGCTACAACTTGAGGAACTGAACAAGAAGGAGACATGGGCTCGGAGCCAATTAGAACACAGCTCTTCGTGTGTAATCCCGTCCTGACATGTGGATTCCATCACCTGGACACAAAAAATAACCAAAGGAATCCAACCTTCGGGCCTTTGATGCTTTACTGCTGGAAACAGCGCAACACACGACACAGCTAGCAGCAGCATCATCCGTATATATATATATATAGTAATATATATATACACGTAGATCTTCCAATTATGAAACAATTCGGCCTCTGATTGGCTATAGTTGAATTAAACTGAACAACATACGGTATTTCACCACCAAAGTCCTCGTCCGATGAGCACTCTACTCGCTGTTACTATCTTGAGACTCATGGACCCTTCTCACTAACGCACAGCGACCAGCCTTCTCTCCCAAAGCTGCTTTGACCTCTGAGAGGAATTCTGAGTCCTCGGGTCAACACTGTCTCTTAAAGCCCGTGCGACCGTATGTGACCGATAGAGCCTGTCATTCTTTTGTTTTTGGATGCAATCCCAGTGATTCTTCTTATCAATTATATAGATTCTGTAATCTTGGGCATAAATCCTCAAGGCTCTTGAACTGGGATGAAACATGAAGAAACAGCCTTCGTGCTTTGCTAATCTTCAGGTCTTTGGTGTCTGATTTTTTCCGACTCTTCCCTTAGGTCTTGCGGCTTGCGCTTGTCCCCACTTCGATCTCCAATTTCCCCTCCGGGTCACCTGCACGGTTTCCTGCACCGCGGCGCGCTGTGAGCGGCTGCGCGCGGCGCGCGAAGAAGTGTTCAGATAGGTCGGCACACGCTGTGAAACCTGGTTGAAGGCTTCAGTCGGCGGACTGAAGGTGACTTCCGAGACGTGAAGGTGTCCATGTAGGTTTTGACATGTACAGGTCTCATATTTTGGTCATTGGAGTGGTCATTGGTCCTTGTTTCTCGATCCTCTCTCTCTCTCTTTCTTGTCTCTTCGCATGTTGCTTTCTGTTGCGGGTTTGCATGCCGTATTTGTCCATCCGCTCGATCGTCCGAGATCTACACATGCAGTGCGATGACCAGCACCTGTCGACTGGCTGAGCAATGGCAAATGTCGAATGGCTGGATACCGCTGGTCGCATGAAACACGGAGTCATTAACCTCTATTGTTCTTATTCACCTGTTTCTGCGCCCTTGAGATAAGGCAAACTGATTTCACTAGTGTTGCACCTAAAGGGAAGTCCTCAAAAAAGGCAAAACTAAAAAACATATGCAGAAAAAAAACACGTCTCGCCAGCCCCACCCCCGACCCATCAGGGAACGTGCCAATATAGTACCATGATGTACCATATAAACGCAGCAGGAACACCACCAACCAACTCAAAATGATCCAAGTGCCACGCGGTTTAGACGGAAGTACACTCCCTGGAACTAACATGGAAGTGAAACATGGCCACTTGGAAGACCATTTCCAAATACCAAACAGGGGGGCGCCATCCACTTCCATGTTAGTTCCAGGGTAGTTTGATCTCAAACGTTCCTGACAAAACCAAGCGTTCACAGCTTCCTGACTGTCCAGTGCGGCCCCTGAGGCGTCGACGGCAACAGCTACCAACCTGTCCAAGACGGTTCCAAAATTCATGACAAATTACACTAGAGCAACCAATGTCTAGGATTTTTTCTGCTATGTTAGTGATTGCAGCTGGATACCCCGGTGTCAGAATAACTCAAACTGGAAACTATCAATGAGGAAGGCTGAGTGTTTTTGAACACACAGCCAAGGCAATCACACTGGCGAAAAAAAAAAAATCAAAACATGGGAACATGTGAGGATAAAACATGTAACATGCATATGGTATGACATTATATGACGCAGCAATGGTCTCATCAAGAAAATGAATCTTTTGGAGGAGAACTCCTCAAGAAGATTGAGCATTTAAGTTTGCTTCTTTGTGTTGGAGGTTTTGCATGTTGACCCTTTTCATCCATGCTCATTTGGGTCAGAAAAAAACACATGATTTTCATAATTGACTTGGTGATCGCTCATGTTGCACTGTCGAGACTGTTTTTACATGGCACAACATATCAGAACTTGGGGCTCACAGGCAGGTGCGCTCCGCAAAACCAAACCAGGCAAACCAACAATGAACATAGCATATACGGTAGATGGAGAAATTCATTCACAGTTTGCGAGATGCGAAGGGAGATGCGAAGGGAGCTGTCAACGGCTCTAGTCTCGGTCTCGGGAGTCAAACCCTCGGGGAGCTACGAACGGAGCAAGAACGCTACGAACGGGGCTCCTGGCCGTACTACTAGGAACAATGTTCGCTACTAGTAACAAGGTGCATCGCTTCTAGTAACAGGTGCCTTACTAGTAGTAACAAGAAGCTTAGTAGAAACAAGTGCATCGCTACTATAGTAACAGGTGCCTTACTAGTAGTAACAAGAAGCTAGTAGAAACAATTAGTAATTCGAATTAGAACTCAAGGGACCGAGGGAAGAAACAGTTAGAAATAGCTAACAAGGGCATCGCTACTAGGAGCAAGGACACTACTAGCATCCTTTGCTCCGTTCGGTGAGGAGAGCGCCCCGTTCGTAGCGTCCGATCGCTCCGTTCGTAGCGATGCCCTTGTTACGTTGGTAGTAGATGAAATTCGTCCCTGTCCGAATCCGCTTGTCCCAGATGAGCCTGCGAACCATGGCACTGGCCAGAGTCCAGCGAGTGGTCCCTCTGAGAACTTCGGTTTTTGACACCAATTCAAGCTGAAGCGGTTTCTTCTCCATGCAAGCTCAAAACAGGCGAGGCACAGGTTGTTCTTTCATTCTTTGGGGTCACACTATTGTGGGATAGCACCATATGCTAAGTAATGATGCCATATTCGGCCCTGAGGAAGGTTTGATCGGATGATTTTCATGCAAGCTGCAGCATGTCCTTATATGCCGCTGTATGCTCACTTTTATTTCTGACCTGCAGTTCAGGGTCCGTTCTCGCTTGCATTTCTACGCTAGGGTCCCTAGGGTGTGATCTGATTTGATTTTGATTTGATATGCATCTTACTCTTTGCGTGTCATTATTTTCATCCACGCGTTCGGTTTTGCATGTCGGGCAGCCACTGACCCTCTTTGAACATGAGAATGGATGCGTTCAAAGACGTTCAAATGCACAAGACTTTGACCCTGAACCATGGGATTTTGGCGTTGTCCAGTTGATCGAATTCTTCAAATCTGGGGTTCCATCCATCCATTAAGACCCCTGGTTGTTTTGCAAAAACCATGAGAACCTACATCTCACAGACCCTTACGAAACTACATGTTTGCCCTCAAACACATGAGTCTGACCCTCCGTGAGAGGAATTTTAACCCTGCCAGCAAACACTTAAACTACTAAATGATACTTAATGGCTTTATATTGTATGGACCTGTGCAGCCTATTGCAGCCTGGGGGCATGATGAAACATGGCTCCCCACCGTGACCGTCACGACCTACCACCATGACCTAAGGTGGTCAAACAAACGGTCGATGACTTGGTGCCACCGCACGTACCAACCTTTTACTGTGTTGGCCAGCCCGACTCCGCATGGATAACCTGTTTTTTGGCACCTTTGGGAGCAAATTCATGTCGAAAGAACAATAGCAGCAATGCAATGTTGGACATCTGAAACATCAACATGCATGCAGTCTGTGTGTGCAACGTCTAAAACATGTAATTGGTGTGGCATCATGGCCTTGTCTTCAAAGTTGCAAACTCAGACCTACTGCACCTAAAACAACATGCAACAAACAACATATTCTGTGTTCATGCCTCCACTCATCAACGCAGGTTTGGGTCTGACCAGGGATGTCGCTCGCAACACGCGTCTCTTTTGGCAACATATGCAGCGGACACTACGGCAACGTCCTCGCCGTCTTCATGTCGGTTTGCTGCTCCTCAGCGTGGTGGGGGGGCGACATTTGTATTCAGGAGGGCTGTGTAAAGAATTCCTTGTGATTGCTGCGCCTGTTTCTGCATGCGTTCCTAGATCACGACCTACGCGAGAGAAATCGAGAGAACATACTCAAGCTGGTCCTTCAGTGGAATCGACTCGCGTGCTTACACAAGCATGGTGCCTTCGCCAGAACCTACCTAGTGTTTCCAGATGACATAGAATAGCAGAAAGGCTCCAGGCTGTAAAAAAAACATGACCAACATTGGTCAATTCACACGTTATCTTTTTCTTTATGAGCCTCGAACTAGGGGCTATCCATTTCCATGTTTGTTGGAGCGAGGGTTTACAAATCAATGCACTAGCACTCGGCTAGGCTGCCCCGCCACTGGCACCAGAGTTGATGGCCTGTGCGTGTTTTGCGGATCGACCAATGCTCACAACAAATTAATCTGGTTCTCAACAAATATTGTGGAAAGGCATCTGGGGAACTAATCAGGAATTATGGAAGGATTGCAATTTCAGCTTTGCAGGTGTTGGATTCCACTGGCAGAGTCTTTGAACGCAACACGGATTCCACCTGTTTGGTCATGCTATTCTTGGGTGACACATGGCGAAGATGATCATTTTCATGTTTTTTTTGCCGGTCAAATCCAAGTCCGCATTTTTGACCTGCTTCGGAATCTTCACCAGGGACAAAATGAGCCTGGATCATACATCGAGATCTGCACGGGGGGCTGCAAAGACATACTGAGCCTCAAGATCAAGCAGCGGAGCTGCAAATACATACTGACCCTCAGATCTTCCGTCCTCCAGATTCAATCGCGGATCTTGATAGAGATACTGAAGAATTGATTCGGAATCCAGGTGTGGCAAAGACTCGATAATAAGTTTCAGGTTCTCTTTGAATTGGCGTTGCTCGCCACACGCAAGTCCAAATTCCAGTAGAGGCTGTAGCACCCGTTGGCAAGCAGCATGGGTTGCTTCCGACAGATTCTCATATTGTTCAACAGCATCAGCCAAGGCCGGAGGAAGAGTACCTGGTTCCTCTCCCCCGGCCAGCAGCCTTGCGCAAAGCAATCGATGCACTGCTGGAGTGATTTCGACTTGATTCCTTGCATCCTGTGCTTTGCAGAAAAGTGTCCAAACTTTTTCTGCAAAGCCTCCAAGTTCAGCGGCCCTGTCTGCACTGACCCTGAGCCCCCCCATAAGCACCAACTCGCGGGGGGGGAGAACGTTCAACCGCCTGTAGAAAAGCACGTGCCGGCAGACCGATACAAAGCCCCACCGGAACCTCCTGGACCCACTCGTCCGTAATAAGGCCTTCCTCCACCGCTGCTTGACAAAACCACATCATCTGACGTGCCAAACCCCGCCAAGCTTCTTGGACCATGTTTGGTGAAACTCCCAAGCGATGCGCCAAGGTGCGCAAAGACAAGTCCCAGGAGTTGTGAAAAAGTCCCACCAAAACTGGCGGAAACAGTGAAAGGCTTCGAATTTCGGGTGACAATTCTGCACGGTCACCCTTGGCAAATTCAAGACCCTCACCAACCGTTTGCTCAACCAGCTCCCATTTTGCCTGTAGAGTCCGGTTCGAGATGCAAATGTTTGTGAGGAGAGAACTGGCCCAAACGACTTGGTAACCTGCTTTCAAGCCTTGCACCAATGGCTCACAACAGGTCCTTGCACTGGGTCGCCTCCTTGCATGCGCCACAATGCGTAACCACCCAGCAGAGATGTAGGCTGGCCAGATCACGGCCACAATCAGCTTCGCCAAAGACACTACAGCTATAGCCAGCAATAGCATGACGATCAGGCACGCAAGAGAACTCAGCCATGTTAAGAAAATGAGGGGGGAACCATCCCCACCAGCTGCATCCACCGTAGTCATGCCACCGCCAGTCGATTTCCAGTCCTGCCCGACTGAAGTCCCCAAACCTGAAGTCTGCCTCTGAAAGCTCGGAGATGGAAAATCCTGCAGCATACAAATCACTTACATCGACTCCGAGGCCTTTCAAGTCCTTGGCAGAGACTCCCTCCGAGCGCAAGTCTTGGATGGTCTTGTCCTCGCCCCCTATCTGAACCATGCGATGTGGAGCACACATTGAGCAGAACGGTCGATGGGGACAATGAACCAGCACCAGCCAACGGCAAAGAGACTCGTACATAAACCGCAGCACAAATGACATGATCACAAAGGGCGACTTCAAAATGGTCAGCAGAAGTGCCAACCTGGGAACAAAAACACTTGTCTCACAGCTCACTGTTTAAACTATAATTCTTAGTAGTGTGGCCACCTAGGTCACTTTGAAAACAACCGGTCTCGTCAACACCTGTGTCTCAAAAAAATGTTGTCAATCATTTGGCGTCAAAGGCTTTGAACAGGGGCCCATGGCTGCCCGAGGTCGATTTTGATCCTTCCACCCAGGACTGGCAACGTGCTGCAATTACGTACCTCTTTGGGTGATATGTTTGGCTTGGATGTCTCCCGAATTTTGCCGCAATAAAGAGGTGGGTTGGTGGGGACGGGGACCAATGAAATGTACACAAACAAGCATTTACACATCATGCTTTCACTCATGTGTTTCACTCACTCATTTCACAAGACGTGCTTTGTTGCCTAAGGGACATGCCGAAGCTGCAGCAACTGATGATGCCTATGAACAATCCACAAAGAAGTTCCCAGCAACTAATATCTTCGACCACCTCATTGCGTCTTTGCATTTCGCTCTTCCTTTCTTCTTCGACCTCGAGAAATTCCTGCTGAAACTCCCATAAGCGCACCATAAGCCAACAGAGTAGCGCTGCAGGGCCAAAGCTTGACACGATGAGCATAGAACACCCTATCCCCAACCAAAGCAATGCCAAAAGGAGGGCTGCCAACACAGGATACAATGGCACTCCCAAGCATAGAATAAAGAAGGTTGTCATGGTCTTTCTGGCAGGTCCAACTCTTGAAATTGCCCAAACCATCCTCAAGACAATGCAGAGAATTGGCAACAGCAGCAAACACCCAAGCGCAAAACTCACGGCAAATCCTGTCATCACGTGATTTGGCAGCAATGCATTCACCCTCTCGAGCCAGCCAATGAGGGTGTAGAAGTACTCGATCGGCACATCAGCAAGTTGAGTTCTCATGACTTGAGGCCTGATGGGATCCTTTGGAAGGAGTGAAGAAAATAGAAAAACGGTTAAAGTTCTACTGTGCTTCACGCCTTGCATTCTTACCTGTCTGTCCTTTCCGTACTTCTCCCTTGAGCCATCTGTCTCACAGATTGTCTCAAAAGAAACTTAAGATAAGACTTGACCGCGTTGACTGGACCTGTCTCTCAAGTTGGACTCGCTTCCGTCCTCATGGACGCCCAAGCGGCCCTGCACATTCATCGACACCAAACGTAAAGACTAGGTTCCTAGTAGCTTATTGTTACTAATAGCTTCTTGTTACTACTAGTAAGGCACTTGTTACTACTAGCGTGGCACTTGTTCCTAGTAGCTTATTGGGGTCTCGATGGGTCTTACGACTTGCGCACGTGAGTTCGCGCCTCCGCACCCCAAGGTGAGTCTTCAGTCGACCAAGCAGTCGACCAAGCATTATGGAACCTCCTACGGCGATGCATCCTCATGCCAATTTCGTGATCGTGAATGACTTTGAGACACTCCTTGTTGCATCTCCACACTACTCAATCTGAAGACTATGAAGACTATAGCACCAAAGAAAAGGTTTAATCATCTTTAAACAATCCACAAACCTTGAGTCTTAAAGTAGACACCGCACGTGATTGCACCATGGTTGCCTCTTGCGTTATAACTTCGTGACTCTCCGTGACTCTCCGACCGACACGGCCCGACCAGTTCGGAGCGCTTCGGCCGCTTTTTGGTCGAAGGACCCGTTGAGCGACGGAAGCATCACCGGCGCCAGCTGAGGAGATCTGTTGGAACATGACAACTAGGAGCAAAGGGCATCGCTACTAGGAGCAAGGACGCTACTAGGGGCTCCTGGCATCGCTACTAGGAACAAGAACGCTAGTAGGGGCTCCTGGCCTTACTACTAGGAGCAAGGACGCTACTAGGAGCAAAGGGCATCGCTACTAGGACATAACATGTGTGCCTTTGATGAACGGAACAACACGCCGCAGCATTTGCCATAATTATCATATTATTGTGGTCTTGGTGGGGAAGAATTTGGGAGAGGATCCTCATTCATGAACAACTTTCAAGGAATATAGTGAAAGTGGTATGCAATGTGGTGAGTGGTTCTGTCTCTTGGTCTCTAGGGCATTTCTAGATGTTCCTGACCTCTTAGCTCGTGGTACCAATCAATATATGTATCTGTATATATATATAATATATATATATATATCGATTCAATGAATCTGACTTGGCCATGCCAACAATAAAACCTCATCTAATTAATCATTTCAACATGCGCAGAGTTTCTCACCCTCTCAGCCAGCTGCCAGATGATTCAGGCGTTCAGCTTGCACTCTGCCTGGCGTCGGCCCAGCTGTGCAAAAACTCGTCCACAGCATGCCACGGTGGGAATCATGTGGAGCGACCAACTGTGCGACCTGCAGGACCCACTCGTAGGTCTTCGGTTCTTTTCGGTGAAAGGGCCTGGAAAAAGTCTTGCAACATCTATAGACTTTACAGTAACGCTCCTGAGTGAGAAGTTGTTTTTTTCCTTGCTCCTAGTAGCGATGCCCTTTGTTACTAGTAGCGTCCTTGTTCCCAGTAGTAAGGCCACGAGCCCTTAGTAGCGTTCTTGCTCCTAGTAGCGATGCCAGCCCCTAGTGAGTACATTATGATATTCATGATTCATGATATCCAAGGTGCAGGAACAAGTCTCCTTCTCCACTACTTCAATGCTCCAGTTAATCTGAAAATATCTGAAAACATGGAAAGCCATGACAATGTAATAGAATGTAGGACCCCAGGTGTGACAATGGGGTACTATCCACCTCAGATTTCTCGGTAGATCGAAAAGGACCACTAGTATTGCAAGAGAGGCATGTAGCATCAGCAGCAGAAACCCATAGAAACAAACAACTAACCAACAATTGAAGGTTGGTGGCCAGAGTTGCAGGTTGACGTGAAACCGTGAAATCTGCCAAATGTAGCTAGAGTACGCTAGAGTAATAACAACCTTTGAGGGCCATTTGATTGTCTGTCACTGTTAGTCTTTTCATACCAGCATGCAACAACAATCATCACCCCCAAATCTTCAACCCGTTGTCCGTGTTTGACAAACTGCCAGACTGAAAGCCAAACATGCCCAACCTATGGGAGTTCCTTCTCTTTGCTGAAGCGGTTTCCTGCGGAGCAAACTTGAGCTTGCACAAACTCACACGTCTCATAGGGTGGCCCACTGGGTGGCTGTGTCTCCAAGGTCCGAGGCGAATGTCGCACACATCAATTCCGCGGTGCTAAGGACGCTACTAGGAGCAAAGGGCATCGCGACTAGGAGCAAGGACGCTACTAGGGGCTCCTGGCCATACTACTAGTAACAATGTTTGCTATTAGAAACAAGAAGCTAAGAATCAGAATTAGGATTTTATTAGAATTGGAACAAGAAGTTATGGTTGGGGGGCTCAGCGTTGCCCCGCGTGATCTTTGGGACCCACCTTGGACCGACCAGCTGTTCCTAAAATACGTAGCGATGCCCTTTGCTCTTAGTAGCGTTCTTGCTCCTAGTAGTACGGCCAGGAGCCCCTAGTAGCGTCCTTGCTCCTAGTAGCGATGCCCTTTGTTACTAGTAGCTTCTTGCTCCTGGATTGAGAATTCCCAACCAAATCTGCGACCATGCGTACAGCCGTGCTTGGTTTTAGGAGTCAGCTGCACATATTTGGGGTTGCGCGCTCACATGCAAAGTACTCATGTTCTTGGACTGCACATACATCCCGTGGAGAGACAACGCAACACACACACACACATGTACAACTTCGAAGATCGAGCTGCTTCAACTGACTTGAAGGGCTCCTCGCAAGGTTGAAATCCTCTCATTCACCCTCGCCATCCCTCGCCCGTAGTAGATGAGCAGCCTGTAGCTGGCTCCTGAACTACATAGGTTCCTTGAAAATAGCATCTAACATAACTTTACAAAGTTGTGATGTTTGCACCATCTTTCAGTCGTGCAAATTTTGCACCATATATAATCGACCGAGTTCCCCAACTCCAGAGTTCAGGTCCTGCCCGCTTGAAGGCCTGAGACGGGTTCCGTGTCGTTTGGGGCAGTGAATCAAATCACCCAGTTCAAATGGGAAAAAGAACACCCAACCAGTCCAAACGAGTCCAATAAGTTTGACAGTCGCCGTGGAACTACAAAGTCGACTGTTGCTTTGTTCCTCAAACTCAAGCGGATCCACCGATGCAGAGCAAGGATAGGCCATGTTTCATGGTTTGTTTAGTGAAAATCAACATATGTCAAAATCAAACAAATGTTTGGTCCACATATGTACATGACATTTGTTTTAAGCATGGTGCAATTGCATAGTACGGTGGGAGGTATCGCCTCTAGGCCAACCCTGCCTGATTCACCGAAACTCATTGAACTTGTTCGAGATTATGCCTCACTCCTTAACCAATGCTATCCACACTATGTTCGTTTGGAGACGCCTTTCTTAGAGAAAGATTCCCCGTTGGAATGACCATACGATGATATTCCATTTCACAAGCGCAGCGGTCTCTATCAGCGAATAAAGAACTGTCTTCGAAACAAAACTTTTTTTGGACGAGATTGCCCTCCCGAGCTGAGTGCGCACACATGAATTCATAATTCAATGCATGCAGCGCGTTAGATACAATTGTTGGGTGGTTCACACAAGTGCCACTTGAATTCAATTGTCTATTTTACCTCTGTGGATACCTGTATACCTTCTAGCACTTCCTGGAAGGGCCTAGAGGGGCAAACCTGTCGACAGTTCGCAAGTTGGTTTGGGATGCTTTGCCAGTTGTTTTTTCCTTTAGGGAAGGCATGTTTTTTGATGTTTATGCCTCTTTCTTCTAGATCACGACCACCGATCCTGCTTTTGGCAGGATCTCTTTTAGTGTTTTGCAATGCTGTGGCATGGGATGTCATGTCCCCTGCTGCGGCGTGTAGGCGGCACGTTCAGTCACATGTTTGTCAACGTTATGCAGGTGGGCCTTACGAGAAACCAAAGACCAAATCAAAAAGTTTAAACACAAAAAAAAACAATTGCACAAGAAAACCCAAACGAAACAGAACAACTTGCCTTGCAAAGAAAAGTAACAAACAAGAAACACGCATGCAAATTGCATACAACACAGAGAGAGAGAGAAACACAAAAAGCAAGAAGCAAAGAAGCGATATATTCAGCAAAAAGAACAAAAGCGAAGAAGCAGAACAGCAAACACGCAGAAAAGGGAACGAACCAAAAAAAACAGAAAGTGGAAAAGCAACAAGAAGAAGCAAAGAAACAGAAAAGCAAAGAAGCGGGAAGCAGAACAGCAGAAAGCGGAAATGCAAACAAAACTCCCGGAAAAACAATTGCCATCAAATTTTAAATCCCGGTGAAAGACTTACTCCCAAGACACCCTTACAATCCATGGCATGTTTACATTGACCCTATATAGACTCCTCCAACCACCCTAGTGTGGGCAAATAGGCCAGGAGTGTTGGATGGAACAAACAAAAAATGTTGTTCACGATCCATGTCATCGACATTCATTAGGCCATCGCTACTAGGAGCAAGGATGCTTCTAGTAGCTCCTGGCCTTACTACTAGCAACAAGAAGCTACTAGGAACAAAGGGCATTACTACTAGTAACTAGTAGCATGCTTGCTAACCAAAATTTGCGGATCTACTCTGTGCCCCAAAAGCCGCACCTCACAGGCAAAGCTGATCACCGCGAAGGCTGGCAGGGCCAACATGGAGGAGAGCAGCCAAATGTTTCTCGCCTGGCGAGTGAACATGTCGTGTGAGATCCAGCAGCCCCTCCCGGACGTGATGACGATGTCGAAAGACAGTGAAGTTTCTTGGCTAGTTCCGGTCACTCGCCTCCCCTGGGTTCCAAGGTGATGTGTTTGATTGTGTTTGTGGATCACGTTTGGGTCCCACGTGGCCCACGTGTCGAAACTGCGGACGCAGGAACAAGGCATGGCTCATCATCATGAGAAGCTGGACTTTTGTCAGTGAGTTGAAGAATTGTAGCTTAGAACTGGCCTTCATTTGGCACTTGAAACGCATAAACACTGGGATGTTCGATGCACCCCCTGTATGCACACCTTGCACTTGGACCTTGATATGACTTCAACCTGATGGTCCTGATGGCGCGGAAATGCCCTTGTTGCTGGTAGCTTCTTGCTACTAGTTTCTGATGCCCTTTCGCTGATGTATTCTTGGGGACGCTGGGCATTGAGATGTAGTGAGTATTAACCCATATTGAGCCAATATGGCCATCGCTAGAGTAGTAGGTTGGAGGCCATACCATCCTTCCTTTTTTTTCCGTCTGGTTTTCCCAACGCTTCGTTCCCCGCACCTCCGGCCAAAGATTTGCCATGGCCTTACCCATTGGAGGCATCACGGGGCGAGTCTGTGTGGCTAAACAAACACCAATAGCAAAACCCCAAAAGTCAACAAGCTCAGCAATCAATTCACAAGAACTTCGGGTTAATGGTTGCAACCTGAAGAATATTTGAAGTTGGGATTGACATGGATTATTTCTTTAATTATAATTCCCTATGAAAAGGTTGTAACAAGAAATGACACCATGACTTTACAAACCAGACTTCAATAAACCTTTCGGGTCTCAGCGAGTGCAGGTCCATATAGGAACACTTTGCGCGAATGCCGATAACTTTTGGCGCGACAATAGCAGCGACCACTATGGAATTATTGTAGTTACATATAGTTACATGCATGTGTTACATCCTGCCTCCACTATGGAATTGATCTATAAGTGCTTGTTTTTTTAAATAAGGGACACATCAGGGACAACACTCTCAGAACAAATGAACAACAACAAGAAACACCTTGGACATTGGCACCTCCTCGATGAGATGCTGTAACCTCTCTCAAGCAGGCATCCAAGAAAAAACACCAAGGTCTCGCGTGCCACGATATTGTCAGCTGGTGAGTGGAGCTCTGGGCAGGGCCCTGACAGTCAAAGGAACTGGACCTCAACGTCAGTGCTGCAACCGAGGCGCTGTCTTTGTATCACTGACCTTCAGCGCAGCGTCCGGTGACATGCTTCGACACAACAAGAAAAAACAGATAAAGAGATGATAAAGAGATATATTATAGAGAAAGAGAGAGAGGGAGGCCAGGAGGTATGGTACCGCCAACAAAATCGATCTTTGAGCCTTGCGTCTTCAGGTCTTGATGCATGATATGCCTGATATGCTTACCGCTCCACATTCCGGGGGGTCGAGGTTTAAACTGCCCCACTGATCCAGGTTGCAGGTTGCCTCCATCACTCAAGGAACCAACAAAAACACAAAAAGCTGACAAGAAAAACAGGTCGTGAAAGAAAAGCTAATAGCGATGGCCTCCAAGGGACAAAAATTGTTCATTGAATGTTGCATGACTTCTAATGAAGAATGCTTGAGGTAGCATTTCTTCTCTCACTCCGAATCCTACAATACCTGTTAAATAAGATCAGTCCAGGACTGTGACTCATCAGGCTGTCGAAAGGCCCTAAACAGGCCCAACAGTCCAGTGCCAGGGCTTCTTCCCAAACCAAAAATTGAGTGGTTCAACGAAAACACACCTCCGACCAGGTTGGTGTCAGCCGAGGTGCCCAGGAGACGAAGATTGGCTCCTCCGCCAGGTGGATCCCAAAACGGGCGCTCGCCATGCGCGCTGCCTGACGGTCAGTCCGGTCTGTCCGGTCTTCGTCCGGTGCCGGGCGTTTCTGTTCAGTGGACCTTGGAGGAGCGAAGGAGCGACGAGGCACGAGGTGTTCGCTCTAAAGATACCAAGATGTTTCCTAATAGCGTTCTTGCTCCTGGTAGCGATGCCCTTGTTTCTAATAGCTTCTTGTTACTACTAGTAAGGCACTTGTTACTAGAAGCGATGCACTTGTTACTAGTAGCGTTCTTGCTCCTAGTAGTACGGCCAGGAGCCCCTAGTAGCGTTGTTGCTCCTACCCCCAAAAAGGACATATGCTTCAGAGCAAAGAGTGAATCCTGAAAATGACAAGGATCATGCTGGAACAAGTGGAAGAAGACCCACGGCACAAACGAGGTGCTGGAATCAAACCAAACCGATTACCAAAGGCCTGAAGACATTCATCGGGTTGAAATTCTTAAAGAATCCAACCAGTGATTCCTTTTGTTGGCAAACACAAAACTCGTCATCCTTGTCTGGAACACAGGGTTGATGGAAAAGCTTAAGAAACTAGTCCATAGCATGCTTGGGAAGTGCCCATATGTCGCTTTCGCGGTTCTGATCGTCATTCTCTCTAGAATCTGTCCCTGAACCTCAAAGCCTCAGTTTTGTGGACATCAACGATGGTGCTGTCTGCTCCCTTCTTGGACCAGCGAACTCGGGCCAAGAACCGTCATTCCGTGTCCCACCTGCATCGCCGGTGTCTCTTTGGGCTTACAAAAAGGCGTTGTTCTTTTCCGGAAGCGATGAAGTGTGATGAAGTGAGATTGAGTGCGATGAAGTTCAAAGCCTTCATGAAATAGTCCAGGTCTTGTGCGAAGGCCCAGCTCAGTGCCTCGGAGATGAACAAATTGAACTGGTTTTGGGGGTCATGTAGCGTGGACCTCCATCCACCTGCAAATTCTCATCGAATGCTCCCAAACCCAAGGCATTCTACTACCTGCTCATGAAATGTTCCCACAAAAAAGTGGTGAAACTCGCCTTTGGAACTGTGCTACTTGGGACCTGCAGAACCGTCATTGGGTGCATACCTGGCAAACGGCCCAGAAACCATCCTCTCCGGTTCTTGTGTGATGGGTAGTGAGGAACATGACAAACGCGGTGAAACACCCCCGCAACAAGAACTCTGCAAGGGCTCTCTGACCTCTACATGGGTTTTCGAGATGACGAGTGTTGCTCCCCAGCACATCGCGTCAGCTTCGCAAGAATCTGGCTTTCCGCGTCGCAAAGCACATCTGATGGAACTCTCTTAACTCCGCATCATGAACATTTATAGGGCTAAACAGAATCCCTCAATTCGCAATCCATATCATACAATATCAATATCATATTTGATTTCCAAGCTCGTGGTTTTGATGGATTTTGCCAGCTTGAGCTTCAGGGAAAGTTCCCGAAGGAATGACCAGAACAACATGAGGATCCGGATCGCTGACCATTCATTAATTTGTTTTTTTGATGTTTTGACCACTGTGACCTGCTTGTAATATGACACTATTAAGCGATCTACAGAAAACGAGATCTCACGACAACTCAGGAACCAAAGATTGACGTCAAGCAAAGGGAACTTGAGCCCTTGAGAACTCAAAACCGGATAATATCACAACTTTCAGTGATTTGCAATATATAAGATAAGTGGGAGGCCATCGCTATTAGGTTCCTCTATACATCTCTGATGCCTGAGAGATTCCAAATGCTGGGAGCTCAAGCTGTCTGTGTCTTGTTGAAGATCACCAAGCCCGAATGCGCAGCCTGGGTGGCTGCTTTCCAGCGCATGAAAGCATGAAGGGCCATGGCACTTTGAACCATGGGTACCAACCAGTACAAGCGGTATCCAGTCACCCTGTGATTATGCATACATATGAACAAAGTCCGTAATTACTCTCTTCAAATTCATGAGCCATATCCAAATGACTCAATCATAAATGTTAAGATGAATGAAACAATCATTTTGTCTTCCAAACATGTTCGAACATTCTTCAGATCCCGCTCCATCCCTTTACAACAAGCACCATTGATCTATCAGTGTAACAAGCAAACATCAACGCGCTTGGGAGACCCCCGGGTGTCGGACCTCGTCCAAGGCATCGCCACAGGTGAACTCCAAATCTCTGCAGCAGTCCTGGTCGAGCAACAACCCGGGCTCCGCCCCTTGCGGGTGTTTTCACACGAGATGTCTGGCATCGCATGCATGAGGAAGTGCCACCGATGATGTTTGAAGAAAGATGATGCTATGAAAGGTGTGGTGGACAAGCTTCAGGGTCTATGAGTTCCATTCACCAATGCTGCTAAAGACCTCCAACCATCTCTAACCTGCTTTCCATGTTGTGGATCCGGCAGGGTTTGCTTCGGCGCAGTGCACCTGACCATTTATATAAGTGATGTTGAACTCTGGAGGGCTGGAGGGTACAAAATAGGTTCACAGTCCAGCCCATGGAGAGCAAACGCGCGTCAGGTGTGCCGCTACGAAAGGCATCTGTTCTCGAGTACCAAATTACTCGTGGATGCTGCTGCTCTTTTACACCAATTTGATGATATTTGAGGACATAATAGCAGGGTAGATTGATTGGGACTCCTGCATGATATGCCTGCACTGTTCCTAGCTCACCAAGATCCCCTCCACAAGTTTTGGGAGATTTCTCCGGCTGGGCTCATGTTCGGTATTGAACTCACCAGTCACCCTGGGGTGATCCTCTCACATATTGCTCTTAGTCATCACATCAACGAACCCTTTCTTCACCCATGGCCTACATGTGATTGGCCTGCGCGGGGCATGGTCTCTTCAGAGGAAAGGAGCATAGCGATCGCGCTCCTAGCATCGTGCTCCTTGCCAGTGGCGAAGTACTGCGCAGCAAAGGTGCCTGACCATCTCGGACCCGATTCAATACCGTGGTCGCACTGTTTCTCTGCCTCTACGTACGGCAGGATGCTCAAGATGATCACAGCCACTGTTCCAGCCGTTCGGATGGGGTTGTCAATGGAGGATGATGTCTGAGCCAATAGGTAGTTGTCAAGGGGGGCTTCCTCATCTGAATAGTCTTCCTGAGCTAGCATAGAGCACATTCTACTTGTCTTTTGGAAGCCACAGCTGAGCACAAGCAAATGTCAAAGTAACTGCAACAACATTGTTTCTAGAACAAGCTCAATTAGTGCAGGGTAACCTTCCCATTCTTGAAACGTGAATCAGTTACAGTAAGACCCACACACACACAGTGATTGACTCACTGAATGAAGCCAACAGGGTGGACGCCCATGCTACCCCTGCCTGTGTATTCTTGCCCCATTGCCATGACTGGTGCAACGCAATACTTCCTCGGCTGAGTGACTTTTAGGGCAAAACCGTGCCAGCTTTGACGGGATGACGGAGGCATCAGTCCCGTTGGATCCAATTCTCCCGCTGTGATCCACAAAATTGGTGGATCCACCAAGAGAACAAACCAGTGTACGAGCACTGGATAGGGAAACCACAAAAAATGCGACTTGCGACTGTAAGCAACAAACTGTGCATGAAGATGCGATTGGATGTGGGCCACTGTGATCCCACGTGTTTCGACAGAGTCAAGCAAGAACCCGTTTCTTTCAAGCAAAACCGCCTTAAACCGCCCTCAAATGGCCGCTTTTTTTTTCGCACACAGCGAGAGTCGGTCGCATAGTGAATCATCAGCCATTGATCCGCAAACGGCAGAGTTTGGGTGCAGAAACTCGGATTCTTGGCATCTGCCTGTACCCGGAATCAAATAATCTGTGCACATTGGGCACCAAATGGCACAAATCCCTTTTTGGGCTTGGTCCAAATGTGAATTCATGTCCTTATTTTGAGACTGCAGGTGGCGATATTCGGATTTCCTGCTTCACTATAGGTTCGATCCTCATCCGGTCCTACAGTGAACGAGTGCAGCAATCCATCCGCAAACCCTCTGTTGGCATGATTGAACATGGACAACCTTGACAAGAAAGTACAGTAATTACACGTGTCTTTCAGGGTGTCCCAGATGACTTTGCCCACGTTGGAGGGTCGGGTGCGAGAACATTTCCTCTTTGGTGGCGCGGCTTGACTCACATAAACCAAAAACAATCTATTCACAATTTGATTGATGGCTCCTCCAATGACAAGAATATACAAGAATACCCAAACCGGCACAGTTGTCTTCGCTTTTGAACCGGGTCATTCACACCACAAAATTGATGCAGCAATAAGTACCTCAGTTTCTTTTCCCCATTAAACGTCACCATCTTCCTCACTGGACTTCTTATGATTCTGCGAGTAGCCACCAACATCTTTGTGCCCTTAAGAAACCAAATCGGAATCAATGTTCGGTGGGTGCATGTTTGCAATTGTTTACAGCTGCAACACACTTTGACTCACTGGAACACCCAGGTATGAGCGACAAGGGCCACGGTGCTGCTTGTACACAAATGAGGTTTGTCCGTTTGCCTCCAGTGACCCTCGAAAAGCTCCAGTCAGTAGCTCAGATCAGCTCGGTCCTCTGCTTCACTCCTCCATCAGCACCGGGACCCTCTCATTCTCCCAAGTGATCAACAGGCCCGAGCTGACATCCTCCCGAGAATCATCGGGTGGCTGCTTGGCCAAAAGACTCTCATAGACTTTCATTTCAAGAGAAAGTAAAGCACTCAGAGTCTCGGGAGCACTCCACCAAGAGACATATTGTTAGTGTTAGTGCTACTTGGAAAGAACATACTGAGACACCCATCAAACAAAGATTGAGCACAACAATTTTCAACATTAGGTCAACTGTTTCAGAGTCTGAAAACCAGAAATACCAAGATGTCTTCATCCAGAACCTTCCAGATTCCAACCCCTCAGCCGTAGATGTCTCGCCCAACTCCCCAAGCAGCAAAATCAGTCGCACTCCTCGGACTCCTCGCAAAGAGACAAGATCCGCTGGGAAGTCGTCACATCGATTGAGGCCAGAAAGGTCTCTCCTGAGCATGTCAAAAATCCCCCAGGAGTTGGAGTAAAACAAAGCAAGGCACGAAGGAGACCTAGGAAGGGCTCCGCTTCTTCCACGGACGACGGGGGGGGGTGCTCATGCTGGCGGGTCTCCTCAACTGAAGGGTTTGGAGTTGGATCCTCTGAGATTCGAATCATTTCACAACACACCACTCTGGCCCATCCCACCTGTGCAAACACCGGGTAGGTGATGACATGATGGTGAAATCGTGTGACAGTATGAGACGTGATTCTCTTGTTGCCCTCCCGGAGTGCAAATGAAGCTGAAAAGGATCGGCATTCTGATCCCCAAAAAACATCCGCAAAACGATGAGGATGCAGAACTTGAACTATGTCCTAATGATTCGTGCTTTCCAATTTGAAGCGCACTCGCTCAACCAACTGCAAGTCATGTCACCCGGCACCTCGTCAGCTCTTTGCTGATGGCTTTTTACATGTTCAGTCTCACCCGTATCTCGTGGCATTGAGGCAAGCAGCGTTTTCGGATGGTGCCACTTAGCGAGCCAGCCCGCCTGGGGTCAATTGGTTGTTCACAATCGGAGCTATTCCCTGTATAGATCAACCAACTAATTAATATTAGTAAAATGTTAAAGGCCATCTATGGAAGCGGGTATGTTAAAGGTTGGGGAGAAGTTTTGCTTTTAGAAACACCCAGTGGAATGTCCAAGTGCGTTTGGGACACCGAAAAGCCTCAGCAAAAGCCATTGTGAACGAGGGAGGTGATGATAAGTTTCCTAAACATCTAGAAACCAAATCATTCGTTCGAGCGCTTCTTCAAGGAAGATCCCCCCCCGGCTGAGCATGAGCTATCCTGCGTCCCAGCTACTAGAAGCTTACTGGTCGCCCTGAGCTTACTCCCTGACTTAATTAAGTAGGCAGTTATCTAATTAAGGAGGCAGGGCCACGGGCTTAAAGATAAATATAGAACGGTGCTCGAGACCCCTTCATAGCCGTAAACAGCCGGACACTGTCCCACTCGCAGGGCATGCGTCCAATCTTGGTCGATGACCAAACTAATCCATCTGATTCAAAAACAACACATAATTAGATCTGACACTTTCAAAACATGTGACTACCTTGTTCCAGATGTGCAGGACTGACCCCCTTATGCAAACAGAAGAAAGGGTCGCTTTCCCAACTCACAAGCAATGTGGTGCATGTGTTTCTTTTTTTCACATCTTCGAAGGACCAGAGACTCCAGAGACTCCAAGACTCGACCTTGTCTTCCGACCAAAAATCGCATGGAAGTGGACCGGAACGGTGCTTTGGAAGCGCAAATCCGAAGACCAAACATGGGGTGCCCACATTCTCGAGTCTCGAATCACAGTCTCGAATCCCTTTGTTCCCAGTAAGCTTTCTTGTTCCTAGTAGTAAGGCCAGGAGCCCCTAGTAGCGTCCTTGCTCCTAGTAGCGATGCCCTTTGTTCCTAGTAGCATTCTTGTTACATGTAATCTAAACCTCTGAAATAACTTGAGAACATCTACGCCAAGCCACGCATGGGAGTTCACGCTTACGGGATGCAGCAGACCTGAGAAGTGTGGGGAGAGAAGATGTCAGATGTGAGCGTCTGGCAAAATGTGGAAGAAGTAGAGGACATGATTCAGCGTTCGGTCATCGCTGTTGGGGGGGGGCCAATAGGGCCTATCTCTTTTGCAGGTTTTAGGTCCTGAAATTAACGACTGCTCTTCACCAAATGAATTGGTCAGTGCAAATTTGGGCGGTTGCTCATGTGTGGAGAGAAGACCTTGAGCGCTCATGATCTGAAGGTAAACGTCCTTGAAACAGATTGTTTTGCCTTTGTGCTGCCAAGGTGGATGTTCATAAAAGTTGAAGTTCTTTGGCCCGAATCCCAGCAACCAAGGCATGAATAGGCATCAAATTGGATGCTTTAAACAATGCAAATATTTTTGAGCTGTTGAGAATCTTTTGACCCAAGAGGCTTGAGCGGGCTGGAGGGAGTTTGTCCGTTCAACGGCAAAAGGTTGCAGCGTGGAGTTGATTTTCATAGAAAATACCAGCGCGGAAAAATGATGAAACGCATGAAACATGAGGATACTATGATGCTTGGGCAAAATTCATGCTGAGTTGATTCAAGATGTTGACCTCAATTTACTGCGTGCAAATATCTGGCAAAGCACAACAAGAACTGGCTAGGCGCCAGTGCTGCCGAGGGGCGGCCATGGATCAATCGCAACTGGGTGGGGTCAAAGGCGGTGCTGATGGAGCGGGAGAGCTCTTCCGAGCCTCTGATCCAATGAACCTCAAGGCGATGCTGATGGGAAACCATGGGAAACCAGTGGTCAAACATGCTCAAACCATCAAATTCGATTAAACATCCTTTAAACAAATTCAAGGAATCGAAAGTGCAGGATTCTTGTGTTTGCTAGTCACATCAAAGTGTATCTATTGTGTAATGATTCTGCACATCGCTGTGGTTGCAAGTTGGGTTTGGGCCCTTTAGACTACCTGCTGTCACCCCCTCAAAGAAGGGCTGTAGGGTATGGGTCCAAGAAGGGCCGCCTGGACCGTGCCGATCGACCGATCTCATCGATGGTCCGGCCAAGACACCAAGACGCCGTCGCAAAGATCGTTGAAGACCTCGGGCCAGATCGCCAGTGAAGACCCATACAAATGTCAACTGAATCAGGAAAGCTTGTCCGGTGCGATGGCAAGCTTTCATGGGTGCCACTCGGAAACAGAAGCAACAAATGGGTAGCAAGTGTGTATATACTTGAATGTATATATTACAATAAATATAGTAAGTAGAAAAGAGTTCTTGGGTATCTGAGCCGGAAATTGCCCCCTGTACCCCAAACGCTGTACCTGGCGTACCTTGACTGATTGTCCTCATCCTCATCACCATAGGACCATGAGTCAGTCACAAGTTCGCTTCTCTCTACCTACCCAGGTTGGAGGCCATTGCTATTAGGTCTATTAGGTCGGAGCCATCGCTGTTAGCCATCGCTATTGGGTTGGAGGCCATTGCTATTAGAAACAAAGAAAAAAGAAAAGAAACTGGCTCCTCTGGAAACTGAGTGCCCTTGCGATCGGTGCCTCGCGCGTTGCACGGGCCAGGTCACTGGCCCAACGCACGTAGTAATGCTCGTGCCTTGGTCGAAGTAAGGTCATTTAGAGGGAGCGATACTCCCTGACAGGTGTATGATGTCATCGAAAACGATCAAAGCTGTTGAACAACAGGACTTGTGCTTGCAGTGCTTTCGTGGATGATCACCATCCCTTTTTTAGATTTTAATCCATCCCTATAGCTTGCTGTGCTTGCCCTTTCTCAGGGGCACATGGTAAAGCTACAAAGCTGGCAGCAATGTGAAATGTGAGTCTTGGGCAGCTATTGGGTGGCCTCACATATTGCATATCTACCCTACACACCCAAAACCATACAAATGTATAGGATCGATGGAAAAAAAAACTAGAGTTTCCGTAGGAAACCCTAGGTGTTCCCGACCAGTAGTATGGTTTAGTACGGGATTGAAACATATTGCCCGAGGTTTCGATATGTTTCGATGGAGACCCTATATATTTGTAGGGTTTGCCCTTTACACTACTATATTACTATACAGTAATCATTAAATTCAAGACTCATGACTCAAGGCTATTAAAAGGAATCTGGGCATTGCCCTTGCTTGACTTTGATCAATGAAAACATTGCACTTAAGGCTTTGTACGGTAATTATTGCTTGTTGAAGGACTTTTGTTTCAGGCCATTGGTTTAAAACGACCCACAAAGACGTGCCAGGGAGGTCTTTCGCTTGTTTCTTCAGCCTCACGGGCCCGCGCCGAGAGACGTCTTCATTGACACGAAGGGGAAGTCTTCGAAGTCTCCGGTCCTGAAGTCCAAAGGCACGGCTGTGAGCAGCGAAGGTGTATTTGTTCCAAATAGCTTCTTGTTACTACTAGTAAGGCACCTGTTACTACTAGCGTGGCACTTGTTACTAATAGCTTCTTGTTACTACTAGTAAGGCACTTGTTACTACTAGCGATGCACTTGTTACTACTAGCTTCTTGTTACTACTAGTAAGGCACTTGTTACTAGTAGCGATGCACTTGTTACTACTAGCTTCTTGTTACTACTAGTAAGGCACTTGTTACTAGTAGCGATGCACTTGTTACTACTAGCTTCTTGTTACTACTAGTAAGGCACTTGTTACTAGTAGCGATGCACTTGTTACTACTAGCTTCTTGTTACTACTAGTAAGGCACTTG
>CAXAMN010000892.1:331223-354263 GCA_963970005.1 Durusdinium trenchii
TACTAGTAAGGAACTTAGTTACTACTAGTAAGGCACTTGTTACTAGTAGCGATGCACTTGTTACTACTAGTAAGGCACTTAGTTACTATACTAGTAAGGCACTTAGTTACTACTAGTAAGGAACTTAGTTACTATACTAGTAAGGCACTTAGTTACTACTAGTAAGGAACTTAGTTACTACTAGTAAGGCACTTGTTACTACTAGTAAAGCACTTGTTACTAGTAGCGATGCACTTGTTGTCTATTTTTTGGGGGGGGGAGTAAAGATCGGAAAGATCCGTTTTGAGAGGTTCCGATTGATCCTCGGTCTGGGAGTCGGCAAAGGTGCGCAGTCGCCATCGGTTTCGATCGGACCCACGGCCGGCACTGCGCATGTCTCAACGGACCCGCCAAGTGAATTACGTCGTCATGCCCATCTCGTAATGGCCCCTTGGAAGGAAAATAGACCAAAGCCCATTGGGTCGGGGGATCTCCCTGTTAAATACACTCCCATCTCATCTCATCTCCTCCAATAAAGCCATGGTGCGGCGAAGACTTGTGCGTCTTGGTGGGGCTGTGCGGTGCCGCCATCGGTGTTAGCCTGAGTCTCTTCGAACAGCCTGTCTCTTCTACCCCTGCGGTGGGGGTTGATCTGACTTCAGAGAGATACACACCCTTGAAACAAACTAGGAGCAAGAACGCTACTAGGAGCAAAGGGCATCGCTACTAGGAGCAAGGACGCTACTAGGGGCTCCTGGCCTTACTACTAGGAGCGATCGGACGCTACTAGTAAACATGGAAGTGGTACATGGACCCGAAAGGAGGACAATTGTCACCAAACAGGTGGTTTGCCACTTCCGGGAGTGTATCCCCTTAGACGCGAAGTCTGAATAAAAGCGGTGTTGAGCAAATCAACCTTTCAATGTTGAGCATAGCTCCAGCAAAGGAACTTCAATTCTGAGGGCTGGTTTTTGTGTGGGGTGGACGCTTACTTTACCAGGACTAGGAAAAGGATCTAGTTTAAGGTGTGGTATCTCCCCTGCATGCTCCAAATGTACACCATCCTGACTGGTGCCTCCAGAAGGCGTTTGACAAACAACAAAAGGCATGATAAAGGAATGATAAAGGAATTATGATCGATATTTTCTTGGCTGGCTGATTTGATATGTTTCATGTAAAAAATGGATCTTGTACAAGGGCAAAGGATGAATGAGCAAACATGCAATTTTGGCTTGCAGCAACTATACTAATATATTCCCTAGTTGTTACCAAGCTTGAGAGTATTTCGCACCTTGGATCATTCCAACAAGAACATGAGTCACTGAATGGAATGAAGATCACGGACTCGGATGTTGCTCATAAGCTGTACCAAGCCATGCGAGAAATCTACTATGATGTGCAGTCCTACCATATGGAGCTTCGCCGAGTCTCCCGAAATGTCGGACCACTCATGAATACGTAATCTTCTTGCAAGCATGCGGAGTGTGGGGAGAATGAACAGCAAATTGTTTCGCCGTCTGTTTAATCAGAAGGGTGGGACATTTCACAATCCTGACACCGCTGGGCCGCCACACCCCATGGCCAAATGCGAAGGCGAAAAGCCTGTCCAATCACGGGAGATTGAGCTTCACAGTGCTAGCAATCCGGAGTGATTGACTACTGTTCTGTGAACGTTGTTGAAAGCTGAGCGAATGATCCCTGCGAAGAACCTGATACCAACGAACTCTTGGGCAAAGAAATGCAAACAGTGGTCAAGCTTCAGCAACATCACTGCAAAAAAAACTGGGGAAAGGCTATATGAACAACAATGAAACCCTTACAGTGCCTTATAGCTGATTAGCTGAACCTCTTTCTGGGTTTCTCCCAGGTCCTCTCATGCCCTGCAAAACTTGTCTGTCCACACCTGGTGTGCTTGAGGCGCCTTCGGCCGTGCTCAACCTTGGACAGGGCTTATAGTGGTTGCAACCTGAGGGGATCCAATGCATTGTGAACCCCCTATGGACATCAAACCATGTCACTTATGTTTTGCTAGAGAAAAGAACTGTTTCATGGGTTTTCAAAGCTTGTCTCGGTTTGGGTATGGGTCAAAACCCCAGACCCTTGACCCTAGGTCAAATGAACCGATTCCTCTATGTTCAGGATGTCAACCGAACCCATTGTGTTTGTAATTAGGTTTTTAGCCCGCACCCTAATCGACCATCATGCGATAAAGAACATCCGACTTCGTCTGGCTCCGGTCATGGGGGCTGGTGGATGAACTGCACGTGATGTACATGGAAGGTCCGCCATGTGGGAGACACAAACATGAAGTTGGTTGGAGCTGACATATATGCAAAACGGGTAATGGTTTTATTTCAAAACATTTGCCGGGTCTATCTGATATACAGTATGTTAAAAAGGATTTGTTTCGCGCATCAAAGTTCAAATCTTGACAAACAGTCTGAATCCCAGAATGCTTGATTCATCCAATTATTTGCTCCTAGGACATTCTGTGCCTTGCACAAGGACTGTGATTCGGGTACAGTAGACCCTTTGGCAGTTTGCAGCGGCCCAAACAAAACATCGGGGTGATCCATAAAATATCAATACAAATTTCCATAAGATTCCATCGGGGTGATTTGCATCCATCTAACATTAAACTATTAATTCCATAAAATTCCTTGCCGCCTAAATCCAGCAAATGCATGAAGACTGACGGCCACTGACGGCCATCTAACTTGTCAAAACTCATAATCTCGACTCTACCCTGACTTCAATCTGCTTGAGTACCTTGTCAGGTGAAGCCTATCTGCGTCAAGGATCAATCTCAGCTCCTGACTCCCCCACTCCCACTAGCGACAACGAGAGTGGCAACCATGGATCATCTGGCGAGAAAGATGGGTGTCGGTGCACAAAAAAACAAGAAACACGCTGAATAGAGATGAACTAAGGTAGTTGCTCCTTTAGCAGTGGGACGCACCCGGCTCTTACATCTCCAAGTTTATGTACAGGTTTCTGTACCTGTTTACTTGAGGACACTGGATGCTCTGTTTGAACATCTAACCAATTGAATTTGCCATTCAACAACAATATTCAAATCAAAGAACAAGCACAAAGACATGACCATGGTCATGAACCATTGAAACTAAAGAAGGAATACCAATGAGTTCGAAAGATGCGAACTGGCCTGTGGATGTCGCAGAATTGGCGATCATCAACCGATGCAGTTCCTCGCGCGGTGCGAGCGGTTCCAACGTCCCGAGTCGGTTCAATCTTCACACCTCCAGGTGTGTGGGCGGTTTCGGCAGACTGGCCTAGTGTGTATTAAAGAAGGACAACGAACGACCAGTCTGCCCAGCCAGGGTCACAAGGTCCCCAAAGACACACCGTGTTTTGTGAGCCACGTCCCAGTTAGGCACAGGTCCCAGTTCTGAATCGACCCGCAGTTCTAGTCCATGATTTCGGTGCATCACATCGACCAAAGGGAAGCAACCTTTGCAGAAACCTGCGGTGTCTTTGAATATTCGATACAAGTGTTGTAAAGTCAAAAAATTCAATGGGCTCAACGATTCCCTGGGCTTCAACGACGTTATTTCTCCATGAGCATGAGCAAAATCAATGGGATTGTAAACATGCACAACACCCTACACTGAATATCACTGAACGCTCCCCAGCCACTCCCCAGCTGCTAGCTGTTGTGCACTCCTCTCGCTGCCCACGGAGTGTTTCCAAGTACTCCACAGCTTTCCGGCCAGCCTCCAGTGAAACCTCAGCAGCCCAAGAAGCACGTTTCATGAGCCTTGCTTTATGAATGAAGTAGACCAACTGATTTTCTTCCGAACTTCCCATGATCCAGTTTATTAACAGGCCTGGTGTTTTCGATGTACTTTTTTTGTTTGAATAAACCGATCCCCGCCCTCACATCACCGAAGAGTTGGCCAGGCCGCATCCATGAGCATCGCCCAAAGCCGCACCGGGTCAGCGACGTTCAAAGCACTGCCTGGCGAAGAAAGAACGCGGTGCGTAGCGCTTGAGGGAAAAATGGAAGGCGAAGGCGGTCAGAAGTTGAAGCTCTGAGACCCATCAATGTGGGGGTGCTAAGTAGTGCATGGCTATACTGTTATACTAGTAACAAGTGCATCGCTACTAGTAGCTCCTGGCCGTACTACTAGGAGCAAGGACGCTCAAAGTAACAAGTGCATGGCTACAGTACTAGTAACCAGTATCCAAAGAATAGATAGTATAGCTTGAGATCCCTGATGACATAGATCTCAAACCTGACAACACCATCTCTACCATAAGGTTCCCAACATTCGTCACGTTATTTAAATGTGTTAGCAGTGTTGAAGGATGCATCGAAGACTTGCTTGCATGCAATGTGCACTAGTTGCTTGATCAGGAAAGCTGTCACCAGTAGGTGCAATGCATTGATTCTCAATCAGAGTGCCAGGCATCTGAGTCAAGTAAACGCACCCACAGTTTCTCCTTGACATCAAACGTCGGTTTCCCTCAAGCATCGAGTAAGAGTCCGTTTGGCTCAAACTAGCCGTGTGCTGTGCCACAAAGCCGACGAAAACACCAGAACACATGTGAACACATTCTCTCAACACACCCAACAAAGTTGGGTACAGTCGTACAAGTGCCTGCTCTCGACTCTCATGGAAGACTTCACATACCACAGCAATTTCATCCTTGCCATGTCCAAGCCATCCCTAAGCCATCCTTCCTTTTCGGCTTCCAAGCTCCAACCACATCCGGCCCACGCGCACAGCTGCGCACAGCTGCGCACCTCCATCCTTCAACCCGAAGACACTTTGGTACGCCGTCGGCCATCCCTGAGGTCCCTCTGGCACCTACGCCGCTGCGAGGCGACACCGAAGGGATCCGAAGGGTCGGGGTGCCAGGGACAGCTGGTTGAACACCGCACGTGGTAAACCCCATGAATCAAGCAACCAATAGTAAAAGGCCATCTATCGTAGGGGCTGAGGATCTCTGGTTCATCTGAAAATTCTGCAACAATGTGGGATTGAGTCATTGATGGTTTTTGTGGGTTCTCCATATTCTGGATGTGGGATCGTAGACATGCAAAGGAGACATCGGTGCCAGTTTTTGCAGCACTTTCGGGCTGTTCTGGGGCATCCCAATCCCGCCCAAAGAATGGGCAAAATAAAGATCGGTCAGCCATTGTGTCTGCCACTATGTCGGCGAAGTTGGGCAAGCTGCTTCATGCGAGTCTGTGACGTTGATTGTCGTCGAACAGAATCCTCACCTTCGTCGCTGTGACGATCGCTGTGCCCAGCCATTGAGGCAAGGACCTTGGTGGAGTCATCGATTCCATCACCACTACATACCATCCATCCAGGGGCGTACTCTTTCTGACTGAACAAAACTTTCTGGGCTTTCAGTGGGCCGCACTGAGATGGTCTTGGTTTTACTGTGGTTTCCTGTACTAGGAGCCTCACAAACGTCACACACACACAAACGTCATGCCGATATACGTGACATTGTGGTACCAAAAAAATGGTTTTGGACGGGTCAAATCGAACCTTTGATGTTTCAAAGGCGGGTCACATGGGCGAGGTCACAAAGCATAGACTCCCCACACCAGCAAGAAAACAATTGGAGGGCCTAGCGTTGGTATATATGTTGTGCGCAAGGAAACATACCCTGCCTACACTACTGGTATGCTTGGGTGTTCCAAAGTCAACTCTCTCCTACAAAAAGCACTCCCTCATTCCAACTCGGACACCTGGAGGGCTTCACCTCTGCCAAAAACTGCCAAGTGCCAATGTTTTGAATGTTCGATCTTCGACCATCTGACCATATCTGACCAATTGATTCTCACCGTTCTACCCTCAAGCTCCACATGTCATCTGCAAACATGCGCAGCCACGCAAACACTCACGGACCGTGTGCCCAAGAGCTGCTGAACCCCATGCTCATCAGACTTTTCTACTGTTGATGGAGGTGGATGTCTGAGGTTGATCAACTATCTTTGCAAAACAACCAAGCTGCGCTTTCCAGCGTGTTTTTAATTTGTTTCCCACATATGGTTTCCCAAAAAACATCGCGGTGTCTTCCGATGTCTCCAGGCCAGCGGCGAGATGCGCAACAAGGCCAGCAGCAAGTTCCTCATGCACCGGTCGGGCATGCGGGCGTGTACCACACATGGAACACTACACTGGTAGAAAGAATGGACAAAAATAAATATGAATAACCAAACGAAGAGCCAAAACATGATACGTATATATTTAAAAAACTGTGAATCAGTGAATTCGCAGAGACTTGGACGAAACAATCGTCCAAACTTCCCATGACCCATCTGCACCCCACAACAGCGCTGCGCGCATCTGCGCGCCCAGTCCTCATCAGCTCAAGACCTTAGGATCCAGGATACCAACCATGGATGGTTGCCGCACTGTGACCCATCGTTGGATGAGTTGAGTGATTCGTGTTCCAAATGGCCGCCCTGTCTGATCTTCGGGACAAGAAACCGATCTTCGGGCGGTGATCGATGCTCTTAGGAACAAGGTTCACTACTAGGAGCAAAGGGCATCGCTACTAGGGGCTCCTGGCCTTACTACTAGGAACAAGAAGCTATTAGAAACAAGAAACTATCTGATTTCTATTCGCAGAATGGAGGCCATCGCTAGTCGGTTGGAGGGTTGGAGGCCATCACTATTAGGTTGGAGGCCGTTGCTAGTAGCTTTCTATTTGCAGAATGGAATCCCTACCACCCTGGTGATCCGGGTCGCCCTGCCCAGGTATTCCACCCGTTGATGGAAGATGGACGGGACCTTGGTCAAGCCACTGGCCAAACAAATCACGAGAAATTGGAAATATGGAAACATGTTGAAAGTTTGGAAACCGCTTCCATAAAGCATCCATTTGCAACCGCGGAAGAAAGTTTTCAAGACTAGAAGTCAAGAATGTAAAAATCTATACACACATCGGCATGATGGTACATTCACCTCGTCTGCTGCCTTAGCCACTCGCCATTTGGATGCAAGTCTCCTCTTTCTTGAGATTGGTTTGCACGAGTGCTCCACTGAAGAGGACCACAAATAAATTTTTATACCAAAAGTCAACAGAATAGGTGCATCCGCAGCATTTGCGGACCATCACGTGCCAAGGGCTCTATGTGAGCAACGAGGTTTGTGGATGCAAAAAGGCCTTCCCCACAGATCCATGAATATATATATATATGGGATTTCTTCCGTGGCCTGATTGGAACTTGTGGCCACCGGCAGACAAAAAAGGGGCGAAACATAGAGGTTCAAACGAAGCAAGGCCAGGAACGCACGGCCTCTTCAACTTTCATGGGGCAGCCTTCCACGCGCTTGTAGTCGAAGCATGCATACATTCCTAAAATGGGGTGGCTGACCCGATGATGACGAGGCAAGCTTGTTTAGTGGGTTCTGGCACCGCTCTGACAAGCTCAACGCACAAGAACGCGTGAGAACAGTGGTAGACTGCCACAGGACTCAATATTTGGCTGCGAAACCTTGCGCGATCATGGACCATGCTTCTTCTCCTCTCTAAAGTATGCCACAGAAGCGACAAACGCGGGCAAGAATAATGCTTCATCTCATGCTGGCCTCATCTCATCCAACGAGGAATGTCGCGAGAAGGTCAATGTTTCAATTGCGGGTCAAGCAGGTTGGATGTGCAAGCAAGCATCGGCACCCTTTCTGGAGGCTGCACTAGCCACAATGCCTCTCTAGAACTTCTGTGACAAGAGTCGAGAGCTAGTTAGTAGTCACTAGTCCTGCAAGATTCTTCGAGATATACATATCATCCCTGTGCATTACCTCATCGCTGTGAATGTGTGCAAAGAGGCCGATCACAACGCACTCCAAAGGTACATCGCAGCCAAAGCTGAACTGTTGCCGAACTATCCAGGCTAGCAAATGCTAGCAACATTGTAAAGCACTTGGCAGAAGGTGGCTTATGATGCTCAAACAAAACCTCAATCGCAAAAGAGTTCCAGGTTCCCCATTTCGCTGAGTCTCTAAGTGTGCTGCCTGCGCTGGAGTCGCTTCGCCATCCAGCACTTCCGGCACCTGGTATTGTTTTTGTCGCATGTGGCAACTGTGGCACCGGAGAATGAAGACAAACACAATGAAGACAAACATGTATTTTCTCCTTTCACCCTAGTTTTCATAAAAGAAATTGCACAAACTGATGATTGACCCCTCAAAGCCCTCCAAAACCAATCTTTGGTTGTGAAGAGATTGGTTTGGGCATCCATCACACACCCCTAAACGGAAACCACACAAAAACGTTGTGACTCGGTGGAGGTGGGTGATTTTCAAGTTGCGCGCGACCGACTGGAAGGAGGTCTGATACCTCGACCGACTTCCAAAACGATTCGTTCCTTATATATTCCTTTGCTTTTTGGAAATGGCCTCCAACCTAGTAGCGATGGCCTCCAACCCTCCAACCTACTAGCCAAGGCCACCAACCTATATAAAATAGCGATGGCCTCCAACTTAATAGCGATAGCCTCCACCACAAAACGATTCTTGGCTTTTTGGAAAGACCATCGGATTTGAGGCCGGCCGCGTGTTGTGACTTGTTATGTGTCTTTGAGGCCTCGTGGTCTCGTCTCTTTCTGCCAGCCTGTGCGGCCAAACGTTCCTCTTTGGAGCTCGGCAAAAAGACCTGATGTCGAGTCAAAACCACCTAATTTACGAGCTCTTTCAGTGATGCGCCGCTACATGATCGCTAATTCTACGAATTCTGGTCGAGATCTGCGTCCAAACGAAGTGCTGACGGACGATTCACATCACGAAGTTCTGTGATTCAAGCAGCTGGCACTTAAAATTGTCTTTATTCTTCGATTCGTCAAAGCCCACGTCTGGTTTTGCACGCGAGGCCTCTGATGGAGCTGACCGTTCGGTCAGGCAGCTTCCCATTATGAAGATCATCGCCTGGTCATGTCTGTAAGGCAAGGAGGGCGGTGTAAGGACTCTTTTTGGCAGCCGCACAAAATCCACCAGCTGACTGTCTGACTGCAAAATAGTGGAAGGCTTTGAGGCCGCTGCATTGGACTTCTTTGGACTCCTGCCATGGCATCACCCGCCGCTCCGCCCAGTTTCGCCTGGGCGGCTGCATCCTCTGCCAAGGACCGGGCGAGCGCGGAGCCAGGGGACCTCGGAATACACGAGCTTGCTACTTGGTTGATGTTTTGAGGCGAACTGCTTTTCTTTAGACATCCCTATCGCCCTATCCGTTTTGAACAATTAAACGTTGAACAGGAGTTTGCGGATGTTTGATGTTCTTCAGCTTCAAGCCAAAACCTCGTTCGTATACCTCAACCTCAAACATACACCACCCAGAAGATCAACCAAAAAAAACTGGTTTCTCAGCAAAGCCTCTGCTGGCGGGATCGCTTTGACCCACCCCAACTGGCACAACTGGCATGTTCCGAGCCAATGCGGTGCTCGCTGTAACGATGATCATATCTTTCTTTTGCAAGACAAACAAACAACCAACATGAAACACGCAAGAAATTTGAGAAATATATTGTTTGTTTGTTTGTTTGCTTGCTTGCTTGTTTGTTTGTTTGTTTGATTGTTTCTGATGGCTTACAACAAAGGAGGTGTCTTGAATGTGTCTGGTGAAGGATCAGACGAAGGATGCGACCATGAAGACTGTGGAGGGTTAAAAGAATGCAAATCCATATCCATCTGCCCTTGCTTTGTGTGTGACCCCACATCGATTTCGGCCCGAAGCGTCAGCATGGGCCCACAAACGCTTTTAAACCCCTTAAACAGTCCATATCTTTGTGGGTCGACAAAGCTGGAAGTCTACTGCAAGCAAACAAACTTGCTTGCTGAAGGCCAACATATACGACATACAGAAAGGTATATGGGATGACCTCGGTCGACGATGGTTTGGGACAATTTCGCTCCGTGGCAAACCGTGCCATGTATGGCATTATTACATTATATGCAGTGATCAAACAAACCATAGCCAAGCCCAGGAACAGGCAACATCCACCAATCCCATATGCAGCACCAACGAACGCAAAGCACTCATTCTACCAAAATTTGTGCTAGACTCATTCTACCGGGCCTGTGGTACGAAGCCCATGATCAAATTGGACACCGTCTCCCTCCATTGGAATCAGATTGAATTGTGTTGAACCGTTTGCTTGGCACAATCTCGTACAAATGAAACATGATAAAATGATCAAACAATGTCCAAAAAGCGCCAGGGGATAAACTTTAACAACAACACACCTGTCAAACGATAAAAACAACATGCAACACAGCACCGAATGCCGTGATCACTAAGCTCCCAGCATGAATGCGAGCACACGGCTCATGAGTGCGGCTTCCTCCAGGACCTCATGAGGCGAGGCCAGGCCCCATTACTAGCTTCTTGTTACTCGTAGCTACTTGCTCCTAGTAGTACGGCCACGAGCCACTACAAGCGTCCTTGCTCCTAGTAGCGATGCCAGGAGCCCCTAATAGCTTCTTGTTACTGGAGGTCTATGGCACACATTTACAGAGACGTTGACGTCCTCGAGCTAAGAAATTGTGAAGTAGGCTAGTGTTCTCCGGAAAACTGCCCGTGTCCGACCATGTCTTGTGTCATACATCACACAGGGCAAAATGACGCAGAAGGGTGGCATAGAAATGGTTTGGACCTGGTTTCATCTTATCTACACAGCTAAAGCAACCGAAAACAATGTTGCACATATATGTCGTTGTCGGGTTTCCATATTCATTTCTCTCCACAGCAGGCCGAGAGACCGCCAGTCGACCGCTTTGCAAAGCGGTTTGGAAGATGTAGCAGAATCGACTCCTGTACACCTGACAAAGGCCGAAGGCGGCCGTTCGGGTGCAACGAGGGAGATCAAAAAGACCGGCAAGGGGAGGACTTGAAATACCTTGGAAAACCATGGAATACCTGACCACCATATCCTTTCATCAAATATCTTCAATGAAACAATGGAGAAGCCACAAGACGTTTGCATGCAACATCTTTTAGCCAAGACGGCAATGAAATACGGGGCCGCGTCTTCGGCCTGGTTGCTGGAATTTCGGGTGGGAAATCAAACAGTTGCTCCCTGTGGTAACTGGATGCACATGTCAGTGTGCAGCAAAACCTGGGTACTTGTACTTCTTTTCCGGGGAACCCCCAAACATAACTCCAGCCAGTTGTGTACCTTAGCAGTGCTGGGTTATGAGGTTCGTACCTGGGGTATGTTGGGTTATAACCCCAACATTTAGAACAAAAAAAACATCAAAAGCACAGCCAAGCACAGGAATTCCACTTGATAAACCCGCCGGTCCATTGCCAAGTCGCGTGAAAAAACGTCGACTGCGGCGGCCCGTCATTCCGCCTGCAAGACGACCTCTGCTTCTTCCACCTTTGCGCCCGATGCCAGAATCGTAGACATCAGCAGGAGCACCTGCGCTGATGTTTGGTGGATCGACATCCAAAGAACTCATACGTAGTAGGAGTGGGTCAAGGCAATGGAACACTGGTAAGGGACAAACTGACTTCGGTCTTGTGAACGCGAGGGGGGGCAAGCTCGGGACGACAAGTCCAATTAGCCTGGCCAAAGACATGTGGGTGCGGAGTTCAACTAAATCAAGGGTAATGGTATTTTGAATTTTGTGTTTATATGATGGGAGTCAGTTTTTTGAGAGGCAGTCCGACCAAATGAACCAACAAATGGAGAAACATGGTGCTCCGAGATCGTTGGAGTCTGTCCAATTCCAACCCAAACAGGAACTGCATTGGCATGCCAAGCCCATTCAAGTCACACCATGTGACGCCCAGCTCAGTCTACGTACTTCAGTCCGGGCAGAGTTCCATCCGTTGCTGCTCTTTCTCTTGTTGACCACATTAAATCTCTCGTCTGGCTGAATAGCTGTCAGTGTCAAGCAGCACCCTATGACTGTAGACATTGCAAAACAAACCTCCAATCGCCTGACTCATATTGCAATTCAACAACATGACCAGTGGTCCTGAGTAGAGATGGTAACTAGTAGCGCGTACGACCTAGGTTGGGAAGTGACAAGCAAAAGATCCACCGGCACCAATGGCTTTGTCTGTTACATGGGTTTTGTCTATTTTTGTTTAGCATAAATGTATCATTCCAAAAAACATGGAAGTCCAAGCGCAGCATAATCCATGTGTTCCCCCCGGTTTCAGATCCCTTCGGGGCGCCGACCCGACACCAAGCGCTCTGTGCAGGCTTCCGCCATGCACTTAGAAGGCCCCGCTTCTCCTGGGACGAAGGAGTGGGATCAGTTTGGTACTTCACGCTGCGAAAGGACGGCAAGGGTTTTTAGCGAGCTGAAACGGCGCATCTTAGAGTGCTGCGAGCTACAAAAATGTAATGACTTCCTTACAGCTGGTCTTCATGTGGTACACGCACTCCCTGTGATGGTTGCCAAACATGTTCTCCAAATCAAGGAGTATGGAGGAATGAGTAACACACATGCTGGATCCAACAGAATGTGGCCAGGGATAAGGTCTCTTCACATCACATGGACTCTGGGGTCCCGGCCAAGACCATTGAGGCGGTATCCGTGTTGTCTTTGGGCCTCGATTTGTCAACGGCAAGGAAGAGACGCCTCTTTATGAGTTGATGCAGCAAATCAAAACAGCATAAGACCTTCAATTTTGTAATTGTAGTATAGATAGATGAAGTAACATATCTGATTTAGCTACAGATCATGATAGCCATGGGTAAAGTAACGCATCCCAACATCCCTTGGAAAGTAGTTTTTCAGTCTTGAGAAGTCTTGTCGTTTCAACGGAAAGACCAGCTGTTAAGGATCTTGAAGTCTTGTCCCCGCCGAGCGACACCACATACGCAGACTCGGTCTGGAGCACCTGGAGACAAAGAGGTGTCAAACCTGTCTTATCGAAGTGAGAACCTTGAGAAGGACTAGGTGATAAGGAATCCAACGTAAAATCAACATAATTATCGAAAAAAAACAAAACATCACAAAAAACAACCAAGATCGATTCCTTTCTTAAACCTGGCTGGGGTGCCAGTCAATTGACTTTTGCTTGCTTTGCAAATGGTTTGCATCTTCTGCATGTTCACCCGAAATAGCCTAGGATCCAACGAAAAATGATCGCAACTGCCAAACACCACGTAGAGCGGAGGAAAGCTTCTTGATGTCATGATGGTCATTGCTCGGTTCCAGAAACCTGCGCTGTTTTTTCCTCAAAGGCCCCCAAAGAACCATCAACGGAACGTCACCCCACGGGGCTAGACCAAGGGTGCATGCCTACTTTTGCTCAACTTATGCCGCCCTCCCCGCCATACAGGCCATCTGGGAGTTGGACAGGAACAAAGAGAATGCGGAGAATGGGGACTGACGCGCCTGCAACCTACTAGCGATGTTCTCTGATTTGAACGTGTAGCTTCCAGTTGGTGCCCATCTTTCCGTGCTGGGCTGAGCTTCCAGCAAAATGCCGCAAAAGCGGGCAATACGCCTTGGGAGCAAGGAGTCCTCTAGTCAGAACACCCGCAGAGTTTGCTCAGTCCGAGATATGAAATTAACATAAATTAACCACTAAAAAGAGCTCGTGCTTGATTTGGATTGGTCATCGTAAATAGCTCAGTCTTCTGGGCTGCAGGATTGTAAGATGAGCTTCAGTCAAAACCGTCAGTCTTCAGCATTAAACCAATCGTCCCTGCTTCCCCGCGCTGTGAGGTGGATCTCTTGGAGGGCCCGGTTTCGCCCAATCCTTCGGTCCCGTGCCAAGAGAACGAAGACCCTCTGCTCCATCAGCAAAGCGACACCTTTGGGCGCCTCCGCAACCTGCGAAGGGGGTGCATCGAAGGGACACTGAGGGAGGAGACTGGGTGATGGAGAGTAGTTCAGTTCTTCATGTACACCGATGGGTTCACAACTTAGATACGCACTGCAGTTCCCAGAGTTCCTGATCTTATATATTTAAAGATTTTGGACCTGGGGATTTGGTTTGGGGTGTCTCATCAGCTGGCCAGTTTCAAAAGACAAGCATTTCCACGAGTCCTGAAAATTGTAGCCACTCAAATTTCACGGCTAGGAGAAGGATAGAAGTCCTGACTTGGGGAAACTTACGCGGAACTCCAAAAAGCTCTTGTCTCTAAAGACTTGATGCGTAAGGTCGGTTGGTCACAGGATTGAGGGTGGTGGGGTTCGAGTCCAGCCGAACATCAACTCTGGGCCCTTGGGCTCAATGAATTGATCTATGGCCAGGATCAAATGCCTTGCGCTTCGATAGCAGGTTTTAGCTGGTATAGTATGTTTTTTGTCGCGTCATTCCGCTCCTCTCCAACCTCGAGTTTCTGCGTTTGCAAACGACTTCTTTTTGGTTCTCCAGAATTCACGGAGGAATTTGGAAAGAACTCGACAGGATCTCAGCTCCTGCAGTGCACCCGAATCAGGTGTTGTAACGACAGGCAGGAGACCGAAAACGACTCAAGTCTCCATCTCGTGAGGCAGGGCAAAACTAAAGTCTCCTTGTGCTCGTAGCAAGGTTCCGTGTTCTGAGTGTTCTGAGGTTTTGAAGCACAAAAGCACTTGTACAGACCTCTGAATTGACTTGAATCCAATTCCCCCAGATGGTGAAACACGTTGAAACATCCTCCTGGTCCATGTCAGTTCCCTATGCTCCTCCATCTCAAGCAATCAGTCTTTGGAGTTCTTCGCACGACGCTCTGGTCACATATCAGTCTCTCACCCGACAAATATATATGATATATACATTTTCCAATATTCGGATACATTTTTTCAGATGGATTTGGAGAACAAAAAACGTCTTGGTTCCTTGAATTTCCTTGACCATCTTGACCCAGGGCATTTCTTGGAAAACTTGGTGCCCGAGACTTCAGAGACTTGAGCAAAACTCTACAGCACGGTGGGGGCGGCAATGTGGCAAACCGTCCGAAGCTTGCACGGGCAACTCGTCTGTATCATCTAGCTGATTCTGACTGCAAGTGGAGACTCATGCAGTGGCAAGAGTCTTTTCGTCATGTTTCTCATAGATGGGATCTTCTTCCAGCTGTTTTGCGATGTGCTCTGATAGAAACTATCTCCAACGTCGACGCAACCAAATCTTCAGTGAAGACTGACGAACGCTTCACGAAAAGCCGACGGAAGGTTCCACCACATCTGCCAGCCAGCTGGACGTGGATCTCAGATTTGCACCTCGTAGACTTGGTTCTTCTCCTCCAGCGAGGTGACGCATGGCCGCGCTGTTGGTCCAAAAGAGATGACTAGAAGAAGTGACTAGCTATGGCATTGGTACGATGAAAGCCCCGCAATCTGCCAAAGCCTGAGATGCATGAGAGTTGCGGCGCACCGCCTAGAGACCTGGTCTTTGGGTAGCTGGCACTTCAACTTGACCATGTAAAGTTCTGTGAAATGACTGAATGACCTGAAGATACTTATTCAAACACTTTAGATATCATCATGTGAAGAAAATGAAGCTCATGATGGACGTCATGAATGAAAGGGGAGGAGGTCAGCTTCATTTCTGTTGTGACCATACAGTCTGAGCGCGCTGAGTGTGGGAGATCAATCATGAACTATATTTCCTTTACACATCAAACAAGCCATGACAAGTATATAATCAGTATAGAATCAGTAATGGAGGCAAACCTTTCAGGTAGAAGTTTCCTCTCGTTCCAATGTCCAGATTTATGACCTTCAAAAACAACAAACAAGAGTCAAGAGCTTATCAACACCGAATATATAATTGGTATTGATTGGTCATATTGTACTTGGACCCGGTGGTCACTTCGTCACCCGTTGTTTGGGGTCCAAAACGTTTGCAAGCTCCCTCTTCGCCAAGTGACCAAGCCCGGCATCTTGAAGGAGCGAACCCGCGAGAAACCGCTGTCTGAGATCGGCAAGGACGGCACGGCGGGGAACGGTCCTTCCATACAAGGAACTCCCGGTGCAAAGGAATACCATGGAATACCATGGAGTACCATGACATGGTTGTTAAACCATATTGAATCATTTGCAAAACACTTGGCTCATCTCATGCGGCAAAACCTGGCTCATTGGTTTTGGAAGATGAACACCTGGTCCTTTTCATGATATTGGGTGCCCGTGACACTCCAAGTACGTCCTGTAAACCATGTTAAGCACCAAATCAGCACCAGCAAACCATTTGAATCTGGCCCTCTCTCTCTCTCTCCCTCCCTCCCCTTCTCTCTCTCTCTCCCAATACAAACCTCGAAAGTTCAAATAGCCCGGGGACCAGTCCATCAAAATCACAAATATCATCAAATCATTCAACCTTTCGACCGGACAAAAAGGAATCCATGTGGCGAACCGTGACACCATCCTGCAGTCCAGTGCAGTCAGTCCAGTGCAGGATGACCAGTGCATATCCCTCCAAGTTCATGAATACAGTTGTGCCACCCCCATTGGGCAAGCGGAAATCCGCTTCTCAGTACCATCTCACCATTGTATCCGACCCATAATGTACTTCACCTAGACAAGGAGTCTCAAGTTCCAACCATTAAACTCACTTGTGACCCACACAAAATGTAACCCGCACAATCACACAATGAAGCCCTACAAAAGCCCTATGCCCTATGACCCCACTAAGAAAAGAAAACACCCAAACACACTGCGCACGTCGGCACGCTGGTGCCGAGCTGCTGTGGAACATGGGTTCCGCCAGGTCAGGGGGAAAGCCCAAGGTGCCCAAGCCGCGGCCACCATCGGCCGAAAGCCCCGACGGGAGGCAAACGCACACAGAGATGCCTCGGTGTTCCGGTTGGCCGCTTCAAAGTCTTAAAAAAGAGAGGTCCGATCTCGAAGTTGGATAGGAATTGGGGCCAAGATTGCTAGTATTGCTTGACATAACGTGGAAGAATTCTAAGCATCTCAAGATTCACACCCACATGCGTTGCACGCCCGATATGGGATCCACATTCCTCAAATTCGCCGGAGTTGCCGTAATAGGTCGCCGCTTTTGGATGGCTTTCGATATTGTTGGTCATGTCTCCTGCCGACTTGGACGCCAGAACTTGGCAGCAACCACAGGCTCTATGACTCTATGAATTCGTGCATGGAATCCAGGTGCCCCCCACCCACAGTGTCCAAACAGAGCTATTTAAAGCCCCGGACCAGGTCCACTGGTGCCAAAGCATCCATCCAAACTGACAAATTGAAGTAGAAATAGTAGCTACTAGTTACTAGTAGTAAAGCACCTTGTTACTAGTAGCGATGCCCTTGTTACTAGTAGCTTCTAGCTACTAGTAATGCCCTTGTTACTACTTAGAGGATTCCTTTGTGAGAATCAATATCCTTGCAGATCCACCCTTCACCCGACAGTCAAAGAGCATGATTGCCTCCTTTCCTTGCAACCTGTTGAAATCAACCTGCTCTATGGTTGATTGACCAGGTAAAAGAGTAAATGCATCAGCCTCTGCCCCACAAAGGTCCAAAACCATTCAATTAATTATGTTTAAACTTGTGACACTGTCGATCTACCCCAACATCCCTGCAAAGCTGGTGCACCATCAGAACACTCTGCCGTTCGCAACACAACTCAAAACAATGTATTTATGAGAACCACTCCAGGCGAGCTTGTCACAAAGCACCAAACTTGCTTTGCTCCTAAAGCAACTGCTTTCCGCAGTATGGAATATCATGGATGAATCAATATCCTACGTGTTCCCAAACGGAGTTTCAAATCCCGACTGAAGCTATGTCACCCAATTTCTTGGTGTCTGGATTCATGTGTATACTAGAATCCAGAATCCGCCTTAAAAGACTATCCCGTGATCCTAAACCCATCATGGCTGAACTGCAACCCTCCCACACCTCGAAATCCAGTGGGTTTTAATTCCAGGATTCCAGGATTCGTCAGTATTTCCACCAATACTGAGGAAGCAAATTCTGAGATAGATGGATGTTCAGTCTTTGGCTCTTGTAAACGCCTTACTTCCACGGCGTCCAGTCCTTCAGAGGTAATGTCCACAATGACCCACACACCATCTGGAGCAAGAACCTCCCGCACTTCTCTCATCAACCTGGGGCGTTCTACCGCGGAAGCGAACAAATATGAAGAGATGATAAAACTGAACACTCAAAGCTGGGGCAAGTGAACCTTAATCAACCAACAATCCTCGACCATGTGTGGGTACATGTGGGTACCCACAGCCAATTCTGGAAGATATGCTTGTGGGATGTCTCAGGCTATCGGGCCACGGGATACTCATCGCAGTGCGTCATGCTGATGACAACATCCTATTTCCTCAGTGGTCGGCCTTCCAGGGTGATCCTATCTGCATTCCAGGATGAATCCTATAGCCTTCCAAGACCATTTTAGAATTAGTTGACCTGGTTTTGCAGAGTACAATGCTTTGTAAAACGATTAAGCCTATGAAATTGATGGTGGTTGGAATCCGGTGAATCTTGCTGGGAAATGGGTTCTTCCACCAGTCAAATCCCCAAGTAGCAGCTGCGTCAGACCGAGCAGCTGCTCGGGATCCGACAAGTCATGGAGGACCTGAAGGCGTGGAGATCGGCCGAAGGGCGCCCAACTTGGGCAAACCTTCAGGCAAATAGGAAGGTGTGAACCTATTGGGCAAAACCCAATTGGGTTTTCTTCTTGTTACATAAGTTGAATTATTAGATCAATGGAGAAAAAGCGTTAGGCAAAAGGAAACTGTGAACCTAATCGATGACCTACTGATGTTGATCAACATGATCTGTTGAAGTCAAAACCGCACACAAACATCTCTGCTCCAGTCAAGACACCCTAGCCTTCCAGTTCTCTTTCTTAAACTTAAACCAAGTGATTCTGCTGCCGGGAGTCTGGGAGTTTCAAGACTTACCATGATTGGAAGGGTACAATCAAAGAAACACATGAAAACAACTTCTATTTTGGAATATGTTGGACAATCTCCTTCAATGACTCGGGCGGCCAGAAATGGACGGCCAAGCAGTGGGCACTTTCGATCACTGGGCCTCCAGGCATCGTAGCACATGATGAAATCGTATTTGGTTTTGCTGGAACCCAAGGGATCCACCTCAGGAACAAGAAGCCGATTGCCCTAGTATTCTTTGCTCCTAGTAGCGTTCTTGTTTCTAGTAGTAAGGCCAGGAGCCCCTAGTAGCCTCCTTGCTCCTAGTAGCGATGCCCTTTGCTCCTAGTTGCGTTTTGCTGAAACCCAAGGGATCCACCTTCGCATCGACCACCTGCAAGTTCCGGAGGCCTGGGGTGGCTGTCGGCTGTCCACTCACACATTAGGAGCGAGGAGTTGGTCGCATCGGTGGTGGTGTTGGAAGCAAATGACTCTGCTGGAGAGTGCAATGGTGACACTGATTTGTACATCAAGCAGCATCAAGCATCAAGTGGTCTTTTCTCAAGCAACCTTGGACCATTACAATATGAAAATAAATGCTGATGCAGCTGATGCCAACCAACATTAGAAGCTGCTCAAATCAGACCTTGCACTGGGCGTATGCGCATGGCTGCAAATCAACAAACCTGAACCTGAACAAATCACACAATGCCCTGAAAGATCGAACAATGCCCTGATGGATCGATACACCTTTCTGTAGAGATCACTTTCCCTGCTTTTCCCCACCTCGACCGTCCGCTTCCGGCCTTTTTGCTTTACGTTCGCTCTGGCACGGTGCAGGGCCGGGTTGGCCACCTGGCGGGATCTGGAATCTGGCTGTCAAAAACTTGGAACTCCTGTTTAAATTAAGGAATCTGGTGTGTTTGCCAAATTGGTTTCGATTTGTTACTTCAAGGATTCTGTGAAATTGTAGATACCCAGGACCTACCCTTTTTTCCGCCACACGCTGGATACATTTGGGTGGCAGGGTTTAGTTGTTCAGGGTACCTGGAATGCCGGGTCAATACTTAAGTTGTAGGATATCGCTGCTATGCTAGGTTGTGGTTGTGTTGTGTTGAAGAACTATGGAGATTGTGTATTGGGATGTATTGGGGAATTCCCACATCGCATACCATGAAACCAAGCTGATGTCAGCGATTGGCTGACCAGTTCATGTTCATCACCCATTTGTTCATCTTATTGGAACAAACATCTGGGACCCCAAAGTCATCTCCCACCAGACTGCTGAACCCCAACAGTGCAAGAACAAGACTTGTTCTTGAACAAGTCCCAGTGCCAAGGACATGTTTAGAGCTTGAAAAGGCCCTTCTCTTGTCCCGTTGTTCCTAGTAGCTTCTTGTTACTACTAGTAAGGCACTTGTTTCTAATAGCTTTTTGTTACTACTAGTAAGGCACTTGTTACTAGTAGCGATGCATTGTAAGTCTGTAGCACAGGTCGACTATAAAGGCTCTGCGCCGCACCTCGTAAGCATGGAACGTGGCAGTGGGAAACTGGGTGGCCATCTCGATCGTAACATCCTTGGGTCAGCGAAAGAAGCCCCTCTTAGCCGGTAAAAATCCGCTTTCTTTTCAAAAGAACAACACACCAAACTTGCTCTAAACTAGCAACTTGCATCCACTTGCTCTACAAATTGCGTAGGTGTTTGCCTGGAGTCCAAAGCAACCTCCTAAGATCCCTTACCTATCTGGGCCACTCTCAATCCCTCTTCGTCATTACATTTCCTTTCTTCCCACTTCGTCTGAATCACCGTCTCTTTGGGCCTTGCGGCGCCGAGAACAAGCCGAGTTTCTGCTCCACTGGCACCCACATCAGCACAAAGGATCTGTTCGTTGGTGAGCCGCTTCAGCAACGAACCACCCTGGACCAGTGGTAGGACCTCCCAGCTTTGAACGAAGGACTGCTGAAAAAAGGACCCGATCACAGTTCGGCCATGCGCAATGGACGAAGGCTGGTAAGGCTTGATAAAAACGAATAAATTTGGACAGTTTTGAGGCTTTCCATGTTCATCTCACGGACTTGTGTGATTGGAAAGTCTGGACAAAGCAAGGACAAATCTCCAGCAGGAAAATGACGGTGTGCTTTCGATGGATTGACCCAGTCTCAACCCCCATGACTCATGACGAACTGACTTTCCGTCGCCTTGGGGATGAAGTGGAACCGGGCTTCTGGTACATGTAGTCTTGCCATTGCATCTGCAAGGTCCTTCCATGCGCCATGATCTAGCTGCGACGAAGCTTAGAGAAAAAGGACCGTTGGATATTTGATTCAATGATGTGTGACAATGCAGAGTTGAATTCATGAAAAACGTGGACTCATGCGATGCTGAAACTCTGTTGGACCGTTCATCTGCTAGATCGACTCATCTCCTGCGCATTCGCCTCAGGGTCTATAGGCCGTTTAGTGGGCTGTGCACTCAATGTTCCTTGAAGTATCCCTTACAACTCCCTTAAAAGCACATCACCGATTAACCCCAAACCATCCAACCTAATGTCCAACTAAAGCCTGATGAGATAATGATTTTGGGAGTTGCTCTCGCTGCCAACTTCAGACTTCATGATTCGCCACACCATTGCGGCCGGTCCTCGCCAGCCTCATCGTAAGTAGGAGCCAAGCATTGACCTCTGACGAGTGGTCGCATTCATGGCCTCCAACCTACTAGGGATGGCCTCAAATGTAATAGCAGGTGTAGAGAGCAGATAGCCATGTTTCATGCGTAGTTTTAAAGGGTAAGGGCAATGGGATGCAACGGGTGTTTCCTGTTGCAAACCCACCGAGTCTAAACCTAGCTGGAAATGTCCTATTCTGCTCTCACGTCATCTTATGTCACCCCTGGAGAGACGTTGGTCTGCTCAAAGACAGATGTGGGCATTGTTGGTGTCAGGGCCAAGTAGAAAAAGTGTGTATGACATGCTGCTAGGCACTTGACAACTTGTCCGCATATCACAGGATGGTCATGGGGGGGGTCATTTTGGGCTCAACCCCAAGTCCGACCGCTCCGGAGGCAACTCCCGGACCAACGGACCTGGCGTCCCGTCCCGACGTGCTCACCTCTGAATGCTTGGATCATGGTGGGCATGCGCTTCCAACAAGCCTGGATGCGAGGAGAAACCGGTCACTTCGATCTCTAAAAGGAACCCGTGAGCAAGACTGGTGTTGAAACAAGATCAATATTTGGTGGTATGTTCCTGCATGCATTTGTACTTCTTGCACCATCCAGGTAAGTCAGCTGAATTGTTGGTTCTCTCACTTCCCAGTGACTAGCATCATGGTAGCGTAGGGCGCGAAGAAGCTTCCGCTCAAGTCCTCTGCCAGGAGTGCCGCTGCAGCTTTTGGCAACGAAAAGCTCCTGAGTGAGCAACAACGCAACTTTCTGCCACCCAGATGACCTTGTGGCGGAGAGTGAAGAAGGGGCCCCTGCTGCACATCCCGAGAAGCTAACATACTTGGAGCTGAAAATGGATTTGGGAGGCTCATTGGACAATTAGATTGCTCCTCTATTTACAAGATGTCATCATCAATATACGACTATGTCTTGGAGTTCTGGACATTGTCACGGGATGCTCTGTGGAAGGTCCCGGCACCGCACTTTAGCTCTTAGCGACATGTTTCTCGTGTCAGAAGCGTCTCGATCGGTGGTCGATGGCCTCCAACCTAGTTGCGAGTTCTCATGCTTTCAGTCAGGCTGCTGGGTCTCAACCTCAAAGTCCAAAATCCCACAGGCAGCCTGTTGGGCCAACCACTCCTCGCGGTTCCAAGTCCATGGGACACCCTTTAGAATTGACCTTTTCAAAACGGTTCAATCTCCGCACTCTTCTGAGATAATGTTTGGTCTGGATCTGTCTACTGTACACAGATGCAAACATCAAATTGCCCAACCATCTGGTTGCATCTGTCTCACCAGACCTTGTCAATTGCTTGGAATTGCAAAGGCGTCATGAAAGTCATACATCTGCCAGTAAATCAAACAATCATATGATAGCATATATCTTTAGCCAGCACATCTCTAAACACAAAAGTAGATTATCACAAGACCTGGGCCATTCTGGGCCTGTCTTCAATTGGTGCTACCTTCATATCGCCATGAAACAAAAACATGATCACCGTCGATGGTGGTATATATGAAATAAAGAGGTCACCCACTGAGTCACCCCCCTTGTCTTCATTCAAATTTATAGATTGTTTCTACTAGCTTCTTGTTCCTAGTAGTAAGGCACTTGTTACT
>CAXAMN010000892.1:354273-376620 GCA_963970005.1 Durusdinium trenchii
CTAGTAGCTTATTGTTCCTAGTAGCTTCTTGTTCCTAGTAGTAAGGCCCTTGCTCCTAGTAGCGATGCCCTTGTTACTAGTAGCGATGCCCTTTGCTCCTAGTAGGTCACCCACTGAGTCACCCTTGTCTTCACCTTTTCTCTTCACAGTTCCGTCACCAGTTCATTTCGCTCCTGTACAAGGCGAACCTTAAGGCCCCCAGCCGCCTTGGCGAGCCTGAGCGACGAGCAGCGACGAGCCCGGCTGGAAGCCCCGATCAGTCCGGGGGTAAAGACTTTCATGTTGGCCTCGTAGATGGTGCACAGGAATGACACAAAAGGCTTTTCAGGTTCCGTCAGGGTACCAACAGCCTTGAGTAATGAACCCCTTCCGGATGCGTTCAGCTTCCGAGGAAGAATCAGGGCTGACTCGCTGCAAGAGTTCAGACTTGAAGGCCGTTCGTGCAAAAGGGCGAATTAAACGATGCATGTGTTTCTTCTCCTCAAGCGCGTTGCCGTGCTGCTGTGGCAGTCCTGGTGCTTTACCATCTACCTTAGCAATCATCCTCACTGCGCCGTGCGCAAAGAAATGCAAAGCATCTTGTTGAAGTTCCAATTAGGGCCAACCAGAAAGTGTGGAAATCACTGAAGGGCACCGTGGCACCCCTTTCCCGCAACCAGTCTTCGCCCGTGTCTGTCGGCACACCTGGATGCCGTCCATCCATTTCGGGAGGACATCGTCTTGTAGAGCTTCAATTGATCGCCCAAGTACACCATCGCCATGGCCTCTGCAGGAAGCCGAAGGCACACAAATAGTTTCTAGCTACTACTAGCAATGCCATTGTTACTAGCAGCGATGGCCTCCAACCTAGTAGCTTAGTGAAGACGGGTGTTTCTGAGAAGATGGTTCTTTTGAAAGAAACGGGATGGCCATGGTGGTCTTTTTCAGGGGTTCAGATCTTCTGCGTGTGGTCGAGACAGGCATTCGATCCAGATCTGTGTCGTCTCGCTGCCAAGTCTCGGTGGTCCCCTTTAAATGATTCGCCAGCTGCTGCTGCAACCATGCCTGCCGCACAGTGATGCACATGACTTTGGCAAAGACCCCTTTTTGGGGTGGATTCTTACAACAATGAGGACACAAGAATACAACTTTCTCCCCCACACCATCAGGACCTCTCGGGAATGAGATAGGTGACGTATCTCCCTGGTGCGAATTTGGCGCCCGAGCATCGCTATTAGGTTGGAGGGCATCGCTAGTAGGTTCCTTAAGGTTTTTTCTATAAGGTACCTTTATCACCTAATCGTTAGATTTGGATTTAGGGCAAAGAGCTGCCGCTTCATTCTCGCCCCTTCGTAGCACCCAAATCCTCTTTGGAGTGACCCTTTTTCGATTAAAAAAACGACAGATGATTCATATGATGGTCTAAATGGTACAGTAAGTCACATGTAGAATCATGTAGAACATATATAATATAGATGTGTCAAATCTGGACAATTTCTGCATTCAGTTTAGTGCATGTCCAATACATACAAATCGCTTAAACTACAGTGTAACTACAGGCGGAGTGCAATATGGTTCCTTGGATTTATCTGCACGGCAATGATTCTACAAACTACTGTCCCACCATTCAGCACCTTATGATTTCTGTCTCGAAATGGTCAGGGGGTGGGATCCGCTCACCAAACATGCCTTTTGAGGCCATGTTCTTCGCTCAGCTTCTCTCTTGCCCAAAGCAATCAGAATACAAACTGCACGTTGACCCGTCTACCGGCAGCTTTGCCGAGCGGACGTTCGCTCCTCTGCTTCTCCCGGTGTTCCGACCGTCTGACTCGATCTCGAGACTTCAGGACAAGGGTCCGAATTCATGGCAGTCTGGAAGGTTTAGCTCGCGTCACCCAAACACTCCGTCATTAAAAGCATGAAAGATTATGAAATATTATGGAATAATATTGCCTACATGCGTCACCCTTACAGTCCCCGGGAGAATCGTTTTGTGTCCGCCCATTTGGTTTGCAAGAAGCCATAGTCGGATATTTTTTTTGTCTTCCACAAAAATTCTGGACATACAGACATACAGGGTAAAGTGCACAAGTTCGTGTAAAATGTTAAGGTCCATGCAACACTTAAGAACATTTGTTTCCTCTGTTTACATCTATTTTACTGCAGCTGAAGTGTCCATCTTCCACCGGTCCTGCCTTCCTCTCCTCCGCTTGCCGGACCTCCAGCGGTTCCAGCTCGACGCTCCGCCGAGCTGCTGCAGTTCGGAGCTGGGAACACAGCAACAGCAATGAGGCGCCACCTGAAGTGTTTGGTGTGGCTCACCAGCAAATGATAGCAAATGTCATTGGGAATTTCCATGGAACTGGAATTGTTTTATTTCGTGTGGCTCACTGCACTGTGTAAGATGGGCTCGCCAGTATGGGACCTGGAAACGCGTCGAGCTTTGTTTGGGGCGTGCTCATCAGTTGCGGCGCGCTACTATGCCATCTTTCTGCTGATTACGTGGGAATATGATTTTTGAAGGTTCTTGGGAGATATTCCGAAGTGCAATAGTTTAAGTAGGGAACTCTTCTATACATGGGCTTCTTGCAGAATGACATGTTGATTTCTGGGAAGTCTCCTACTGGTTGCTTGTCTTGGGAAATCCAACGTCCTGATAAGTTCTAACTAGTTCTAACTAACTACCAGGTAGAAACAACCAACTACAGAGTAACTACAGTGTAGATCCCATGGATTTTGCTAAGTTGAAACAAGTTCTCGAACAATTCCAGTACAGGAATGCACTCTCTCGTGCACTCTTCTCACCACTCTGTCAGAGTCTTTCAAAAGGAGCCCTGGCGGCAACCAGTTTGCAAGCACAGAATGATCTTTCACAGTCCATTGGTGTCTGGTAGTTAATACATTCTGTTCTGAAGTAGCAAAACCCAGGACGGCATGAAAGGTCTCTGTCATGCTGTTTACTAAAAACCGTGGAGTGCAAAACCACTGCAATGACGGGATTTCCGTCAACATGGTCTGCCGGAAAATTTGGGTCCGCCACATCTAAAATTCCATTCGCCAGCACACCCAGTGCGCCAGCAGCCACCAGGCCAGCATCGCGCCAGTTGCAGGTCATCGGCATCGCAATTCTGCTCGAAGCACGTGCCACGTGATTTCTATGCTTTTGCCCTCTGGGCATGTGTTCTCTGGAAGAGGTGTCCTTTTTTTGGAGTCTCACCAGTGAACCTAGTAGCAAGGACGCTATTAAGCTATTAGTAACAAAGTAGGGTATCGCTACTAGGAGCAAGACGCTACTAGTAGCTCCGGGCATTACTACTAGGAGCATTCTTGCTACTAGTAACATCGTCCATCTCCCAAGGGATTCAGCTCTGGCAGCCTAACGTCGATGATTCAGGTGTGGTTGGTCAAGATGTTCAAGGCTGGCAATTTGGTCAAATCCCATTTGGAGCCACCCAGTTCCCTGGAGCCACCAAGTCTACAGCGAGATCGAAGTGGATCAACGAAAAGGGCTCTAAAACTGCAGGCAGGCCGTCAACATTTGAATTTGATCTCTGTTTTGGGGCGTTTTGATTGAAGGACACGCTTGTCAACCCACCCCGGCTGGACTTCAAACAGCAGGCACAACTTTCTCTGCATCAAATAATTGGTTCTTCAAGCTCTTCATACAATAATACGGGAGGGGACAATGAACAGTTTTCGCTGGTAAGTTTCTCTTGACTTTCCCTTCTCATAACAATGAACCTTGGCCAGAACATGATTGAAATTCATACATAGCAAATGGATGTTCTGCTCCGATGTTCTCAGCACGGAACTCCCACCCCTTGTTGACCCACCAACCATGCGACCGAACCGAATGGCACATCTTCCGACGGAAAACGGGTGGCGTGACGGGGGACTCAGGGGACTCGGCACCCGTAGGAGGAAGCACACCATCGATTCCAGGCGGCACGCCCACGATGCCTTGGTCGTCAGGGTGGGTACCAAAGCTAAGGGTATAGGAGGATACTACTGGCTTCTTGTTCCTAGTAGTAAGGCACTTGTTACTAGTAGCGATGCACTTGTTCCTAGTAGCTTATTGTTTCTACTAGCTTCTTGCTCCTAGTAGCGATGCCCTTTGTTCCTAGCGGCGTTCTTGTTCCTAGTAAGGCCAGGAGCCCCTAGCAGCGTCCTTGCTCCTAGTAAACGGTATTAGGGATACTTTTCTACACTAGGCTCTGTATCAAAGGGCAGTTTAATTGACTGTCCTCAACTCAAAGGGAGTTCAGTTTGCATGCAGTTCGCTTGGATCTTGTTGTGTATAAAAAGGATATTCACGACTTTGTCAGAACTTTGGAATTCTGGGTGGCTCACAAAAGTCAAGGGGAAAAGGGACGAATATGGAAGATAATTCCACGATGGGCAGGTAATTGTCAAGATAAACTGCGGCGGTAAACACCAGCATCCTTACTTGTTGGACGTTCAAGAGGCCTGTGTTTCACGCAGGGGCACTTGTCCCCAGTGAACGGGACCTTGTCCTATGCCGCCCTATTGATGGTCGAGGAAGCTTGAACGTTCTCCCCACAGCTGTTGCTGGTAATTGTTTCGCCGTTCCACAACACGTTGCATTCCCCCATATCAGAGTGATCCATTTCACATGTCTGCCCCTGACATGTCCTCAAAACGGAAGGGAACCTCAAGTCCCATACACACAGAACCAGAATAGTCATATGCATCTATATGTCTCTTCATGGTCCGCTTCAATCGCCTGTGTTAGCTTATTTGCTCGTGCTCAAAACAGAGTATTTGCTCATCCCTCGGATCCTTAACCCCAAAATCGGTCATTGCGAGGATCAGATCGTTCACCTCAAGCTTCTTCACTGGGGTCACAAAGAAACGCATCGGAACCGACACAACGCCGCAGAGACAGGCGCCGCACTTCGCTTGCCCGGTCCCACAGACCGCACGAGGGTGAGGGTCGTGGAAGCGCTGAAACCTGCAAGGACCGGCAGTAGCGTCCGATCGCTCCTAGTAAGGCCAGGAGCCCCGTTCGAAGTGTTCTTGTTCCTAGTAGCGATGCCAGGAGCCCCGTTCGTAGCGTCCGATCGCTGCAGCTTCGAACAACATTCCAGGACTTTTTCGCACCTCCATCTCAGCTGAGTCTGCTTCGTTTTCTCCGAAAACTGAAATTCACGGATCCACGACATCCGAACTCGGTGAAGCTGCTGGAAACCGCCGGATGCTGCTGGTCACCCAGATCCAAACATCTGGTCCGTTCTCCGTTCGTGATGAATCCATTTGGTGGAAACGATGGCGCTCGTGGTTCCTGATCTGTGGGTCGTCGTGTCCGGGTCTCCCAACCAGGCTCTTCCAGCTGGGTGCTCCGCGAGGAAAAGGCCGGCCAAAGGAGGAAGACCCTGAGACCAGACTTTCACAATGTGGGAAGTGAAAACATGAGGAGAAATCCCAGTGTTTCAGGTACCAAATTGTTGTTTCAGAATCCGTTCTGAAGGACTGGAATCCATGCATGGGTGTTCCATATTTTTCAGCGACACCTTTGCGGTCACTTCGCATGTTGCTTCAGGGGGGCACTGTTGTATCGGATTACGTGGTGCTAAACGAGACTCTTCCCGTTCGACCGAATCTTCAAATCGGCCGAAGCTCGCTGAGACTCTTCCCGCGGAGAGTGAGTCTAGAGCGACTAAGCACCACGGCTCCTAAAGCCTTTCGCATGCGGTGGGCTGGCAAGAATGGTGATGGTTCATGGACTCACGACAGTGCAGCAGGAGGTTGACCTTTGGATTAATAGCTTAATAGCTATAGCCGGGCGATGATTCACAATGTTCGATCAAGAAATATCTGAAGGGAATAGCGGATTTCCTGGATTTCGGCGGAGGGCACATGTCTCCGAGAGCCCCAATGTGAAAAGAAAAAAACGGCCAACACCCAAAGAGCTGCGCCACTTTTCCACCGTGAAACATTGCGGTCAAAGGCGTGTTCGTTGGAGGGTCCAAGTTTGGAGAGTCTTTTGAAAAGCCACATGTTCCTTTCAAACGCTGCAAACCTTCCGAGAAGTTATTCTCCAACGAACGACGCGAATACGAACTCAGGACCTTTCGCGACCGGGTCGAAGCAACTCAACTCGTTCAGTTTGTTCACCTGGGTCGCCGATGCTCGGGGGTTTGCACTGAAAGAAAGGGTATCTTCCTGAGGCTTTTTGAACAGAAAAAAGGATCTAGAATGTTCATTGGCTGCCAAGGTCCTCTGGATGTTTGGTGAAATCTTGGGTTTTGGTGGTCTGTTGAATGTAATCTTGACCACCAGGTCACTTCGGCAAAATCTTCGATTGAGTGTGACATCCCACAAAGTGTTCGTTGCTTCTCATCACCAAACTGGTTCCTTGTGGTCATCTCTGTGACGCCCCGTTGTTTTTCACACCGTTTTCGACGCCCCAGTCGCAGGGGTTCCAATTCCCCATGCCCGGTTCTGCGATGCAACTCTTCCAGGCTTTTCGTCCTGTCGTAGCTGGCGACCGAGAGTTTGGTCCTGTCTTGTCCAACTGCAAGCAAAACCTGGTAGAACAATCCCTGGCTACTGGTCCCCCCCCTTTCCGTCTAAATACCATCCATTTGTCTTTTTTTGGTCATAGCTCAACTCGGCTCAACTGTTCCATTCATCCTTTGTTGGAGTAAAAACATGTTTTTTGTTTGTTTGTTTTAAAGCCATGACGAGAAAGACACGGCTTCTCGCAAGGTCCTGACTTGCTCACAATCCAGCGCACCAGAGTCCATGGAGAACATGCACCTGTATAAAGAATGCACCAAACGAGTCAGGAGTGGCAGACAGTCGTTTGTTGGAAGTGTGGGAGTCTTAAGGAATTAACATGTAGTCTTCATGCGTGTTCCAAACAAAACGCATCAAAAAGCTAGGTATCTGGCGCGGCCGCAACTCGTCCTTTGGATTCTAAGTCTACTCTTGACACCAAAAACAAAAGGCCCGTGTCGACCGTGGTGATGGGTAAAGAATAACTACAATACGTCTCCATCTGAATGTTATAGTCGCGATGGCTTATATTTCGCCACAACACTCAGAAACGAAACACCTTGCTTGCATCAACCCAAACTCCCCAAAACGACGGTCTGGGTGGCGGGCTTTCCACCTACGGAAACATGTTGATCCACCAATTCTGCTTCAGGCTCGTTTGGGCCACTTGCACTTACATGGGCCTGCCATGTCTTGATTGAACAAATCAACAAGACCCACACATGCCCAAATAGCTGTCGTGTCCAAATCCATTAAGAATCATTAAGAGAGATTGACATTGACATGCTACTTATTACAGCATGTTGACGCCAATTTTATAGTTCGCTGGCGGAAAAGTGGCTTTGGCCGTCTTCTTATTGATTCATGTCTGGTTTGAGTTCTACTCATTTCACTCATTTCCCAACTGCGGAAGTATCATGAGGACTCCAGGAGTATTCTTCATCGCTTTCGAAGAAGCAAACACCCAACCCCAAATAGCCAACCCCTTCAGGCTTCCACCGGCAGACTCCCGATCTTCCCTCACCTGGGTTGAAGGGCATCATCTTCCGCAGATCCGCCGCGCGGACCGCGGCGTCGGGATCCGCCGTGGGGTTGCCGATGGCCGAGGACCACACCTCGAAACCGAGGAAGTCGGACCGCACGAAGCCGGAGGGGCACGGAGTTCGGTGCTTCGGTCAAGAGAGACGGCGATGAAAGTCAATGTCTGAAACCCACCAGTGCATCTATGAGCTGTAGAAGATTCTAAGTTTGCTTCGAAATGATTCATGTGAAGATGGGAGGAAATATGATGAAATTATAAAAGCAAACTGGCCCATGTCTGCAAATGACCGCAAAGTTTGCATGCTCCAAGATGGCCCATGTTGACACATGGATCCTGACATCCTGTGAGCCGGAAAGCCTTGTCTAGGCATAGCTTGTTTGGTGCAATGATTGCGAACCAAACGGGAACTAAGCTACCCAGCACACCAAAGAATCAACGAGTTTTTGCTGACTTCAGGCTGGATGCTTTCAGGAGTTTACCACGAGTCTTCAAAAGATTTCTCTATCAAGAAGGCTTTCTTAGACCTTGTCATGACCCTCCAAGCAAAACCAAGATCTGCTGAGTCCCCGGGTGCTCCAAGACTCTTCAACGCAGATCTTCTTCCAACCGGAGCAAAATCAGCCCCTTCACCCCTCTTTGAAGTTCTCAGTCTCCTTGCGATCGAGGTACAGCAGCTGCGTACTTGGAACAAAACATGGCCTTCGGCTTCAATCGACGGCCCTCCTTGTCATGCGTGTGGAAGGCCTTGTAGGTGGACGCCTCACAAGCAATCTGCACCGCATGGGGAGCCCAACTTTGCGGCGTCATGAGGGTCCACACACCAGCTTGGAACATGGGTGTGTCGGACTAGAAGAATGCGGAAGGTCTGGCAACCAAACAGAAGTGTGAAAGAACATCTGCCCTCTGTTCAATGCTGTAGGTTGGAGGCCATCGCCCTTAGGGTGGAGGCCATCACCTTTCGGGTGGACGCCATCGGGTGGAGGCCATTGCTTTTAGGTGTTCTCTCTAGTAGCGTCCTTGCTCCTAGTAGCGATGCCAGGAGCCCCTAGTAGCTTCTTGCTCCTAGTAGTAAGGCCAGGAGCCCCTAGTAGCGTCCTTTTTTTCTGGGCCCCGGCAGCGCCTTGGTGCTCTTCCATTTGCCCTTGAAATAGCTCTTCCATGTCGGCTTGCCGTCACCCTGGGCACCCTCATAGAAGTCCTTCTCAGCCTCCTGAGGCTTCGCTTGGCCAACGGTTGCTTACAAGAACCGAGTTCTGATGGAAATCGAATCTACTGAATTTGCTGATTTCAGGTTGATTCAGTGTTGATTCTGTCTTTTGCGAGGAACATCTTCACCACAGGATCGCAGCAGGTGTGGGTGTGCGTTCAAAACCACAAACCGTTCAGAAACAAGCACCCGTCCCTTTTCACCATGCTTTCACTGCTGGGTACCTCGTCACTGGGACGTCTACCGAACCGAAATCTCTCCCTCTTAGCAATCTATTCGTAAACATGAACAGTGACACTGCACTAAGATGGGCCACTACCGGACGAAACGCATCGCACAAGCCAACGGCTCCTTGGGAGTTGGCTCATAGTCCCACATCTCCTTTCTGAGAGGAGTCGTTTTTGTTTTTTTTGGGTCTACCAAAGTCTACAAACTCAACTGTTTGACCTGACCTTTCTGGAGGAACATCCAAAGGAATAGGCATTTAACACAGTTCGCATTGGCGGTCCTTCTTTTTGTACGTTCTTAAAATGCTCATCTGCCCCCCCCTCCCTTTGTTCATTTTGTTGTGGAGGTCTAAAAGCATCAGCATAAGCTCAAACTTGCCAGAAGACACCAGGAGTTCCCAAGGGGTGATTGCACCTGGGATCTGCCTTCATCGAAGTGGCTTTCTTCCAGTTCTCAATCAACGGCCGTACCTCAGTCAACCTGCTCAATCAGTCAACACGCTCTGACCCCTCCTTAATCTTCTCCGGCGTCACGGCCTACCGCGGAAGGAGCACGGCACCGAGCACAGCACCTGGCTTCCTGGTGTGCACCTGGCCCCTTTGATGTCATTCCGAAAGAAGAATGGCCAGCATCACCTATAGGGTACATTTTGGATGCACAATACATGGTCAGGGGCCTATAAACCACCTTTTGGGTAGTGCTGAACTATGAAAATAAAGAAGTACCCATCTTGTATCCCGTCAATTGAGTGACATGATACTGCACGCAAAGGTTCAAACAAAACCCTTATATAACCCGCAGGAAAATAACCTCGTGGCCAATTTGAATTTATACCTTATACCTTTGAAAAGAGTCTAGAAGGATATGGCAATTCGATGGGATTTCTTGTGTCTCTAAGAAAACATAAGAACACCTTTCGCTTTCTTCACTCTGCGAGAGCACACCCACATCATCCGGTCGAACGATCGAGTCCACCCCGGACGTCGGTCGATTCGCCTCGAAGTAGTCTGGGTCCCCTGGAGTTCCCCAGCTTTTAATGCACCTGCCTCACGAGCGCAAGTAGAACACAGCATCCAACAGCGCTTCGGAGAAGGCGAAAAAAAACACATCAAAAAGAACAGACGTTTTTGTTCGCCGTTGGAAAACGGATGGAGCGATTTTGCTTTCGGTGCTTTGGGTGGACAATAAAGAGGACTGGACCCTGAATGACCCTGAAGCACTTTCTCAGTTGCCCGGTGTTCAACGTTCACCAGTGGAGGGTACACTTACCAAAATCCTTGCTGAAGTCATGTCCAAGATTGCCGAAGACGGCACGATGCCATTGACCCACGGTGTCGGAGTAGTGCCTTCAGCTGTCGGTGTGTCTGTGACTGCCGTGGTCAACACTCAATCTACTGGTCAGGTATTGTGTTAAAACCTGGAAACTCAGTCCCAACCAGACACAAATGGATGTTTCCCCAGTCTCTCAAATAATTGCCACATGGGAACAACCAGAACTGCTTCTGGTTGGGACTGGGTTTCCAGCTATGTCTTTTTTGTTCTTGTGCGTGTCGAATGTTGCGCATAGCGACTGGTGTCTTTGGTCCAAAACAAAGGTGTCGGGCCTCAGAAAACAGCAAACTCGACAGTATCGACAGCTGTATTGACACTGTCTTAGATGATCCTATAGAAGAATCAGTGGACTCGCGGCATTCTTGTGCCACTCTCACGTTTCTGGTGATGACAAACAGACCCACGGCCAATTTGTCTGGAGAGCGCTACTGTTTCTGGATCTAGTTGGTACAGTAGCTCTTTCCGTTCCACAGCTAGAAAGATAACGCACTGCTTCACAACTTGGATCAAAAACCAAAGTAATACATTGGCGCTTCTTCCAGTCCGGTCTGGGTCGGGCCCAACTCCCTGACCCTTGCACAGGTTTGAGTCCATTTCTATTGTTTGTTTGGGATCAGGACAGTCTTGGAAACATCTCTGTTGAGAATTAATCTTTGCAAAACGAAGGTCAATCATTCTCAGGGGACTCAAACGACTCTTCCAGGTTCGGTGCGTCCCTTGTGTTGATGGAACTTGGCCACATTCTGGGGATATGTTTTAAAAGTAAAAACTACTCAAACAAACATAGATATATTGTCCCACAATCACCCAACAATCACCATCATCTCACCACATGAAGCGGCGAAGCTTTGGGACCAAACCCGCTTCCCGTTGCCCGTTTCCCGTCGGGTCTCGCCAAGGGGCTTGAGATGCTTGGCCCACATCTTCGCACGCTCGGCGGCTAAGGTGCGATACTTCTGGGCATCCAGGGTGCCATCGCCCACCTCGCCCACGTCGGCGTTGACAAAGAAAAGGAAGGAAGGAAGGAAGGAAGGAAGGAAGGAAGCCACCGAAAACACCATGCCGATAACACCCATTTTTTGAAGGTTTCACTTCAGCTTGCCGTGGATGCTTGAGCATGACTTCTGCTATTTACTGCAACTACAACAGCTACCACTGGAGAGAGTTCGGAAAAAAGACTTTGCTGAGATTGAGATGCTATCCCACTGCTGGAGTTCTACAAGCACTGTCAATCCTGAACCTTTTTTTTTGAATAGTGTCAGAAGTTCTTCTGTGAACCGTCAACTGCATGGCAAGCATAAGTGTGGTACAAATCCTTATGCCCATGTCTGCCATAAGTGTGGTTGAAACAATTTCAACTAACCTTCACTCTCCGAGGCTTGGAAGCTGAACCCGACACCCCCCCGCTTGGATCGAGCTACAAAGCGCGAGATGATGATCTGGTCGCCCCGCACTCCGTAGCCGGATCGTGGCCTCACGCTCCGTTGGGGGATCCTAATAGCAAAGGGTTCTTCATACCTAATGGCAAAAGGAACTTAGTAGCAATGACCTCCAACCGAAGAGGGACGGCCTCCATCCTAGTAGCGATGGCCTCCAACCACATGGAAAATAAAGTCAAATGGAGTCAGGATTGGTCTTGTCTTGGGCAAAAACACTCAGGCTGAAGCGTGGCGACCGAAAGCACACGAATACATTGTACATACTAGCTTGATGCCTTGTATTGTGGCCGCACACCACTCCGCTTTGGGCTGAGTGACATGGAACATCTTGAAGCATTTATACAAGGGTAGCTGTGCAACAAGTGCATGGGATATGTAGGATTCATTCGCTCCATCCGGAGAGCCCAAATTAGGCCGAATATTCCCTGAACTTCAGTTCTTTTCCTGGGTATGACTGTCAAATAGTCTTGATACTGCGTCGGTTGAAGCATCAGTCAAAGCATGGCTGCAAACTCAAAGTGCCTAAGCTTCCCCAACAAAAAGTTTTGGAGCCAACTAATTGTTTGAACAATCAAGGTGTTTACATACAGAACATCCTATGGACAGTTTCTTTTTCCAGCAGGTGTGCACTCTGTGGTAGCACAGATCTTACGCATAGACCACAGGCAGCCATTGGCCCCAAAAGGAATCCCAACACCAACAATCACATTGTCGGTGCTAAATGGGCCAGTTGACAGCAGAAATCATCATGGAATCCTGTCAGTCGTGACCATGGAAAAAGGAATCGACCCAACTTGTGCCACACAGCGACTAATCTTTCTGGGGGTCCGGCTTTGGTTCTCCCATCCAGCAAAGGTCTTGCTCCTGAACCCCATCTGGATAGACCGCTGCCTGCAACTGGTTCTTGCCAATGGCCAGCCTAGGCACAGGCTGCCGCTTCGTGCTCAAAAGACATCACTGCCGCAAGCCACTTGACTGTTTCGGGGACGCCCAAATCCAGGTCAAATCGGATGTTTGCGGAAGACTTACTGGATCAAATGAGCATGCTGCCCACTCTCCCCCAAAATAGCCGATGAGCAGTACTAGAAACCAACAAGCGAATTGCTCAACGTCCTTTGGTTGTACCTGGAAAACGTTGTTCCAGTATGGCAATTGAGATCTTTACATCACAAATGCTTAGCACTGGGAGATCATCCGTTTGTTTCTGGTTGGGACTGGATTTCCAGGTATAGCTATGACATGGTTTTGCCCTACCCTGGCTCGCAGGCAACGATCTGCTCCAAATGGATGCAGCTGCTCCTGTTTGGAACCATAAGGAAAGGGGGCCAAGCTAACATCCAAGAACAACCAATAAAACCTCTGGTCAGCTAATAATATCCTTCATGCAGCACCAGTAGAAACCAGTTCAGAGTAAGGTGAAGTAACAAACATAGGGCCATATCAAGCTCCTCACGGCAGTTTGTAAGTCGAGCATCTCGGTATGTGTCCAATGGATCTTGTCTGTGTGGGGCGTTGTCTGCCTGAGACAAACAAGCGGTGCTGAAAATGCTAAGCACTTCATGCGGAGACTGTGTCGTGGTTTGACATCTGACTGTAAATAATCTCCAACCTAACCCAGTATTAAAAGAAAACAAAGCTTCAAATGATCCTTCTCCAACTAATCAATGCCCGAAGAAACTCGTGTACGGCGGTAGTAAGATGAGACCTCGTGGAACTAGGTGGTGAGTGGTGAGTTAGATTGAGTTAGTTGAATTGGCTGCCTTGATCCAGCTTGGTTGTGAGGCAACGTGTTGAGCACGGTGGTGAGGCAGCCATGATTTTATTTGAGAGACTCTAAGACTCTAAGGTAGATTTATTCTCTGTCTTTAGACCTTCAGACTTTGTCTTGTTCCGCTCTATTGAATTTGTTTTTGTCTGAATATGTACACGGCGCATGTATAAGAGTGAGGTATCTATAGGCGAGCGGGGTTGGCAAGTGGTGTGGTAATCTCCTGACCTTACCAAAGGGTTGGCTCTCTCTATATACATGTCAGGCAGATGTGTTTTCATTTCTTGAGTCTTGAGTCTTGAGGTAACCACTAAAGGAGGTTGACATTTCGACGGTTTAAGGTGGTATGCTCCACCTGGCTGGGAGGTAAGGGTGAGCTTGGGAAGCATCGAACTGACCCTTGAGCCAAGCGAAACGATGACTTCTTTACCAGGCTGCTTAGTAGTCCCATAAGCAAGCAAACGCAACCCATTGCAGTGTGGAAAGCAAGCATGACTTGCTTCCCCCATAACCGTGCACACAAACAGGTTACCCTGTGATTGCAGAACCTATCAATCTAACTAAAGGAGCACATACTGCGCGATCTTTCTCGGAGATCCAGGATGCTTTATTTTGTGCAGCATGATTTGTTCCACTCAGATATCTTCTAACTGAATACACGCAGCAAAAGATCATCACGGTCCTGCACCTTGCTACTTTTAATGAACCATACAAGAAGTTCTTTGTCATCCCAAAAGCACCCAGTCCTTCACCTCAAAGCTTCGTTCCCGCGTTGACACACGTGACTCCCCCCCCTTGCTCCTTACGTGGGCATAGAGGGCTGTGACTTTCGCGCCCGTCCAAACAGCGCTCTTGCCGACGACTTTGCCCAGGAAAATTCCCAGATCTCCAATGCCCTGGCCGGCGATCGTGTCGTGTAAAATTAAACTTGGGCCGACACCGGCGATCCGGATGGGTTTCGGTGGGAAATGAAACGGACATGGACATGGTTTCGGTCGGTCTGTCCCAAAAACACGCTGTTGGTGATGTGTGGGGCACTTCTTCTCTTCACCAAGAGGAAAGGTGGAGCACTTTTTTCGGAACGACATCCGAAGCCGGTGCCCCCTTCAGGGTGTGACCCTTACAGTAGGCACCAATGAAGCGGCAACTACAGTTTGGCTTCAGCACCAAGTCTACCAAGAAACATACAATAATTCGGACTCCTTAAGCAGCCATTAGCTGTAGCCTAAACAACCGGCATTGGGGAACAACTTTGCAAAGACACAATGGGTCAGGCTTTCGAACTGGAATGTATCCTGTGCATACGATTCAAAATCATGTGTGAAGAGATGTGAGTCGGTTTGTGGGGCACACAGCTTTGGACTAGCGCGATAATGACTTTCAGCTGTTGCAATATGTTCCAAGAAAGATGGGGCTAAATTTGGTATCAAAAATGTACTTTACACATGGTGCAGTCCCGGAAATGGAACATGTATTCTGGTCGGTATTAAGTAATATATTAATGGGTCTGTCCTAATACCTGTAACAGTGGATGATGATGGTTAGTAAACGCCTTGTTCAAAAATAGAAATAATTGTTTACTGACTGTTACAGGTAATAGGACAACCCCCCAAAAAATATATATATATATAATATATTATTATTATTATTACAATATGTGTATATATATATACAAACTATATAAAGGTATTTTAAAGGTGTGTTTCTGGCCGTGCACATGCAAAGCACCACTCAACATCACAAGACTCGACCAAGCATAGAATGATACAGGCGAGAAGTCACCACAATGGACAAACCAAGAAGCGATCAGCAGTTACAACCCGATTCTCCAGGATTTTTTTGGTCATCCCGCACTGCAACAAGCAATATCTAAGCATCCAGCAATTCTATGAGGAGATACGTCGACTTGGCGAAGAAAAGCACAGACCAAACAAACTCATAGAGCAGAGTTTCTGCACAAGACAATCTCATAGACGAGGGGAGCCAAGCCTTAGGGGAATTGGAAAAGCAACAAAAACGATGTCGACCAGATTTCGACAAGGCACCTTCAGGAGATTCCAGCCAACGTCGGCAAAGGCCTTGCAGACCTGGCAACGGGCAAGACGCACAGCACGCGCTGCCTGGTCGTTTTCTCCCGGATGAATGAAAAAACGAGTGGCAACCAAAAAACACTTGCCAACTACGAAGAATCGCCTTCGTGCAAAGACATCTTCTGTTTTTTTATTTTGACGCTACCTCAACATAACATGTAAAGCCAAAGCTGGGAGCTGAATAGATCTATGAAACTGAACCACGAGAGCAGTTCACTTTCGGCATTGACCAGTCTGGGTGACATGGATCTATCTATCAGATCCGCCAGTTTCAGTGGGAGTGGGTATCCCATCGAATGAGGCCCGCTCCGGAGCTCTCAGACGACATCATCTGCTTGGTTGCTTTCTTGTTACTAGTATTAGCAAGAATGCTCCTAGTAGTAAGGAGCCCCTAGCAGCATCCTTGCTCCTAGTACTAAGGCCAGAGGCCCCTAATAGCTTCTTGCTTCTAGTAGTAATGCCAGGAGCTACGAGTAGCGATGCCCTCAATACTAATTAGTAGCGGTGCCCTTGGTACCTTCACGAATGCATTGGCACCATGCTTGAGGCCAAGCACCGTATATCGTTTGGCCTCGCATTGGCCGAAACGGGCCAAAAGAAACTGGAGGAGTTGTGGGCGAAAACGAAAACGAAACACGAGGCTTGAAGATTTGGAGGAACAAAGAGTTGTTCGAGACTTTGCTACAAAGAAAGGTTCTATACCATGGAAACCCATGGAAACCCATGGAAAAGAACTCAAACAAGGCCGCGCCTCAGTTGGCTTCGAATCCCTTAGGAATCTTAAATTCTTTCAGATTGCCCAATTCCATCAAGAAGGAACCAAGTATCAACCGTCATTGGTACGAAATCGTAGGAAGATCAATGAAGATCGCCTCCTCAAACGTTAAATGCGAAGAACGTCATCCTCTTATGTAGTAACAAGAAGCTAGTAGTAACAAGTGCCACGCTTCTAGGAACAAGTGCCTTACTAGTAGTAACAAGAAGCTATTAAATTTGTCTCCTGGCCCTTTGGTCCAGACCTCTTGGTACTTTGCGAGGTGAGATCATACCACCCAAACAATACAACTGCCCAGTCCCTGTGATCCACCCGCATCTATCATACGAGCGATAAAGACCTCTCACAGTCTCACCAGACGTACTGGCAAGCCACAAACAGCACATGTTATAGTAATATTTAATTTTATGACTGGTTATGACATCTTTATGAATCCATAATTACTATGTGTGTATATGTTGTACAAACAACCTGGAAAACCGGGCCTTTTTTGATGATTTGTTTTGTTAAATGATTTCCTCCTTCCGTCACCTCCGGACGCTCTCTCAGGGGTCCCCGCCGAATGGACTCAACGGCAGAATCATAAACAGATATGACATAAATCATTCTTTTTTAATCAAGAATCACTTATTAAAAAACAACATTAAACACATATCCTTGAAATCAGCCTCTGGCTAGTGCAGTACGTCATAAATGTAGACTGATTCATAAGAGTATTGCTCCTTTGGTTTCCAAGCAACTTTTGCTCCTTTGGTCTCATTGACCGTTTCTTTCTCCGGGCTCGAGGTATTGAAGGTGTTCCTCGGCGAAGGTGACGCATAAGGGAGACAAGGGAGACACACGTCCCACACGTCCCATCGGTCCACACGTCCCCACGAAGAGACTCAGGAAGGTAACCACTTTGTTACTAGTAGCGTCCTTGTTACTAGTAATAAGACCAGGAGTTACTACTAGTAGTAACTAGTAGCTTCTTGTTCCTAGAAGTGATGCCCTTCTCTTCCCCAGTATCAAATTGCCAAATTGGAAGACTCGAAGACCATCTGACTGGCAAGTCATGTCGACTGTCGGACCCAAGCGACGAATAATCGAAGTGAGGCCCATAGCCTCAGACGACCGGTTGGTCGGCACCGGGCGAGGACGCCAGTGCTGTGCACCGGGGGCGGGTTTGGGACCGAGCCACTGAAGGTCAATTTGTTCAAGCGCAAGGCTTCAGCTTCAGCATTCATCTGGGTCCTCAGCTGGAGCTGTGCACGAGATCTGCAAAAAAAAGAGCTAAAAAATACTAAAAGCAATGCTCAGTTCCGACGGATGTCCGTTCTCAACTCGAACATGGACCGATCATTGTCCGGTGGTCTTCTGCTTTGGGCAAACAGGTGCTATAGTATCTAAATTCTGCTTGCTTAAAGGGGAGGAAGCTGTTCCTCAGGGAGGAACAGTGAATAATGCTCTTTCTGATGCTTGGCGGTTTCGTCGCACAGCACGTTCTTGGCGGTTTCGTCTCAAGGTGCCAACGGCCGAAGGTTCCACACCGACTTCGGGACTTCGGCTGTCGCCCATTTGGGATCGAGCGTTCGGTCGCACGCGAAACCAATGGAAACCACGTCCCAAAACCAGAAACAAATTGGATGTTTCCCCAGTCCCAAGCATATGACAAGCATCTCAAGTGCCATATTGGAACAACCCTTTAATTTCTGGTTGTTTGGATTTGTATGTCTCAATGCCCCAATTAAAGAACCGGCCACATGACAAAGTAGAGTCGGTTGACAAACAGATTGACAGCAACAAAAAGTCAAAGGACAGGAGTTCCTCCACCCAAGCATCACGAGCTATCCTTGGCCCCAGCCCCTTCCTCGTAATCCCATCGATTCTATTACATTCTTCTTCTTTTTTCCCGCTGCGTTTGACCAATGAAAGGATCTAATCCTATACAGATACTTAACTCCAACAAACAATGAACAAAATCTCGTGAAGTGCCATCCGCCCACGCCAACTGCCATCTCCCTCCCGGCTGAGGACGTCTCGCTGGCCGAGCCTCAGTGTCTGCGAAACGTCCTCAGTGTCTGCGAAACGTCGGGGAAGACGATGAATGGTAGCCAAACAGCCCAATATCTAACAACCCATCTGGCTGAATAGCAGTATAGTTGACTGACTTGAGTGAATCATAGTGAATCCCATTCAACAAGATTCAACCATGCAAGGGATTCAAACCGGCAATGTAGATGCACATCGATGCCTTTGCATGCCTTTGGGCCTTCAATAACAAAACAACTTAAACATCTGAACATATCTGAAACATATCTTGGCTACCAAAATCTACCAAAACATACCACAACACAAATCACCGTTTGGTCAGCCGAGACAAGAAAAAAAACTGTCAGGTGTTCGACTTCAAGTCACTTTCTCAAAGTCTGGGCCACCAACTTCAAAGGTCACAATGTCCCCTGCCTGGTCACTGGGGCCGCAGTGGGCCAGGGCGGCGCGGGCTTCACGCGACGGTGAGCACCGTTTGGAGCCTACTAGTAGCGTCCTCTTGTTCCTAGTAGTGAGGCCAAGAGCTACTAGTAGCGTCCTTGCTCCTAGTAGGGATGCCCTTGTTACTACTAGTAGTTTCTTGCACATGTTTCAAACATGTTGCATTCTGGATTGAGATCACGGATCACTTCTGACCACTTGATCAAAAGCAAGCTGTCGAAAAAGGTCACTGCATGAAAAGTCCCCTTTTTGTCGCCTTTCTTCCGACGAAATACAACCAGGACGCCCAGAAACCCCACGTCGCACGGATTTATCTCTCTGCCCGCACCCCCGGACGTCACGTGCTTCACGCGCCTCCACGGGCATGTTCAAATCACACCGTGGAAGGGGCTCTGTATCATCTTCCTGAGTGAAGGGTCCGTGAACGGCTGGTCACACCCCGGCTCGTAGACTGAGAAGGACCGCCAAGTGGAAGACCGTTCCCCAACAGCATCTTTTGCCCAGGCGGAGCCCTTCCGACAAAATGGAAAAACATGTCAAGCATAGTTCCCAATAGGTTCCCATATCCAAACTGTTAGAACTCATGATGAGACCATCTCGGACTTGAAAGAAACAACAAAATGCGAACAGCGCTCTCTGGAAAAATCTTTCCCTGCTGCCACCACACGAAATTGAAACCCTTTGGAGCTCCGTCACTCACTACCTATCTGTTCTTGATGGCTTCACATTGGCAAACAATCCAACAAAAACATTCGTAGAGTGTTGTGCCCCTTGATTTGGTGACGCGTTGGTTGTGCCAGGTGTCATAATCTTCATCAATAGTGATGGCTTGCACTTCCAGCGTGTCAGTCACATGTTTTTGCAGCTCCTCAAGTTCTTCCTGTGAGACGCTTTGTGGTGGGGAAGCACAATTATGACAAATTTGGCATTTGGAGCAGTCTGGCCATACTATCTTGCACCCCTGAGTAGTGCGGCAAGAAGAGACTCCAGAAGTGTATCTTTTGTTGCAATCCATGGTCGTTAGGGCTAGGGTGACTAGAGCAACATGGCTACTCAAAGTGGATGATCCCCAAAACGGGAAGAAGAGCTTGGACCCAAACAGATTGGACCATCCCTGAGTGAAGTCACAATGCAATTGGAGTCCAAGAAGGACAGACCTGGAAACCCAGTCCCAACCAGAAATAGAAGGATGTTTCCCCAAACAACCAAACCTTTTCTTGCGAGTCTAAACCGCCCCAAGGGTGAAACCAGCCTGGTACCTGTCAATCTTCCCTTCTTTCTTCATCTTCTTGATGAGTTCCGCCAGTCCCGCCAAATAGAAACTCAGCCTTGGCTGGTTGACGGCTGGTGCGCCACACAACACTTTCGAAATCAGTGGCCCATGGCAAAGGTTGCAAAGTTCCGCAGAAAACCTCTATATAAGGCTCAGTTGTGGCGAACACAAACAACTAGAAAACTGGGAAGTGTAGGACGCTCCCGAATTCTGAGTGATTGCTCCAAACATTGATGACAGGGATGCATCAACATGCATCAACTGTGTTTCACTCCTGGGCCGAATCGGAGCTCTTTCGAAAACCTGAGGTCTGAGGCGCGCCACAAGCCCCTGATACGAACACATCTGCATGGTGGCGCTCCACCCCACCACTTTCTCACCAGTTCACTGTGAAGGTGGTGGCTTCCACGATCGGGGCCATCCTGTTTGTGGCAAGCCTGTTTTGAAGTACTGGCCGCCGCTAAATTCATTGGGCTCCACTGTCCACATACTGGGTCATGGTTGGGTAGAGTGGGTGGCAATGGGCGCTGGTTCACTTTTGGGCTAACAAGAGGCCTTGCGGATTAAAGTTTTCGGGGTCCACTAACCTCATTTCTCCAACCCTTGTTTTGGTTCAAGAAGCCGATACAAGAAGCCCAAAAAAGGCCATTAGCTAGCCACGCAAATTGGTGATTCAGTGGGCTCGCAAGTCATTTAATAGGTGGTGGCTTAACGGCTCTTCCACTATCTTGTCTTCTGGCACCTTCTTTAACATGGTATAGTTGGGTTGGCTCCTCCAATCAGAGGCTTCCATAGCTTAATGGTTAAAGCGTTAGTCTTCAATTTCTTTTTCCACGGTGTCAGGGTTCGAGCCGAGCGCCGGCTGCGACCACACTTAGCGGATTCCGGTCAATCTTTGCCAGAATGGGAAGTCAATTTAAAGTTGAATCTAGTGGCTTCCGCTAAATCTGTGGTGGTGGTAATACTAGTGATAGTAGTGAGTAGCAGTAGCAGCAGTAGTAGAGCTGTTGTAGTAATAGCAGTAGTGGTAGCAACTGTAGTGGCAGTAGCAGTGTAGGAGTGGTGGCAGTAACAACAGTAGTAGCAGCAGAGGTAGTAGTAGCAGTTGTTGTTATGGCAGTGGTAGCACTAGTAGTTGATCCAAGGGCTTGGATCACACACCCACCTTTTGATCCATACCCTATGGATCGAGGTATGGATCGTGTGGGTTTGGGTGTGTGATCCAAGCCTTAAGTTTCTGGCCGTAGCCATATATGCACTCACGACCTTTTGAAAATCAAAACCTTCTGAAAACTTCGCGCTACCAGTGAGGCCCTGCCTCGCAATATCTCACTCAACGATTCTTGCGCAGTCGCCGCCTGATTGGGAACAACAAAAATGTCAAACATGCGCGAGGGGTAACGTCAAGCCGACGGCGCTGACAGATTGGCCAGTCTTGAAGCTCGCCGACTGCAAAATACACATCTTTGCCCAAGTGCGTAGAAAGGGCGGAGCATTCCTCACGGCTGGGTACATTCAACGTTTGAGATTGGTTTCTAGACAGCAAATAACTTTACTATGCCCATCAAAAGACGGACAACCCAAGGAATACAGTGATTACAATTATTACAAAGCTTGGGCCAATGCTACAACATACATATACTGTGCAGACACACGCGCGTGCTTCACTCGGATCAATGATGTCACCTTACCTTGTTCATGATGCTGCAATGTTGGGGGTGCATTTCTTGCATCATGGGGCTTGTTTTTACCTTGAAAACTGGCAAAAAAAGGTTTCAGTCGTGATCAATAGATCACGAGCCAAAGCCAAGATTGTTTGCTAATTTTTGTATTGACATTATACAAACTTTTTATTAAGGCAAAAACCCTAAACGCCAAACTCTGCTGGACAATTGTTTTGGGGGTGGTGGTTTTTGTCATTTTTGCTTGCCTGCAAATGTTCAATGCAAAGCGCTTTGGTGGTGCAACGTTGTTGGCTTGCATCATTGGCATTTCTTGTTTCTTGCGGGGTGACCCTTCCTTGGCATCATATTTTTTCTCTGGTGAGCTTTCACATTACGCTGCACTGACTGGACTGTCCTCACTCACTGGCCCCACTGCAATGTTCACTGCTCTCATTGCACTGCTCGTGTGGTGGTGCCAGTTTCATTCATTGGTTCGGCGCTGTGTTCTTCAAGTGTCAAGTGCTTGGTTGGGGGCTGTGTTCTTCAAGTGTGGTGATTG
>CAXAMN010000892.1:377020-387353 GCA_963970005.1 Durusdinium trenchii
AAGTGTGGTGATTGGTTGGGTGCAGTGTTCTTCAAGTGTGGTGATTGGTTGGGTGCTGTGCTCTTCAAGTGTGGTGATTGGTTGGGTGCACTTCAAGTGTGGTGATTGGTTGGGTGCAGTGTTCTTCAAGTGTGGTGATTGGTTGGGTGCTGTGTTCTTCAAGTGTGGTAATTGGTTGGGTGCTGTGCGCCTCAAGTGTGGAAGGAATCCGAGGAAAAGAAAGCACGACTGATGCAGTCGGGTGCAGCATTGCTTCCTTCAAGCGTCAGCTATGGTCAGTTTCTTCCACCCATGAAGCTCCTCATGAGTTCAAAAACGCTCAGTGCGAACCCCCCCCACGGAGAAGATTGCCAAATCGTCTGAGTAGCTCCTCTTTCCGGCAATTGCTGGTTAAGAGCCCCAAGACGGGATCCATTGGCGAGGGATGCCCAAAGATCTTCCTTAGTCACTCACACAAAACAATTAATTCTGCTGCTACATCTGCAATAGTCTGCATCCCAAAAACATGCACGTAGCATCGTCATGTAAGAACATCTAAAAATGCTCTTGGTGTCACAATCTTCCAACCTCTAACTGACCCTCTCAGTTTCACCTGAAAGGTGAACCAAACTGTCCACCTGGTTGCAACGTTGCACCTGGGGTGACGGAACGCACTGACGCAGTTTTCTCCCACAGTTGCCGTTTCCACATCCAACCATTGTGGGAGACCCCAACGACTCCTTGCACTAGGCCCCTTCGCCTTCCAGTCGACTATAACAAAAAGTTTCGTTCACCTGGTTCTTTAGTGTAATTGTTTTTAAGACAAGAACACATATATATATATAGAGAGATAGATAGATAGATAGATAGAGAGATAGAGAGATAGAGAGATAGAGAGATAGATAGATAGAGAGATAGAGAGATAGAGAGAGAGAGAGAGATTAATATAAAGACACAATGGTTGTTCGGGATTCAGGCGATTCAATCGCTGGGTCAGGAGTCAATTGTGTCGCCATGAGAGCCAAGCATCCATTTCCGGTATTTCTTGTAGCCCTTCGCCTCGAGACTCCTGAGAAAAAAAGCGTGGACCAGGTGTTCACCGGAAAAAGCCTCTCTTGAGATGTCATGAAATATGAAACAATGAAAAAGCAGCAAGAAGTTCAACAAATGACTCTCTTGGGACAACAGGGGATGACACATCAAGCAGAGACATCTCTTTGCATCTCAAGGTCTTGACATAGTCATCACACTGGCCATTAGTCGATGACTTTGTCAAATCCTGAGCAGGAAAGGCGCTGTCCCCACACGCTGTGGTCCTTGTTATGAGCACTAACAACAAATTTTGTTCAACACGTTATCTTGTTTTTGTGGCTGATAGGAAACCTGGAGTTCTGATGATTGAAGTGGTGACTTGCGTGAATGTGCACGACTATAGCACCAAACCTGCAACGCGTGACAAAACACGTGTTTCAAAAAGACTATAGAAAAGTGTGATAATGAGACCCATGAAAAAAGCGCAAGTACCTAAACCACAACAAACAAGCCATGCCAAACATGAGTTGAGGCGCAAATTGTTTGATCTGACCTCTTTGGTTTTGCCCGAAGAAAGTCCAGCAAGTAGGACCGTAATCAATCACACTGGGACTTCCACGCAGAAAAGTGGTCGACACGACTTGCAAAGTATCAAATACGGAGACAAATCCTGCAGAATTGTCCCATCCTTGATTTACCACCCTATATGCACGTCGAAAAAGACGGAGAATTGACATGAAAGGCTACCAGCTTCTTCAAAGTGACCTCTTTGGAGTGCCTAAGTGACCTTTTACAGGCCCAAGTGACCTCAAACAGGGACATCAAAAGGTCACTTTGAAGAACCAGGTACATTATTGGGACCCTGAGCCAGCGATCCTGCCAAAAGGAACCAGCACACCAACATAAGGTCTTGCGCGGGTCAAAACCAACACCAAACTTCAAAAAGCAACCGGCCTTAAGGTCTACAAGGCCATATTCACGAAACATCCAAGTGCTTGGGGTCCTCACTTGCCAGATTCTCTGCAAGACACTCAAATCTATACCCGGCTAGTTTAAAAAAAAAAAAAAAACGAAACAACCCCAACGCTGCCGGAATGTATGTTCAAATTGGATGCACTGCATTTCACGACCATGCACCGACCTTTGGCCAACCGGCACAACACACCCTCCCTTCCATCAACACTGCCAGATGTGTGCCGGAGCTCCAGCCAACGACAAACAGATTGACATCCCTCCACCTGTGTATCGCCCTCCTGGCAACTGGCGCTGGGTGGATCCTGGGTCGGAGCAAACCGCGACGGATCCGTCCAGGACGATGCGGTGGTTTTCCAAAGAGAGCTGAAAAGAAGGTGCGTTTGTGAGGCACAAACTCGTGGCGTTCTGTTCCCGAAGCGAACAAGGCCTCCAGTTCCAGGGGCAAGCTGTTTTTGTTCTAGTGTTTAGGAGAGAGATTTGGCGATGGAGATGGTGACAGAAAGTCGGCATCCCAATCATGTCCCAACTACTCAATACTTGACACAATTGCTGGGCGGCCCAAAAAAACGTTTCGCCACAAAGCCCGCGGGTTGAGTGGAACCTGCTGGCTGCCTGGACTCGGCGCTTCACCAGTTAGATAATGAAATCTGATTAAATCCCAGTGTCGCAAACGGCCGCTGTCTTTCCTGAATTGTTGTGCGATCCAGTCTCTTACAAGTAATGGATGTCAGTCAGTCTTCTCACTTGCTGTTTAACTTTAAACATCTTAAAACAGACCTACCACGACTCCTCTAACCCCAGCCACTTGCCGTTGAGACACAAAGTCCGGCTCCTTCTGCTTCAGCAGTTTCATCACCCTGTTTCGAAGCTCCTCGATCTCGTTCAGGTACTTCCCCGTTCTCTTCTGCTCCGGCACGAGGTCGATCTGCCGGAGCAAGACCTGCGAGCGAGCTACAGGAGGGAGGGAGAGAGAGAGAGAGAGAAGAGTACACATCCTGAAATAGTCAAGGGTTACTGTACATGATACAATGGCATGGCCCCTTGGACGATCATTTGCCGAATACCAAGTAGGCGGCGAATTCCCCTTCCACGTGAATGACTCCGAGTGTATGTCCTATGTACATGTCAGATGTTTTTTCATGTCAGATGTGGGGTGGCAACCTGCTTCTTGGCATGATCAGCTCGGAGATCTCCGATGTGTAAGGGTCGGATGGACCAGAGTACAAATAGACACAGCGTGTCGCATCACCCGTTGCGTTGCCCGTGAAAGCGCGAACGAGTGAAAAACAGACACACACTAGTAGCGATGACACTTGTTCCTAGTAGCGTCCTTGCTCCTAGTAGTAAGGCCAGGAGCCCCTAGTAGCTTCTCGCTCCTAGTAGCGATGCCAGGAGCCCCTAGTAGCGTCCAAACACATTGTTGTGGAAAAACATTAGACAAAGGTTGTTAGTCTTCAGGCAGGTCCACGTTCAATATCTGTCTTTAGTTTTGGTCTTCGGTGACCTCCCACAATGCACCTTGAGAAAGAAAGTCAGCTCGTCCTTAGTTCCACAAAGAGAGCTGCAATCAGTACTTCACTCGTTTCTTCCAGCTCTTCTCTTTCAGGAAAGGTTCAGAGCTAAGCGAACGAACATCAAGCTAAGCTGAGCTTCCTCTTTGATGTTTGTCATCAAGACCTTCACGATTGGCGCCTCAGGTTCATCAAAGAAACCTGAGGCATATAGGAAAAAATATAGCCGTGAAAAATACATGCAGGTGTATGCTGTGTACTTGGGAGGCTTGGGGCAATCAGAATTTTGGGAGGTATAGCAATAGTTTCTGGTCCTTTGCATAGATATTTGACGACTTCAAACCAAATTCACCCAAATACCCTAGGTCCCACACAAAGAAAGCCTCCACTACTCGCAGAAAGTTGCCGTCCTGAAAAGTTCGTGGAATGAATGCACCGGTGTCGGTTGTCGTCGCCTTCCGAGCGTCCGCCCTATGTCCCACCCGGCCCAGTTCCACAGCGAAGTCTCTGAGATCCAAAAGGGGCGAGTCTTATCAGCCAGGCCAGCATAAAACACCAGAGGTGTGTGTCAAGAATTATGGTACAATGGGATACAATGGGCACATCGTGACCGGAAGCAGCAAGTAGATCTACACAAAAAACGGTTGCACCAAAACGTTCGAAAAGGTTTGGTGTACACCTGGGTCAGTGCAGCGGCTGACATGGAGCGGGTCAAGCTGGGCACGTGTCCTGGTCTATGCAAACAAGTCACCATGCTGGATGGACGTCCCACCAACCTGTTCTTGTATCCCTTTGCCTCCAGCATCCTCGGACAAACAGCACGATGAAACACGTCAAAAAAATGAGCCTTTTACTAGCGAGTCATCTCTATATGGCCAGGCATGCCAAAACTGTCTACAACGGCTGTGGTGAGTAGCTTCCTCTTTAGGAAGAACAGCATAACAAAAACCAGGGAACATCCGCACACAGGCAATGTGTCTTGGTTCTTTTCTGAGTCTCACCGAATTCCCATCTGAGAATCTTGACATAAACGTCGCACTGTCCATTCACCGAGGACAACGTGATGTCCTTGGTACTTTGTGCATCCAATTTCAATCAGCGTGTACTTGTCCTTCAAGACTTGACACACTCTCTTCAGTGGTAACATCAATGATACTCCAACCTCAACTCAATCACCTAACAAGTCAACGCATGTGAAAAAAGAAAAATTGAACAACATTATATAAAATGATGCTCCAACCATCTCTAACCTATCTCTAACTCAATCACCTATCCCTCCATGATATGACCAGCGTTTTTTGCATCCGTCAATGAGCTCACTGTCACTTGGCTAGTTTGGCTCAGGGCACCAGCCATCGACACAGTGAGCGGCATCCACCTTCCTCAGTTTTTCAACCCGGTTCCACCCGGTTCCACGTGGCAAGAAAACGTGGAGAGAGGGTATCTGTGCTTCTCCACCGAATCCATCAGCTGATTCAGGATCTCTCTCCCTCTCTCTCTGACTGGAAAACTATCTATAGCCACAGACATGTGGAAGATTATGCTTTCATACCATGAATTTTGCGGTACAGTACAGGCGGGTCTGCCCCAAACAACTGGTGATTGGACATGCTACAAGTCCATATGAAAGAAACCTCTCAGAGCTGCGCTGGATCACAGGAGCCATGGGATGCAGAATTTAGACGACCTACAGCACTCCAAATTGAGGTTTTCCAAATAGAACAATCTGGTGAAGAAATGTTAAGAAATGAATATGTTGTAGATTGTTGTAGGCATAGCGAGATAAATACTAAATATACCTAAGCCACCACGCATGAGGAATAGTGTAAGATTCTGTCCGAATAGTATGATCATTCCTTCCCTATGACTTTGCAATGCTCCTGGCTTTCAACCTCCGCATCAACCTGTCTAGACGTTTCTATTCTGCTCAAAACGTCTACATTAGTCAGTCTACAAAGTCTACACATTGAGGTTAGAACCTCTCGTCCTCTCATCGAATCTGAGGGAAAACAGGTTTTCCTCTTCACCGTCGCAGGTTTTCCTCGTCTCGGGGCGTCACCGGGGTTTCACTGCAGTCGCCGTCACCGTTTTCGGCCAAAGAGTGTCCAAACATGGAGCGATCGGACGCTACGAACGGGGGCTCCTGGCCGTACTACGAACGGAGCAAAGGGCATCGCAAGGACGCTACTAGGGGTTATAGGTCGAGAATCTTCGAATGATTGAGTAGATCTCTCTGATGAGAAGACCTGTTCTTGGTTAATTATAGTCGACAACTTCAAGTCGGAAAATTGACACTCTGCACATGTCCCGTTCCCAAAGCCTCATGCTTTAACCCATGGATCCTCCTCAATCCAAGGCTCCTTCGTATCCCCCTCGTGACAGCTCACAGCAGAAGGTGGATCCTGAGTAAGGCTTTAGAATTCGCTGCACCCGTGCAGGACTCAGCTGAGCCTTCTCCCCTGCAAGTAGAAAGGAATGCAGTCGATACCGAGAGGAGTGGAACTGCAAAACGTTAGTTCTGGAAGTCTGACATCTTTTGAAGTGCCATCTGATTCGTGCTTATTCTTCATGCGTGTCAGGTCTCAATCTGCACAGTGGACCGAAGGCCATAGCAGGTCTCGCTGAGAGCAAGGAAGAAAATGAAAAGAATCTGCATGTCCTCAGTCCGACTCGGTCACAAGAATGCCTGAGAGCTGCTGTCCTTCGGACATTTTATTTGACGATAAAAGAAACAGCCACTCAACTGTCAACCCGGTCGTATCAGGGATCCCATCTAGCACCTGTACAAGGTACAACAAGGATCTCGTTTGCAAAAAAAATGTATGACATCTGGCTAGGACTATCACCCTGGAGCTCCAGCATTGCAAAACAGGCTCTCCTTCGACCACGCTGATCTTATTGCTTCGACCACGACGAATCCCTGTTGCTTCTTCAGCATTGTAAAAGGGAGTCCACTGGGATTTTGGATTGATCACGTTTCTATGGCCTTGAGTTATGGCAAGTCCGACCCCCCTCTTCCTATCAAGCCTCTTGGAGGCTCTGAAAATGAAGGGCCCACTGCAGGACAAGGATGCTTTGCCGTCCGTTTACCTTCGTAAACTCTTTTACTTCGTAGTTATTTATATAACAAAGGCTTTCTTTTATAGATGTTCTTTGATTGTTCAACCATGTTCAACCTGTTACTGCAGGCAACAGGTGCTGATCTCAATCGCCTCACTGGGTTCCGGTCATGTGGAGCTGCAGCTTGCGTTCACATCCAAAACTGTGACCAGGGTGTTCGATCTTCACCCACATCCAACAAATGGGTGTGCGTGAAGAGCCTTAAATCCTTGGGCAAAACCCCTGGGGTTCAAAGAGGGTTGGGGTTGTGAGTTAACGGATACATTTGGTTTGAGAATCTCCAAGAGACTCTTTTTCAAAGACCCTGCTGTTGAAGGTATCTTGTTTCCATCTGATAAGAAATGGATAGACAATGAGAGTATGGGTCACCTCTCCTTTTAAGTCTGAGAAATCAACTGATTAATTGGGGTTACAAAACATTGCTAACATCGCTTCATCATGTTTGGCACCTTACAACGCATGCTGACACGAACAAAACAGCTGAGAGGCTGATGCCGTTCGATATATCCCAAACGTCCAAAATACCGCTGCATCCAGCAGTGACCTTAAGGTCCCTTGTCTTACACCAAGTTGTGGTCCAAAATGTGTACGAGGGGAGTGGTCCTAAAAATGATCAAACGTGGGGGTCTTGTACAAAAAGACGTCTCTGAGAAGGGACCATTGATGCACAAGTCACATAAGTGACATAGACTTGAACCACTGTTTCGCCTGCGTCTTGCCGGCTTCCCCTCTTGATACCCACAGCCCAAAGAGGCGATCGGAGATGTTCGCCAAAGTGAGGCATCATCAAACAACGGACCGGTGTCTAGAGCCAACGGCCAAGCAACGGTCGGAAGGATGGTGAAGGCCTTCCGTGTGTCGATTCACTCCGCAACGAAAGGAGACCCTGTGACCTCCCAGGCGTTCCAACCCCGGAAGGTTCGGGAAATAGACCCGTCTACCCAGCGGCCAGGGAGGCTCCCTATTAAAACATACACCCAAGAGGTATACGTCGCTTGAAGTTTACTCATCCAAACCCGAGCGACCGAGCCACACATGCGGCCGACAGCTCAAAACATGATGCCCTCAAAGAGTGCACGTCATGTGGCATACTTCCATTGTTGAAAGCACGTCATGTGGATTCACAGCAGTCTTCCGCACTTTCCCACTCACTCACTTTCCGTACACCAGCCAACCAGGAAATTGGGAGGTCACCCGATTGTCACCCGATTTGCAAGGAAACCTACATGCCTCGCTGGCGCAGGCGACTCGCGTTCGCTCGGTCGCTCCGTCGCACCTGGGTCGGAGCCTCAGTGCAGTTCGGAGCATCCAAAAAGATCTGATGCCAGAACAAAGGGCATCGCTACGAACGGAGCGATCGGATGCTACTATGTGCGCTCCTGGCCTTAATACTAGGAGCAAGAAGCTAGTACGAGGAAAGGGCATCGCTTGTATTTTTAGTTTGGAATAAAGAGAGAGCTACTAGCGGTGGCCTCCAACCTAAGATCTGACACCGTTGAATGGGATGGACCACGCAGTGGTCCCAGCAACCTCTTGATCTGACACCAGAACTGAAGAGTCAGAAACATCCAAAGAAAAGTGCCAAATGGCCCTTTGTGACATTGGTCATGTCCAAATTGGGTCAGGGTCATAAGCTAGGCTCAACAGTGCGTCCAATTGTGGGTGCCATGAGCTCGCGTGCTGAAATGAACTCACCGGTCCAAAACTCTCCTTGATATTGAATGCAAGTGACATCTGCACCATGATTGTTCATTCCCAATTGGACTCGAGGTTCAAAAGGTCAGAAAGTTCCCTCTTTAGTCACGGAAAAGTGAAACATTCTGCAGACAAATGCTACTCTTGTTGTGACGATTTCAGGGTTGCACGGGAACTGACCAGTTGAGTGAAGCAAAAGAGTGAGTGCATCTTCGCGGGTTCACCAAACCCTGCACGACGTGCACAAGCGTATCTTTTTGTTCCTCGACAAGCTGGCTTGGAAAATCCGTCGAGAGAAACAGTTAAACCTGGTGTCCTGGCGACAGCACTCGAACGTCGCAGGACAGCTTTCACATGACATCTGCATGTTGAGCATTGTTGAGCTATGAGGGCTTTGCACAGTCCTTTCAATGCATCACCTTATACTCGTACTTTTATTTTGCCCAAGTGACCATGTACGCTACACTACCCTATAGGCATTTCCTACCTTTGCCACTCTGATGTTCTTGGGATTTCTTGTGCTTTGAAACCAGAGTCGCAGGCCCCACACTGAGAGCATGTGACACCCCAGGTGTTCCCAAGTTCCAAAGGACATCGCTACGAACGGAGCGATCAAACCCTACGAACGGAGAAAAAGGGCATTGCTCCGTTCGTAGCGAATACTGGATCTTTCTGAACAAACCCGACACAGGCGTCACATGATCCGCCCCTCCTGTCCTGTGAGACGTTGGTGGCAAAAGGGCCACAGTGTTCACCTGAATGCCGAGACACTGAATGAGAAACTCCCTTTTAGGTTGGAGGCCATCGCTCTTAGGTTGGAGGCCATTGCTATTAACTTGCTCAAAAAAAGGATTGCTATTTTATTGGTTTAATCCCGGAAGCTTTCCGTCTTAAAACTCATCGCACCGTGCATTCACGATTCCTATTGACCAAGCATGTCGACGGGGTCCTCATGAATACCACCAGGTGACCAAGATATGTGTTCTGCTACACAAGCAGGTTGATGGGGTCCTCCTATTCTTCTCAGGCTAGTAAACGTTCTATAAATCTTTCTGAATCCCAAAATCAATGCTGCCCGGTTTCTTTGCCCTTAATTCATGGAGAAATGAACCATATGATCACTCACAATACCCGGGGCTTGGAGGGTCAATTTCCTTGACTGCAAAAGATGTTCCCTCTCTGTGCCGGGGTCCGACAACAAAGTGATGCTGGGTTCTGGTCAATTGTGAGATGTTTGGCCTGTTTCGTGATGGGTCCTTGCTGAACATTTCAAAGCAACAAAGCTTGGAATGGTTCGAACAAAATTTCTCCATTACAAACAGAATGCAATCACTTTGCAAAACTCTGCAAACTTCAGCATGCCTCCAGGGTTTTCACACCTATTCCATCGGGAAAACTGCCCATTGAATGTACTCCGAGGGGTCATGTTCGCTCGTGCGGCCTGGCCTCAATCAGCTGAGTTGCTCAAGGCTAGCAAAGACCCTGGATCTTGTATTCCTCGAGCACAGCCTCACGATACTGTGGTTGCGATGTCACATCGGCGGGACAGGTGAGAATGTGTGGGTGAGGCAGGTTTGAGCCCCTACTTTCTGAGAAGTTGCCATTGGGTTCCTAGTCAACTGCCCCAAGTTCCTCTGTACCTAGCACCTGGATGATGCTGGGTTGTTTGCATTTGGTCATCCAATGAAGCATCAAGGTCGGAACTCTGGCTGGTAAGCTACACACAAGGCGGCCAACCACCCAAAAAACTGCAACACAAAAAGTACATTGGCTAAAATTGACCAAAACGTCTTTTGATTGGTTTTCCTTCACCAACTCGTCAAACGTTGCAGTTCGTGGGCCCTTCCGGGATGGACAGCCGGTCGACCCTCTGAAACCCTTGCTCATGTGGCTCATTCTTTGGAGTGTGTAACTTCCAGAACCACTAAACAACTAAAATTGTATAATATATGACGATATAGTGTATAGTATAGTGAAACATAAGGGGAACTCACAGAGTGACAGTGACGACTCTTTCTTTT
>CAXAMN010000892.1:387363-398143 GCA_963970005.1 Durusdinium trenchii
ACGGACCAGCTTGGAAAGTCATCATAGATGAACTTAACATACCACCCACTGTATTCGCATCACCCACTGTCCATGTACTCTAAAAAGCGGGAAAGGTGTGCAGGGTGACACACGGACCGGAGGGGTTCCGGGTAGCTAACCTCTGACACATCCCAGGGTTGTGATCTTGTCCAAGAATCACAAACTCCGTCTCGTGAAAGGCCATCAGAGGGGTTACTCTCAGAGTCTATCCACTCGATCCAAACACGAATTTGAAATCGTTGAAATAAGAAATGGGCCACCTGAACCAGGGTATGGACATCGATCTGGGAGCTGGAGCCACGGATAAGTGAAGCCACAGCTGCTTCATTATCGATAAACCACAAGATATCCTGGTGTCGCAAGGTGGCTCCATGAAACCAAGGTACTAAAAGTCCACAAAGAGTTTCACCTGGATAAATTTGTTGCGTGCGGGCAGTCCAGGACTGAATCACCGCCTGGGGGACAACACAGGTCACCCCTTGTGGGCGAGGGGACTGGCCAAAGATAACCCAGCCAACTCGAAGGACCTCATGTTCGAAGGACGCATCCGAGTAAACCAGGATTGGTTGGCGCGGGGACGCCCTGACAGCAACATCTCGAGGCCCTGGGCAAGTGACCAACGCGACCAAAAGCCGGAGGGTAACACCATCCTCAGGGGAGAGACTAGGGGAGTCAGCATGCTGTAAAGCAGTAAGCGTAGGTCCAGCGATCCTACCTGCTTGGCCTGCGCACATGCTAAACATCCAGTTGAGGTCACCTCTGAGCTTGCCAGCGTCGTCTGGAGACAGACTGTTGGTAGCTAGAGCAAGGTGAAGTTTAGCTAATACCTTTCTCTGGGTGGTGAACTTGGGTTGGAACCGAATCGATCCCAAGGAAACAAAATCTCCAACATGTACTGATGTACCAAGGTAGTGGCGGTTCCGCCCAGGGGCAAATGATTTGGACGCTTGCGGTGGTGCTCCCATAAGTTGAAGAACAAGCTGGAGTCCGCGCTGCGAGACATCCGCACGGTGAACAAAATCAACCGCAAGTTCATCATCAAAGTAAGCAGCACAAAGAGACAGGGTACAGCGTCTGGCAATCGCGATACCCAACTGGGGAAATCGGTTGAAGCTGACAACTGCACTCTCTAGTCCGTAAGCCAGCCCGTACATGGTGGTAAACCGCCAGCCTTCGTCAGGGACGAAAATGGCCACATTGGAGAACCGCAAATGGTCGTCTTGGACTGGCAAGCCTCGATAGGCATCAGGCAAATCATCTGTGCCCAATCTCAAGTCTAGCCAATCGGGAGGGTCGGACCAAAGGGTCTCCAAAGTGGTATTGACCATGCGAGCAACGGAGGCAACAAAATCAACGTTAACGGTCGAAATGGTCTCCTGCATGGAGGTATGCATGTTATGGCCACTCTTGCGGGCATTATCAATGACCCTCTGTTTTCCATCAGGCTGAATAATAAGAAAGCGCTCCACTGCGCGCCAGCCGCCAACGCCAAATTGATCATTCATTTCCTGCATAGTTCGTAGTGGGCTGCAAAAACCCTTAATGATCTCATCTTGAGTAACGGCCAAAATTTCCGGGGCGTGCAGGGGGGGGTCGGCTACGGATCAACCGCTGTACCTCCTCTTCGGCGGATGGACCCAGCCAATCAGCCAAAGGGAGTTTATCAGCTTGTTGGATACCTCGGAACACCCCAGACGGCGGAAGGGACCCAACAATAGCGAACCCCTGGACAAGTTGGCGGGCCATATCACGGTCCGGCCACCGCAGGAGGCATGCCATGGTTGCAACAAAAGCAGGCTTTTTAACATGCGCTACTTTGTTGGCACTAGTACACCTTACCGCCGCAAGGCACGGGTTCAGGATTTGCACAGCTTTTTCCACAGCCTTCAGAGTATGCCGCAGCCTTTGGCTGTAAACTGGGAGAAACTGCTGCCAGACACCCAGTGCCTGGACCACAAATGAGACGTCAGGTTCAGGCCAATCGTGAGGATGGAAAGGCGACGGGAGTTGCATAGCCTGCTGCACATGTTCATCCTTGCCCAACCCCGGGGGCAAAAGATGATCCAGTCCTTTGGCCGAAGAGCTTGGGTAGCGTTGTCCTGTGAGCCCAGCGAAGATAGCTGTCCGCATACGCCCCCAAATAGGGACTGGTCCCAACACTTCCCAAGGCTCTTGCCGGAGCCGCCTCCACATAGGATAAGCTTGCAGACTCACCAGATCACAGGCCTGCAACCGGGCAAGGACCTGCTGCCAAGTCCGCTCTGGGATGTCGGCAAAAGCAAATTGGAGCCGCAGGTCCTGGCACACCTCAGTAGCGGTCAACACACCTGGCATGACTTCCAGGCGGCCTGGTTCCCAGACCGTATGCCGCAACCTGGCCCCCAATGCTGCTTCCTCGATGGAGGTGAAGGATGGCACAAACTTTGCCTCCAAAATACTAGGTAGCATAGCCAACAGCGCCACCACACAAGGAATATGGAAGCCATTACCAATGAAGGAATTCTGGACCTGGGTACGCTTCACTTGGTTGCCCCGAGCGGGCGCTACCAGTGCTGGCGGCAAGCACATCAACTGGCAGCGCTCAGCAGGCGACGGTTGGCGCCACTGCCGCCCCTGCCAAAGGAGTGAATTCTCCTCATACGCCCCCGGGGGAAAGCGGCGCTGATCAGCATAGAAACGTTCAGCTGCCTCAGGGCTCACTTCGGGGACCCGGTCCTCTGGGTGGTAAAATTCACGAGTGAATGTGTGCATCGCACCCTTGCCAGCTTGCTGCAAGACCACCTGAGGGGAAAGCAGAGGCATGAAGTGGTCGTCCCAGCTCAAATTCGGACACCAGCCGTTGAAGCTCAAGCGGTTGCTGTGACCGTGTGTCAGCAAGCCCCTTGCGGCGTCGGTTCAGGGCTGAATTGCCTTGACATGGGGAGCCCCCTCCCAGGAGGACCCCCCGAAAGGAACGGCGGACCAGCATAGGGATGAAGTCCACGGCACGCAAATCCTCTACTCGCCTGACAGGGACAACTTGGGGCATGACGGCTTGAGTGCAATGGGCCGCTTCCTCATCCATTTCAGCGGCCATGTACCTTTGAAAGGTTTTGCCCACGGGAACTGAGGCAAATCCCCTTGGCCCCGCCACGTGATAGGTTTTGCTGCGTACAGGCGGTCAGCCATCGGGGTGTGGCCACTGTGGCCTTCAGGTCGTAGGAGAACGCAGCGGTGGGCCTCAGAAGATGCCGAACTAGCCTGAAGTTGGTCATTCAAGGCCACCTCGCCTGGGCCCCCCCGGCGTTCCCTGACCCTCGGGGGGCGCTGTCCCTATTCACGCTGAAGCCGGGTGTGGCTGGCCAGGCAGGCTTTCGCTGAGCTCAGCTTGACATCGCACTGATGCAGATCTTTGCAGCCCGCCTTGGTGCAACCACGCCCATCATTGAATGGCTTGCAAATCTTCTGGCCCCCTTTCAACATAGAGATAGTGGGCCATTTGTCCGTCTTGACCATGCGCCGCTCCTTGGCAGGACCCTTCTCCTGTGGCTGGTCGCTCTCCGCCATGCGCCGTTTTGGGGAGGAACCTGCCTCAGGCAAGGTTGGCTGGACCCCCGGGGCGCGCCAGTCAATATGGGTTTGGCGTAATGCCTCCTCCAGTGCAGATTGCCCTGTGTAGCCACGGCGGATGAGGGAAGCCATCTTGGAGCGTGTGTTGATGTCATTCCTCTCCAACCACAGTAGGCTGCCCTGCCCGAATTCCATGGTGAATTGCAGGGCTTGATCTGCATATGACATAGCTGGGGTAAGGGGCATGAAGACCTTCTCATTGCCATCGAAGTCTGACACCTTGTACAAACCTCCCCACGCCCAGGCATAAGCCAAAGTGCGTAGTGAAAAGTAGTACTCCACCACGGTGCGAACGATACGATGGTCGTCGGCTGCGAACTCAAGCTGAACGCCCGCACCCAGGCGGACTGATTCTTGTTGCTTGGGCGCCGACTGGTGGAGGATAGATCGGACCTTTGCCACACTGATGACCGACATCGTCCTCTTGCGGAATTCCCTATAGACACGGGACCGAAGGGCGTCTGATGGTTCCAAGAACGCATCCAACACCACGCCATACTTGGTGGCAAAGTCCTTGTGAAGTTGTTGCATTGTCGATTCGGGGAGTGTCTCATCAACCGCCTCTGGCTGTTTTGCTTCTGCAGCGGCTGCACGAATGGCCTCCAGGCCAGCTGCATGGGCTGCTTTAAGCCGCGCCCGCAACAACCTGTTGTCCTTCATCTTGGTGGGCTGGAGTACCTGATCCAATGATGTTTCCATGGAAGACTCATTGAAGTAGTAGACAAAATCTTCCAAGGTTTCCCACTTGTGGATGTGGACTAACTCACTCTTCCACTCCTCCAGGATGTTGGCCCCAGCGAAGCAGGTTGTCAATCCACGGTCATCCTGATATGTATCAATGCGCCTTGAACTGCTCATGGTCGTAGGGGCACCACAAACGAAAGCTTGAGTGAACTAGCTACGATCCCTGTGAGCCCGGAGCTGGGTTGCAACAAAGCAAACTCCCCGGGGGAGGTCGCAGACCTACCACCCTGTCCGTCCGAACGAATGACCACGCCCCGACGCCCTCCCCATTCCGGTGGCATCCGCGGCGAGGCCAAACCAGGTCACAGACCGAAGGTGCCCCCCTTCAAGCCAACCCCCAGGGGGGAAAGGAAAAGGGGGTAGGGGACCCAACCGAAACGACCGACTGGGAACAAACGACGTCGGAACGGTCGGTGACCAAGTCAAAACCGAACCCCACCTAGACGCACGTCGACCCCGACCCAGCACCCCCACAGGGCTCTGGCCCCTCGGCTTTTTATACACTCAGTGCAACCATCCGCACTGGTCAGCCAGGGAGGCATAGAGGCCTCGTGGCATGCGTGCCAGGCATCGCTGGCAAAACTGGCTCCGAACAACCAATCCGAAGCCCTCGCCCTGGCTCTTGGGGTCTTGGGCGAAAGGTGAATCCCGGCAATACGGCAGCTGGCGCTCATCGACCACGCCACTGACAATGTGAACTCGACGGCTTTGGGCGAACCACTTGGCTTCTGTGATAGCCGCCTCCTCTGCCAGGACACCCTCCAAGTCGCTGCCCATAGCCGAACAGTCCGACGCGGACGAGGAGGTAGTAGACGAAGAAACCGACTGGGCCGTCGGATCAGCTTCCACCACCGGGGGTGTGACATTGTCTACCTCCTCAGTCTTAACCTCGTCTGCTGGGCCTGCCACAGGCAAGGCACTCCCCGAGGCTTCCAAGGGCGGTGTCTCTGATGGGGGCTGGACCTCAGGCGTCATCAATGCTGCCTCCAACGGTCCAAAGCTCTCGTTCATCTGGGCTAACTCTGGCCAGGTCCAGGCATCACGGGCCACGAGACCATCTGCATTGAGGGCCAGTTCCGGGAGCTTGCGCCGAAGTAGGTGGAGGAACCTCTGAATCAACGCCCTCTTGACTGCTGCGGAGTGCAACACCTTCTGTCCAGCGTAGTGAAGGCCCATTGACCATACTGCTTTGCTCTTACGAACTGGTTCGGGGCCTCCGGCACTGGGGACCTCCTGCCAGTTTCCAATGGCCTGCTGGTTTGATGGCTGCAAGCCACACACCAGGCCCATGGTGGGCAGAAAACGGCGCAGTCTATTGTAGCCAGCTCCCCGGGCCTGGGCATGATCCACCTGCATGGTGATGAGCGCGCCACGAAGGAGTTCCAGAAAGCGACCCCGCGACATCTTCCTGTTCACCAGCCATGCCGTGCCCTCGGTGACCTCCCAGAGATCATCCGAGCTGAGTTGGAGGGCCGGCCACAGGAAATTCAACTGGGGGTTCAGGTCCCTCACAATACGGTGGATGCTGAGCCCTTGGAACTCCAGTTCTGGCATAGCCCACGAGTAGGGAGGTCGCGCTCCACGTCGTCGAGCTTTGCCTTGGGAGCACTCGAAGATCAGGCACTGGGGGTGGCTCTCAATGTAATGTGACCTTTGAAAATGTTCAAAGCGTACACGCGAAATAGCGGCCCAGACAAAAAATGTCAAAATCAACAAGTGGGTACCTGATGCTTTCTTCATCATCAATAACAGGTTCACCAGCTCCCAGGGCTGTAGTTCGGTCCTCTGTTGTACCCGATGATCAGGTGGGAGCAGCCTGAAGGGTTGGGTAAGCCAATGATCTGTATTGAAGTTGAGGCCAAAGGTAACCCTGAACCACTTCAAGGCCTGGAACATCGAGGATGCTGCTGTAGCGCCGCCCTGGGCCACGGCGCGAAAGAATTCGCCCAACTGGAGCGGTGTTGGCTGGGCAACGGCGAAAGCCTTCTCAGAGGCGTACCGCTGCCATCGCCGCAAAGCCGCCAGCAGGGCGCCAATCCTCGCCTCAGTGAGGCGTCCGGTTGACTGCATAATCTGATCCTTGAACTGCTGCAGTCGTACGGGATCACTCAACTCTTTCAGGTCACCCCCAGCTCGGCGATGTTGAGGAAATCGCTCAGCAACAGGTCAAAGAGGGCCTGAGTTTTGGTGGCCCTCTTGGCTTCAGCCTTGGTGTGGGGATCGGCTGCCACGGCTGCAAGTAGCATTGGTGGTCGCCCTGGGAACCCAGTCTCCAGCAGCTGACGAACGTGTCCCTTGGGACCTGTGCCTTGAGGTGCCACCACCATTGACGTGGTCTCCACGACCGAAACACGGTCCCCGATCACCGCTCTGGCAACGCGCCTGTGGTGATCTTGGGCCCGGCGAGCGGCAAGCGTCCATAAGGCGCTAACCTGGAATGCTTCTTCGGCGTCCAGGGGGCCTTGGATGTGCTCAAGCTCCGTCACCAACTCGCCGCCATGGGACCAAATGCCAACCACGTCCTGGCAGGTCTGGACGCCCTGGTGGCAAAATAGCTGCACCAACTCATCCGAGCGCTCGGCAACCAACTCCAGCAAATCGGCCTCCATGGCCTGGTCCGGTTGGCGCACAGTCACAACCGGAATGCGGCCGCGCCCAGGCGACACAGAAGGCGACCGCGGCCTCCTCAGCCTCAGTGGAGGAGGTCCAGGCGGGGGCATGGGCTGCCTAGGAATTGCCTGCCTCGGTGGAGGCACTGGAGGCTGCTTGGGAGGTACCGGACAGCTGCTCTTTGATGAGGTCTCTGGCCTGCTGGGCTGAGATTCCGAGGATCTGCGCGACCTCCTCAATGGAGACCTGGCTGGAGGTAGCTTCGAAATGGGGTGAATTGGCCCTGTCACCCCACCCGGTGATCTCGACCTGGTCCTCGGTGTCTTGGCCTCCGTCTTCGATGTACGCGGCATGGCCTTGCTCCCAAGAGATGTGATCAAACCTGCACTGATCACAGACCAAGTGCAGGTGATCACACTCAGCGCACACCGCCCCAAAGCTCTCAGGCCGGCGGAAATAGCAGCCCTCGCACCAGGAGGCTGTAAATACGCCACAGCAGCGGCAATGGTCAGCCTGCACGTCCGGCCGGCGCTCAATCGTGTCCCAAATCGACACGATGTAGGCTGACCTGGCACACAGATCAGCGCGTCGGTCCTCCACCGACAACTCGCAGGGATTGCTCCCCCGGTGCCCGCGCCGCCACCGCCGCGCCCCCGGTTGCCACACCGTGAGCGACGTGCGGCGAATCGCCGGCATGGCGAAAAACAAATCCCTGCCCTGATCTTGAGCCAAAATGGCATCAAGATCAGGAGTTACCCCTGTATGTTTCAAATCCCAAAATGTCCCTACCCAACCATCCATTCATTTTGGGAAGATAAAAAAAATACATCATATCACATCAAGCACTCCGGAAAAGTCTTCCGTTTTTTTTCCTGCAGATGCTCTGCTGGTTTCGCTGTGACGTCCACAAACAGCCTGACGATCGAGCGACTCACAGCAAGGTGTCACTCGAGCGCTCCCAACAACAATCCCTTTTCGGTCGAAGCCTTGCTCCTAGTAGCGATGCCAGGAGCTCCTAGTAGCGTCCGATCGCTCCTACTTCTTCGAGTAGAACACCGGGGCATTGCTGAAACTCCTGTTGCCCACTTCGCTAGCAAGAAGCTACGTTCGGGGCTCCTGGCCTTACTACTAGGAGCAGGGACGCTACTAGGGCTAGGGGCTCGTGGCATCGCTACGAACGGAGCAAGAAGCTAACTTCGGAAAGGGTTTTCGCTCCGACCTGAAGCGGCGGTTTCCCTGTCCCAGCGTGCCTCAACGTCTCTCTTGCAGCCGATCACCACGGGACACCTGGCTTCAGGTGCTTGGGAAAGTCAATGATGTGTTGTTTGAGGGGGATTCTTGGGAAGACTCCAAAAACAAGGTAGTGTACAGTATACTCTTGATGAAAAAAATCCACCATATGAAGGTTATATAATCCATATATCAGGGTTTATATGGGTTCATCAATGGTCTGCAACACGACTGTTCACAAGCAGCCCATCCGAATCACAACCGATGAGAACCTCCACTTTTGTCAATGATGTGATTGGGGCATTCGTAGTGGGTTGCAGGTTCTGAATTCACCCGTCTCAACAATCCATCACAAATAGATTGGTATAGGCGTGATCACATATATCAAGGGTTTCGCTTACGCTGTCAATGCCCATCTCTCTAGGTTGAAAGAGGCCAGTATTTCCTCTTGTCAGCAATGTCTCACACTGCCCGGTTGCGGTTGTGACAAGAAGAGGGGTTCGCTAGCTTTGAGATTCCGTTGTTTGCTTCTCGTCCAGCAAATGATTTGTTACCGATCCTTGAAGCACACCACAAATCCAAAAAGTCCAGTCCTTTCAAACTCTTTGACAATGACTTTTGTGCTTTGAGGAGCCGGAATCATGATGAATCATGTAAGTGTCAAAATCTTTGGAACCATGAAACAACACAACCCAAATTCTCAGGTCCACGCTTCTCATGGATCGTCTCAGGGACGATGTCCAGCAGCCTTTGAATCTTGCCTCAGACATGGGACCGTGGAGAGTCTCGCCTGTTCGGCCCGTCGCACGCCATTTGCTCCCAACCCCACACGCCCGACACCCAAAGAACACTAGGAAACCATCATAATCCATCCATCCTTTTTCCAAGAAGTTTCCATTCTAGCCTCCCAATGTTCTCAAGATCGAGGCACCTTTGAACATGCCACAGGAAGCTGCACCACCTGCTTGCTCCATGATGAAGGCCATCGGGAAGCCCTGCAAACATTTCCCATCGACTCCACCCTCTCTCCCTGCGAGACCATGGTCACCCGTGGCCAACGCGCCGAGACCGCCCCAAACCACGAGTGGCTGCTGCGGCCTGAAATGCCCTTAAAACCCATGATTGATTCGTGATACATGACTAGTAGCTTCTTGCTACTAGTAATGTCCCTGTTCCTAGTAGCAATGCCCGTGTTTCTAGTAGCTTCATGTAGCTATATGTATTATTGCATGTTCTAATGGTTGATCCACTTTTCCAGCCCTGTGCCACCCCGGGGCCACCCCCCATGTCGGATCGCCTCGTAGAGAACCCGAAGCTTGCCATGCTTAGACTTGGCATCTGCTGGGTACAAGTAGACTCCGCCATAGAGGATGGTCCGGTGTACGTCCTTGGGCAAGGAAACGGAAGCAATGCGACGCGCCGTCGGAACTTGGCAGAAAAACCCTCGTCTTGGGGACCTGGAACCGTAGAAGTCTGACGAATCAGTGCAAGTTGGGCTGGGGTTAGGAATTGCTTGAATCATATACTTGTCATGTCTTGCTGTTACTGCTGCTGTTGCTATCAATTGCTGCTCTTCTCTGATTCAGCCGCGGCACGGACACCATCGATCCCACGTATCGCGCAGCGTAGGGCTTGTCGCTGTCCTGTCGACTGAGCCACAACGTATTGGAAGTGCAGCAAGCGAGAAGGTGCTTTTACGGTGGAGAGCGAGAGAGAGAGGGACAAAGAGAGAGATGGAGAGGAACATGAATATCTCTTAGAGCATCCTTCCTGAACATTTCTTGGCTGGGTTCACCAGGGCTGTTCATCACCTCTTTTGGATTTCACCGAGGGATGCAAGGCCCTTGAGCAGCTGGAAGCAGGGGTGCGCACATGCATGAAGTGCTTCTCCCCAGCTGCGTGTAAAACCATGTGAACCGCGTTGTGGAACATTGCATCCTGCACACTCAGCATCAGCAGGATCAGGTCTTACTCACAAAGATCGGCTGTTAAGGATGTACCTATCATACATCTGGCGAACATTTGGAACGATACACCTCATGAGAGAAGAATCTAAGGAACCTCGACCGGTGCAAAAGCCTTATTTGACCCCTTTCAAAGCACATCGTGGATTTCGAAGGGCCCAAGCCTACGCTGTTTTGTCATGTTGCCTGCTGATCCTTAGTCTAAGCCAAGCATCTCTTCCTTTCTGCTTTTTTCTTCTCATCTCTAATATCGATGGCCTCCAAGCTAAGAGCGCCGGCCTCCAACCTAAGAGCAATGGCCTCCAATGTAATTGTTGTTTCCTTTCTAGGTCGCGAAGCAGCGCCCGGTTGGCAAGCACCGCAGCCCATGTCTGTCCTTCCACTTGCCGATGATGCCCTTGATCGCTGCGTCCCAATTCCGGCTATTGCCTCGACAAGAGCCACTGAGGATGCGAACATGCCTGCTGGTGACAGATGTGGGGCCCACCACATCTGGGGTGTCTATGTCAACCAAGAAATGGCGATCAATGCAATCGCAGTTGGAGGCCATCGCTTTGTAAGTTGGAGGCCATCACTGTAAGGTTGGAGGCCATCGCTCATAG
>CAXAMN010000892.1:398153-461522 GCA_963970005.1 Durusdinium trenchii
TGTAAGTTGGAGGCCATCACTGTAAGGTTGGAGGCCATCGCTCATAGATTGGAGGCCATCGCAACAAAGAAAACATGTCCAACTGCCTGAGTTCCAGACCCTGTACATAGGTTACTCAAGGTAGCTTGGCATGTGGTATCATGCGGTATATACTCTTGAGCAGATGGACGGGATATTAGAAAGCTATTAGCAAATGGCATTGGCCTAGAGCACCACCAAGTACCAGCAACACCAAGGGCCTATGCCATAGCGCGATACCGTCCAAGCGGGATACCGTCCAAGTCCGTCCTACCGTCCTACCGCCCCAGCCCTGCGTCACTGCAAAGGGCCGCGAAGAACCCAAAACGGTCACGCAATTAGTGATGCCGCCGCTTCCGCCGCTTTCACCGGTGCCTTCATTGCAGCTATAGATCTTCTTTCCACCTCCCTCTGGGAGCTGCACATGTGCCTCCAAAACGCAAAGGGAAAAGAACTGCTGTGGATCATACTGACATCAATGAACAGTCAAGGAATGATCAAAATCAGTTTGATCCCGATTCCCAAAAAAATGCAGCAATGGATGGAGGAAGAGTCACAACACAGTTTGCACACCCAGAGATCCCAGTCGAATTCGTTGAACCGACGCTGACCGACCTGCCGACCCAGCCGGTCGCACCGGTCGCGCCTGGATGTGCACGAACTCGCCCAAAGATGGGTCCAGGGTGAATCGATGCACACCATGGCCTGCGTGAACGGTGACGACTGGGGCCAAAGGTCCAGATTGATTGGGTTCAACGGTGATGTACTCGGTGATAAATTAAAAAATATGTGAGATTAGTCAGATTTTGTGGCGACACCTTCACCAGTCAACCCTTGCACCTTGGACAAGATGCAATAAAGAGGATCACCCACAAAAGCAAACAGGCTGGAGGCCGCTAGTAGGGTGGAGGCCATCGGTCGGATGTTGACTCGACTCAAAAGCAAACAGGTGTTCAGATGCTTTGACTCAAACGCACCAGAAGATCATTGTGTTTAGAGTTTAGAGGAAGTGAACAAATGGCCCCAAAGGGGTTGTGTCATAGTTTGGGGCCACTAGGAATACTATACGTAATGCGTATATTGGTATTGTATATAAATATATATATATAATATCTTGGGGCCGGGGGGCGTACCATGTATATACTATATATATATATATTTAGAAAAATACGCAATGTACGAAGGTAAATATGCAATAATAATCTGCATACAAATAGTAACTGCTGAATTGATGCCAGCTACTTTGTCTAGCACTGTGGTGTAGACATCATGACTGCAGGTCTTGCTGATTGGAGTTTTTGCAACGCTGGACATGCCTACCAGGTGTTCAACTGGCATGTCTGCAGGCTCAAAAATCAGTTCTTATGAGTGGGATGTTTTGTTGAGATTGCGACGCAAACACTCTGGGGAGTATCTGAGGGGTCATAATGGTCATATCAGTCATGTTCCCTTCTCCAGGGTGTTCTGCGAACGCGCCAGGTTGCTTCTGTTCCAACCGTCTGTACCTTTGTATCTTTCTTGGACCGACCAATCACTGGCCCACTGGCCCAAAACCTGATGCTTCCGGCCTTTGAAGGAGATGACTAGCTCGGTCGCCGCTCCGTACATGCAGTAGCCTGCAACCAGGATGTCATTTCCAGTGCGCAAGATGTCGCTGACCTGGCGAGAAATCACGAATGCGAGCACACTGTCGGACCTCGCTTTCCACCAAGTGCGAGCAACAGCTTTGGCAAGATCCTGATTACAACACATCGTCATGTCTCCCAAGAAAATGCCAAGCACCCTCCTACCTGCAAACACGCCATGTATTATGCTTTACAAATCCATACAAATCCCCAATTCTCTCAGATCCTACAAATCCGCCAACACATGGCACCATCACGTCTCTCTCTGTCCGAGGCCCCACCGTGGCGTTCTTCTCCGACTTCTTCTCGTAGACGGCAAAGATGGTGCCTGCCCAGTCGCCCCAGTTTCGAACGCTCACGGTCTCTTTGTGCGACGGAGACAGGTTTGCTGCAGGTTTGGGCAAAGCAAGAATCTCCACTTGTTCAAAGGAATTTGGAGATTAGGAAGATCGAAGTTGTTTGTTGAAACCAGGGATGACATAGCAGTTGGATCCTGGAGATATTGAACATGCTTGTCGAGACAAAACCCAAGAATTGACATGTTGCCCAGCACATGCAGGAATGTGCCATGAACACAATCTGTTCTTTTGGGTTCGTTTTGTGCAAGCGAAGGCAGATTCACCCAGGATGGAACCGGACCATACTAGCACCTGACCTTCCAAAAGGGTTGTCAATTAACGAACGATAGTGGACTACCTACTTTCAACATGCCCTTAGATACTGCTGGTGAACCTGATAGCTGAATGAACCTTGATCATTCCCTCATCGTATTTCAGATGTTCCTGCTCAGGCTGGCCTGAGACCCAACAAGCTGTCCTGGCCAGACCCTGATCTCAGGCACCAACAGCCCCTCCGTCTTGGTGCCTGTGCTGACATTGCAGTCGATGTTGCTGCTCCCATCCAAGGGGTCAAAGGCCACCACAAAGCGACCCGCCTTGTCCTGTTCGAAGAGGCTGCAGATCTCTTGATACATTTCTTTGTTGTCTGTGCATTCTTGAGCCCATGGAACATTGCCTGGAAGATACATAGGATATCATATATGATCATACAACCTACCTGTATGTGTGTGTGTGTGCTGACAAAGGGAAGTGCTGAAAAAAAGTTGTGAGACACCTGCAACAATCAAACGAAATAACTAAAGAAAACTCAACATCTCTCATACATCTCTCCGTTGTCTAATTGTGCCGTCTTTCGTGTTACTTGTACTGTATACTGTTCATTTAGGTCTTTCCGCGGCGACGCTCTGCAGTCTGCCGTCTGGTCATTCCCGGCCTCCGGGACGAAGATCGGATCCTCACAATGAAGTGTCCCGTTGTGGAAACCGAGGGAGGTCTCGGCAGACCCTGGTTTTTCCGGAAAATGACGAGAATACACATGAATAGACTACGAGTCGCAGGTCAACCGACCAGGGTGGATAGGGCATGCCAAGTGTCACCCCCCCGACCTTCATCGACCCTCTGGGCATCAGATGGCTCCGACTAGAAGACGACACTCCTAGTCTTCATCAGGTGAAGGATAAGGACTTTAGCGGCAGAATCCCAAGCCGCGGCGAAAGGAGGCAGACGTTCAATGGCACGTCTATAGAACATCCAGCTACTTAGGATGAACCAGCCGCACTTTACATTGCACGTGTTTGTGACTCATGGAACGGGTGACCAACAAACCACTTGTCACTTGGCCCCAGCACTGCCTAGGTTTCTCTAGCTTTCGCAAACGCTGTCAAAAAGAATCGCCAAAAGACCAACATCGGCCAAAAGCTCTCTATGGGATTCTCAAGTCTGATTGGTTCTCCATGCTGCTTCCCTGTCTTGCCCAGTACCACTTCAAACCTCGACTTTTTCCTCTTCACAGCTGACTGACTGTGTTTTGTCTTTTTTTTTCGACCGTACCGAAGGTGTCGGTTCGCTTGCCTCGTTCTCCTCAGAGACCAGAACAGCACAAGCGCCGCAGTTGGTCAAAGCATCGATGAAGATCTCGTTGGAGAGCACCTGGGATGTGAAGTCACGATGACGAGCTTGCGACGTCTACTACATCCTACCATATCCTACCTTACGTCCTGAGAAGGCTCCAAGAGTATGTAGAGTGAAACATGATGACACATTATCATGAGGCACATCATCAGCTTTTGGATCAGCGAACACACAGAACTGCCGAAGGCACATCCAACTTTTTCTGGTCGTCGCCTGGCTTCACGGGCAAAGGACCGCAAACAACCTCCCCAAGGGCACGTTTTACATTACTGTGATGGTCTGTTTGCGTCGAAACGCTTCGGGCTTAGGGGAATTGGTGGATTTTGGTCGACGTTTCGCAGCGCTGGAGGCAGTAGGCAAGAAGTCCAGATTTGTGAGGTCACACTGTGACATCTCGATGATTTGAACCTCAAAAATCTCAGGCAACAAACCCACCAAGACCCACCCCACAGTTGGTTTGGATCCAAACAGGTTCGCTGGGAGAATACCTTTGAGCACCTGCGGGTAGAATCTCCACCAGAGAACCAAATGACCATGAATGTTTTGCGTGAGGAGAGGTGAATCTTCCCGCGGGTGTCAGGGACAACTATATTTCAGCGAGTTGAACACCCAAAATGGATCTGGAATCTTTACCTGTATTAATCCTAGAAACCAAACCGATGAATATGAAAACACGCATATATCATATGCTATGACATACAACCACACATGTATAATTTTGCTGTCATGGTCCATAAATCATCACATCAATCAACTTCAAACCGCTTCGACATGGTTCCATAACCGTTCAATCCCCATCTGCAGCCCAGTCCACTCCTTCGGGTTTTTCCCAACGCCATGGCGGCCTGTGGAGTTCACTTCTCCCGCCAAGCCAAAGAGCATCGCAATCCCCGCCTGCGCCATCTTCACAACTCCCGGATGCACGGTGTAGCATACAGTACGGGTCGATGACCATGAAGAACATGAATGTCGTTTATCCAAAAACCAGGTCTCAAAAAAAAGGAAAGACGAGCTTTTCAGCGGCAAGTGTCAAGTCCAATGGCATTCTCGAACAACTTGCCTCACGTTGCCATGAGCTCGGGTGTTTTTAAGAAAGAACTGTTCGGGATGATTCCAAACATGCTTCACTCAAGCCGAGTGCCCTCATCGCACCTGCCCTTCACGCCCTCGTCACGAAGACTCGCCTTGTTGCAGGCCCTGGAGGTCGCCTTGCACGCTAGCTGAAGCGCCATCAGCAGAATCGCCAGCTCCTCAGCCGTTTCGTTCGATCTCCGATCTCCGGTTGGTGGAAACCTGGAAAAGTCGGCGAAGCTCGGGAAATGCACTTGTTTTCTCAAAAGGAGTCTTGGAACAACCATCCAAAACATGTTGCTGCCAATCGCGAACAACTTAGATCATCAGCATTCCCCGAAGCAGCTGTCATTGATTCGTGTGAAGTGTAACCATTCCGCAAACCAAACAATGGTGAATGTGTGTTTGCTTTGTTAAAGTTCTCTCGTGCAACGTGTTGGAGCGGAACATACGTACTGGGTCTTAATGACTGCAACAAACAAGAATGCCCAAGCGACCGTTCTCTGTGCCGTGGGCTTCGTGAGCCACATATGTCTACACACCAGTACTAAATTGGATTCATCCTCAACATCTCTGCTACAAAAACTGAATTTCAGGTACATGTCTTGCTATGATGACATGGTGATCTGGTGATTCCCATGGATCATCATGTGCCTTTGGACAAGTCCTGTGCCGCAGCAAAATCCTTGTCCGTTAAATGCTCAACCATGTAAGGAACAGCTGCGCATCATCGATCACCGGTTGCCTTCAACCCTCCCATGATCTCCCATGTTTCCATGCAGGTCCTTGTCGCCAGTTTTTCCCATGATGTACCTGCCAGGCAGTGCTTGAAGATGTACGGCATTGCGCGCCCACCATCTGAATCCAGATTCCACAGCCTGGTAGATCTAAGAGCTAAATGGTCTCAAGGCCTTGACAGGAGATATGAGATCAAATTGATTGAAGTTGCTTCTCTCCAGACCTGCTTGGAGGTCCAAATGAACTTGGGGCACTAGATTTGAGGTTGCTCACAGACCGCCAGCTTGACACATGTTTCCAAGTCCTTGCCGCATCTGCCCATTTGAGTGCGTTCCTTGCCACATTTTTCCCAGCTTGACACGTGCCTCGTCAACGTTGGAAACTGGCTCACACTCACGCTGTCGGAGGCGGAGGTGATCGGACAATCGTCCATCCTGTGCGGTTTCGGCTCTAGGAGCAAGGACACTACTAGGGGCTCCTGGCATCGCTACTAGGAACAAGAATGCTAGTAGGGGCTCCTGGCCGTACTACTAGGAGCAAGGACGCTACTAGTAACAAGAAGCTTCTCCGTTTGAAGGCGAGAAGGGGTTCACCGGCACATGGCCAACATGCAAAAGGATCCAGGTAGGTGTCGAAAGTGGCCAGCGCCGCGACTGGAGGCCGCTGCTCTTTCCAACAGATACCATTCCGGACAAGTTGGAAAAGTCATCCGAGGTTTTGCTGTCTTATTTGACTACCATCCATGTCAACCAGATCAGTCGTTAAGAGAAGGAAGTCCATTTGTTTCTGGTTGGGATTGGGTTTTCAGGTGGGTATATTGAAGTTCCACCTGGCTCCCTCCGCTCCCTGCAGCCTGGGAATGATGGTGGGACCATAGCCGGCCATTGCTGCCTCACCTGCACCAAGAGGAGCGGGCTGTGGCCGTAGCGCGGCCTGTTGCCATCCAAACACATCGAAACAGTGGATTGTTGGTGAACGAAGATAGTTCGAGCAAGTCTCAGCAGTCTAATCCGCTTGTAGCTCATCGAGGAAATGGCAAAGGTTCCTGTTTTGTGGCAAAGGTTCCACCGAGTTCCACCTGTTGAGTTGGGGAATTTGTGTTCTGCAGCTGCAAAGACATGCAAAGACCTTGTTCGCAAAGTGCTTCTGTGACAGACCTTTATTGAACATACAGCATACGGAAACAAAGGGTCGGCAAAGCCAAGGGTCATTCCTGGAATCCAAGCGTTGCAGCTAATCCTTTCCAAGTGGTCATCAGTCCTTTTCAAAAAACTTTCATGTGTAAAACCATCCTCATCCCTTTTCCTTCGATCAACATCTACCACTGTGTCGTGTGAGTCTCAGTCGGCGCCTCACGTGTCTCGTGGCACGGGCGGGCTGCTATTGGTTTAAAGGCTGCGGACACCGGCTGCGTGCAGTTGTCCTTCAAGTTCGTAGGGCCGAACACAGCTCACCGTGCTCACCCAATTGGCTTCAAGTCCATTTGGGACGGCATCAGCTCGTCCATTTCCCCTTGCACTCCTGGAGGGACTTCAGTCTCACTCCTGAAGGAATCACTCCTGAAGCCTAGCAGTGAGTACAGCTTGGCCTATCAATCACTCAGATGGGCAATTGAAACTTGCAAAGACGTGACTGGGTTTAAAGGTCGGTTTGGTGAACTCACATTGAGCATGTCTCTCCCTCTTGTCCACTGTGGGAATAATGATTTATTGCTGCTCGTCTTCGTGTCTTCCTTCGTTGAGGCAATGCAAAGTTTGGCATGTGGCAATCAAGCCAACAACCAGTTGAAATCAAACATACACTGAGCCTCCAACAAAAAGGCACAATGGATTTCTGCTTGTCCAAACTTACTTTCGACTTTAGAAACCGGGTCTGTTCACTTGTGCCGCAAAGACCGTGACCCTCTTCCCACTGCTCCTAGCCGGCATAGCTGGGTAGTTCAATGTGTCCTCATTTGCCAAGAGGCCAGCGAAGACCTTGAAGGAGCAGTTCAGGACCCGTGGCAAAAGCACCTCGATTTGTTCGGCAAACCCGGCAAACCCATGGATTCTGCCTATCTTGGTTCCAAGCAAGCCAGGAAATTCCCCATAGGTTGGAGTCATTGGTGGGATAACCGGTAAACCAATGGACCGGAGACACTCGGTATGACAAAATGGCCGTGATACCTGCGATAAATGTGCTTTGCTAAGGAAAACCATGCAAAGAAATGGTTCTCAGCATCTCAGGAGACACCCCTCCAACGCTTCAGCCCAGTCGAAAAGATTGAAAGCGCAGTGCAGTCAGGACCTTGGACATGTGCATCCCTGTGGATCCCTGAAAATGCTATTGGGTTGGAGGCTGCTGAAGAACTCGTCCCTAAAAGGACGGATCTTTTTCCAAAACCCTGCGGCGAGAACCCTTCCGGTCGCATGGCCCGAGTCACGTGGCGCAACAACTCACTGGTGACATCCTGCGAAGCAAAGGGTTCAGGACCTATAGGGTGGGTCACCAGGAGTGTCGATGCTCAGTCTGGGTCAAAAACAGATGTCCTTTTCTACATACTCCTCAGGATTCTATTGCTACTTTTTATGAGTCTTGGATTCTGCTCGAAATTGTTCGCGCCCCCCGTGCTCTTAAAGCGCTTCTGGATCGCACTGGACATGGTTCTTGCAAGAATGTCGCCCATTCCCGCCTGCAACATCAGATGCCGAATCAGTCTTGAGACTCCGATCGCAGATGCCTTGAGAAAACCCATAGAAAACCATACGGTGCACGACCCGTCTACCCAGTCCTGCTCCCCTGGCTCCGTTTCACCTTCGCACCGTGCACGGTGGCGCTCGACGGGTGCGTTCTGACTCATTCAGATTCCGAAGAGACCCCCCGAGCATCCATCTCATCTCAAACAAAATGACTGGGTAGTGACACGCTCTTTGCAAAGAAAGTGTTCATTCTATTCTTCAGAGGCGTGTTTGAGTCGATGAGTCGATGCTGGGAAATCAGGTTTGACTTGTGCATACGAATCATCTTTTTTGCTTGAAATTGGTGGAAGGATCGCACCACAGCTTTTGGAAAGGTACAAACAAAACAGTGCAAATTCTGAGTTGCACTCATTCACATGATTCAACTATAGGAGACCGAACCACTTTCTTGCACCAATAACAGTGTATCATGGCAGTTCACACAATGTCGAGATAAAATGTGTCAGATTGACCGAGAATCAAAGTACTTGGCACGCTTTGTCTCCGGAACATGCCCAAGCACCGCAGCTACTTACTTGGAACACGAGAAAAAAACTTTACCTCCAACGCGGAACACACTAAAGACCCCAATTGATGTTTTGCATCAGGTCAAAATGTGTTCCTGTTCCTTCAGCTGGATCAGGAGCGACTCCTACAAACATGATCCTACAAGCATGGTCTTTGCACAATTGTGGGCTCTTCCCTTCTCTTCTCCCCATGTTCTTCTCTCCTTGTCTTCTCTTTTTCCTTTTCTCTGCTCTACTCTTTTCTTCTTTCGAACATCTACAGTAAATGAAAAGTTAACCTTGCCCAAAACGCTTAAGTCATGCCCCCTTCAACACCAATTCTCATCCGCACATGCACAAAAAAAATACAAATCTGTAGGAAAACCAATCATATATACTCGGCAAGCGATGTGTCCTCTTCTCTTCCCTTTCCTTTCTCCTCTCTTCAATGGTCATGGCATTTACATCAAGAGGTTGATGGATGTCAATATCTGGTTCCCATCACGGCCTTGTCGCCGTCTCAGAGCAAAGAGTGTCCGTTCCACCAAGGCGAAGACCTCACCAGACCGCGGCAGGGTTTTCGTCGGCGAAGACACGTGAACCACCACGTGGCATTTCTGGATCTTTGAACATCTGAGATACATCATTGTGAACTAGCACTGCTGGCATCTGGCCGTATTTCTCCATCGCACCGTCGCACCCACTGAAGAGGAGTCGCTCCGCATCCTTCGGGAAGAAAGGATGCAAAGGCCGTTGGACCGGCCGTGGAACGGCTGAGCTCCGAACCAAGCTGCTGAATCCACTGTGGAGGATCTGGTCCAATTCTTCCGCCTCGCGGAAGAGAATGCGACAGACGAATCTCGTGGCTCTGAGTATCACCTTGAAACAGAGGACGAAGGCGTGAAAAACATCGGAAAAACGACGTGTTCTTTCAAAGCCTTGGTGCCCAAGGGATCTTTGGCAAAGCATCTGGCTACCAGTTTCAACTCGTAGCATTGACTGTCAAAGCCCAGGACCCGGAAGGGAATTCAGAGTTCACAAAGCCGGGTGTTCCTTTGCATGCCATGTCAATGCATCAAGACCTATCAGTTCTTCATCCCACGTGAGGGCTGCACGAACCAATGAGCAGCTACAAGAAGATTGAACAAAAGGAAATCGGGTTGGATCTCTTCTCTCTTCTGAATCACCAACATGTTCAACAGTTTAATCTCCAACCTTTTCATATCTCAACAGTGACCTCCACTCTTCATCGAGATTCGACAAAATCGAAAAAGGAAACAGGAGATTCGACGAGTTAGTTCCCGATCCATAGGTCCACTTGGGTCCTAAACTGCGCTTTGGCATCAGCTGTCACCATAAGTGAGATGAGATGTGTTCCCAACGTAAACATGGCGGAGTTTCATGAGACCTCATCATTTCTTAGGATGAAAAAAGAGCAAAAAATCCCTGGCCCAAAAGCACATCCATTGCTTCGCCCAATTTGCGGCGAGCAAGCCGCTTCGCCCACGTTCCGTGCGGCTCTTCAGCTCCCATCCAGAGGCTCCGCCTGCGTTTCCGAGGCCTCTCGGAGTTGTGCCTCCTCGGGCCTCAAACCGACGCGGCATGGCGGCGGGACAAAAAGAACACAGAAAGGCGGGAAGTATATTTCTTTCGGTGATGGCGATTTTGTGAAGTCTTAACTTTGTGGCTTGAAGTTTGCTTGAAAAGGGATTGATGATGGTTGTGAAAACGGGAGCATTTGACGGTGGTGAATTAGCGATGATGCCTGATGACCTGTTTCGTGCCCTCACACACTCATCGTGGTCAAAGACTCCGCTTCAAAGTGGTCTTGGTCTTACACGGCTGTTACTAAAAGTATCTAAATTTTGTATATAATGATGTCTACGGACGGAGTGGTTTGGGATTGTTCGTGGATCAGGAAAGTGTCCAAGAATGTCCAAAGAGATGCAATGGTTGACCAACTGCCCGGCAGAGTCATCGGATGATGGAAAGCAAGTGAATTTTAATGTTACACGTGAGGATACGTGAGACACGATGGGCTGCATGATTTCAACAGGAGTCCCAGCACACCCTCTCAGAAGTGCAGGTCTATAAAATGTTGATGTCTTTGGTCTTTCTGCGATGGCACCGCTCTCTGCTGTGCAGAACCTGGGCTACACGAACGTTCTCAGCACCTGCACCGAACCATCAGTTGGACCTGGCAGTCGATCGACCAGTTGCTTTGCCGAAAAGCAAAACCAAGAGCAGTCCACAACCTTTTGTGGAGTTCAGAAGTTGACAAAAGCATCTTCCTATACCCTGTTCTCCAAGAGATCGAGGTAGGCCCTCCTCCAGAGCACACGAACGCTGGGGGGGGGGCTTCTAGATTCTAGATCCACCGGAAAATGTCAAACGAAACTCCACAGCTTACAGCTTGTGGCGTTCCCCCTGTGATCCATGAGTTGTGGGCCTAAACCTCTTGCCGATCCAGGCACCGGGCTCAGCTGCTATCAATGAGCTTAAGACTTCATTCATGTTCAGTCTGCAGTTTTTACAGAAGTGGCCTCTGGCTCCTCGTTGAAGAGGTGAAATGGTTTCCCCAATTTGGACCCCAAAGCAAGGAGTGGTCAACAATCAAGGCCTCAGGCCTCTGGTAGAAAGAGTGATACGTGATGTTCCCTTGTCACAAAGTGGGGTCAGCCCTCCAAAAGGCACCACCAAGTCGACAGCTGCGACAATCTCTTGCGTTGGCCAAGTTTCTGATTAAAAAGATACAAAAGTCCGTGGGCGATGGCTTGTAGGATGCAATTTGATTATCGTGGATTCGAATAGATCGGCAAAGAAGCACAGTACAAACACTGTACTGTATGCGGGAAACACCTGTCAGTCAAGTATGTGTCAATCTCAAGTATGTGTCAATCAGAATCTCGGGGTATGCATGGGTATGCAGTACAGTTTTCTGGAGACACTGTTGATTGCTTCATTGTGGTGACGCAAATGTTTTAACACCTCAAGTCTTCCCCCGCCGCCTGGTGCGGCCGTTGAGGCTCTTGCTGGCCAGCCAGGGGCTGCGCCTCCGCACACCAGTGTTGCGCCATGCACAGACTGGACGCTGCTGGTTTGCAAAACACCCGCTACCCCCAACACCCATGAACTTCTGGCAACAGCTACTTCCTTGTTTGAAAGCAGTTTTCTACATATTCTGAACATCATATTGGCTTTCTGATACCAACACATCCCCCCTCCATGCCCGGCCTGTTTTCTGCTTCTTGTTCTCCTGCATCAAGGCAAGGCTCCGCACAAACGACCATGCCGATTTCAACATTAAAAAACAACCTTACACCGCTTACACTGGGCCGTGGGTCCAACTCGCTCTGTTCCCTTGCATCTACCTAGCCGGCCACTGAATATACTGAATCTGCTGCGTGTTCTATCTTTCAAATTCAGACTAATGAAGTAATTTAAACTGCGGTTTGAATGCCTCTAACCCGTCATGAACAGTGATTCACAATGAGATGGATCGTTGGGTGGAAGTTTCCACCCCTCCGGTTCAACGCCTCCATTGGCAGGCTCTCCATCGGCCGTGCCACCTGTACGATCTTGGACCAAATCGCGCCACAAAGGGGGGACGAAGGTGGGAAGATTCAGAAGTTGGACTTTGAAGACTGACCAACAAGGACGCTACTAGTAACAAGTGCCACGCTAGTAGTAACAAGTGCCTTACTAGTAGTAACAAGAAGCTACTAGGAACAAGGACGCTACTCTTTAGACTGACCAATTCACAATTTCGACGACCTCAGTCACCTCCCTTGGCCAGTTCGGGGATAATACGTACTTGTTCATTGGGGAATGGCTGGCAGCAAAATGGTGGTATATTACAAGTTTTACAAACACTTCTGTGGAAAAAGTTCTGAACAACAAACACTGAGAGAACGTCAATTACTTTGTCGTCCATGAAACCGCCTGTCGCTGTCGCTGTCGGTCTCGCACCTGCCAAGCAAGGCTCAGCGCCCGACCGGTGGAGTCTTGTTGATTACACCAGGTTCACAGGGCCAAAACATATCAGAGCCTCTAGGAACAAGGACGCTACTAGTAACAAGTGCCTTACTTGTAGTAACAAGAAGCTACTAGGAACAAGGACGCTACTCTTTAGTTTCTGTTGTTTTGTTTTAGACCTTTAGCCCGTGGCCCTGCCTCTACAGGGCCTCTTTCATGCCCGGGGGATGTTCCTATGTTTATGCGGTGTTGGAAAAACGCCAATTTATTTACAACCAGACTAAAAACAAGTGCTGTACTTGAAGTGATACTCTCAAATTAGGGATTCTCCAACTTAGAGCAATTTCAGCTTCCAAGAACTCCCAACCAAAAGGATCTTTCAGCGGCTGTCTGCAACAACAATTCACCTGCCTTCGCTGAACAAGTTGGGAAGTGTCTCATGCTCGGCTGAACAAGTGTTTATTGAAAAACTCCATGCAACATGTCGCATGAAACACTTACTTACATCATGGTCAAAAATGGGGCCATTGTATGTAAGTATGTAAATATTCCATACATGGAGTGTCTGGATTATTGAAGCCAAGAAAGATTCCCATAAAAACGAGATCCGACAGGACCAGCACCACGGAGTTTGGGTGGCTTAGACAAATACAATGTTCATATATTTTTCAGTGTTCTTGAAAGAAATACACACCTAAACGTTACTTTTCCATCCTTCTTGCCGAAAGGAAGTAGAGAATATCTGGCTTCACAAATCGATCCACGTCGGCAGCGGCCTTGGCAGAGCTGATGGCTGGAAGGGCCAGCTACACAGAAATCGTCCCGAAATCAAGCAGCTGGCTTTTTGGCGAGCATGTTAGCCAGCTGGTCAAGTGTCTAGCCTAAAGAACTATTGAGAGCAGAAAGTCTCACAAGCATAGGCGAAATGCCAAGATGTACATGAGTGAAGGCTTGAAGTCCTCCTACAGGTTGATCGCGATGAGCTCATAGTGTCCCGACATCTTCTTGGAGTTGACATCATACCCCACGGGTTGTCAACGACACAAAGTCTGCGGCATGGGACAGTTGAACTTCTTTGGGCAAGTGAAGCTCTGCGCATTGTAACGCTGAGACCTGATCACACAAAGCTTCTGTTCCAAGTTGGTTTCCTGCCAAAAGTCCGGTTTATGAACAAATACGAGGGACTTGGAGAATGTCTTGGAACCCTGCAACCTCGTTTCTACTGTCTAGTGTTGAGTTAGGAACATGTGTCCCTTTTATATGCCCATTCTGTTGCATATTCGAGGTCTTGGACCATACCTGCTGGATTGTTAAGAACTGATGTCAGTCATGGTGATGTTCTACTTCTCTGGAACTCTGTCCTTGAAGCTGTTACTTTCACTGTCACGCGCAAGCGTTTGGCACATCACGCGGAGGAGCCGAGAGAGGTCTCTGCTGTCTTCCCTCTAGCACACAAAGTCTATAGGAACACCTGAGTGAAAAGGTCATGTAGCTTCGGACAGGAGATATCTGCAGGGTTGGTATCGTACGCTTCTTCAGCGAGCTGAGAACTGTCAAGGTGTGAAGCCATCGTGTACCAACATGAGTCCGATGCCGCTTTGAACACCGAACATCCTGCAAACAATCCTTGTCTCCAGGCCTCCAGCCACTGCATCCTTCCTCCAAGCTGATGTCAGCTAGCGCAGCCACAGTTCCATTCCTTTGAAATGCATGAAGTCGGCAAAAGCCAGATTTGGCCAAGGTGCCTCTTCTTCGGCAACTTGCTGCGGCCCCCTCATGCCCCGGGTGCAAACAGGGCAGTACCGCATGATAGCGGTGGTAGCACACTGAAAGTCAGCATGGGCTTTCCTCATTGATACCTTAACCCATTGGACAGAGTTAACGACAAATATATATATATATACACAACGCCTCTTGTCATTGTTCCTTCAATGGTTCAAGTGATATGAAACTGAGCCAATGCAAGCAACGAATCAGTCCAATAAAGGTAATGTTTTGAAATGACTATATAAACGAATGGTTTAAGAAACCCTGTATAATATACATACATAATACACACCCCTGACGATGGTATTGTCCCTCCGTGGTGCTGGTATACATGTTTTGGGGGATCTTATGTTTCACTTCTCTCTTCCACTGAATCCCAGTGAATTGCCTCCTCGGCGTTGATCAGAAGCTCCAGCAATTGACCCAAGACCTACGAAGTGGAACGTCGCAAGTGATTTTTTTTGCAGAACGGAACTTCTCGCCCCAGCGCGGTTGGTGGATCTGAAACTGTGAGAGGTTGGACATCACTGGGTGGTGGACGTTCCCCCCTCCCTTTTGATTTGTGGTAATATATGTTGGAGGGAATTCGATTGCGAGAGTTGATTTCCCTGTTTCGGAGCCCAAATGATGTGTTGAAGGAAGTTTCGGCACTTGCAGAATCTGACATCATTCGAGATCACTAGCTCCGCTTGCAGTTCTTTCAGCCGGGCTCCCCCCATGACATCCAGAGGACAGGACACCGGCAGTCAAACCCCAGAATGTAAAGGGAAACACAATTAGAATAAGATAGATTGTCAAGTTCATATCCCACCCACCCAACATCACAAAACCACCCAGGAGTCAAAGGAGCAAGAAAGAGGTTTTTACACCCCAGCGGAAATCAGTTATAAAGACTTGAAGATCTCATCAACATCTAGGAGCAAGTGCCTTACTAGTAGTAATAAGGACGCTACTAGGAACAAGTGCATCGCTACTAGGACACATTGAATCCACGTATTAGTAGTAACAAGTGCATCGCTACTAGTAACAAGTGCCTTACTAGTAGTAGTAACAAGAAGCTAATAGAAACAATATTACTTTAACTTAATTTAATAGCTTCTCACCGGAAATGGTTCCGCCTTTTGGCTGTGAAGTCTGGCTCCTCACTGCGTTGCGCCTCCAGCAAGGTGCTCAGCAATGGCATGGCCTGGGCAGTTTTCGTCCGGGACACAATGCTTTTGGGAGTCCTTTAAGGAGTGTCATTGGGATGTTACTTTGAGTCTATTTTTTCTCCCCCAGTGGCCAACGGACCAACGGAACGCTGGAATCACACAAGTCTTCTGCTGTCCCTCTACGCTCCAGTACCCCAAACACTCAACTGTGCCAACTGCCCAACCGGACTTCAGTGGCCTCGGACAGGCCTACAAAGGACGCTTCTTTCCCAAAAAAGGCGCAAGAAAACACCCAAGAGCAGCTAGGCTTTCGGGTCCCTGCGAACCAAACGAACATGTTTTTCATAAAGACCATAAAAGCAGTTTGATGCGGTTTGGCACTTGACAGTTCATGATCTTGTTGTTCCATGGCGTGTCCCATCAGAGTTGACCTCAGCCATCTGAACAGTGTGGATTGACCCACGCTCAGGCCCCTTTCAAATAAGGAACAGTGCAGAGAACCCCGGGTAGGAAAAAAACAAAGTGAACATCTGCTTGGATCGAACGAACTGATTGCTTCACTCAACGACCACACGCCAAAAAGAGCTCTGGCCTGCAAGGAGCCCTTTGCAGCGCCGCTAGGTGGTTTCCCCAAAGGAGGCACCAGCTGCCTCGGGTCAGGCGATCACATGCTGAACCCGCGAACTGATGTCCATCGATGTCCAATGAAGCCTTCCTTAAGGCCTCTTCTAACGTGGATGGACAACTATTAAGCCTAATAGCAATGGCCTCCAACCTAATAGCGATGGCATCCAACCTAGAAGCAATGGAAGAACACCCTGCACAAAAAGCAGCTCTGAATTTCTGGTGGAACCCAGTGCCAGCTGACACGCAGCATCCACTCCGGATCACATGCTGTGAATATTCATTGTTCAGATAGGAATGGAGCTGCTGGACGTTTCGATGGTTTGGGGCCAATCTGCGTTTCTCATGTCGGTCTGCCGATGTTCAATCCGGTCTGCACAGAAGAACACCCTTGTCGTTTCGACTCCAAATAGTTAAAGCAGACTGCTCGTGACAAAGCAGACTGTGTGCGCATAGCAGAGCGACAAAGGTGGGCCCGGGCCACCCGACAAGAGCAATGAGAGTGTGTGAAGGATGACCTGCAACCAACAAAACCAGCTGGTTGGCCAGCTGGTCGACCAGCTGGTCGGCACCCCCTGTGCATAACCAGCCCTCCGCATCTGGGCGTCTCAAATTCTCAAGAACACCCGAAAGAATGAGAAAGAAGATGTGTTTGTGTGAAACACAACCATTTTGAGAATCTCCTTGTCCTTGGCTATTCTTTCTAGGTTGGAGGCCATCACTACTAGGTTGGAGGCCATCGCTAGTAGGTTGGAGGCCATCACTAGTAGGTTGGAGGCCATCGCTCTCAGGTTGGAGGCTCTTGGGTACCCTTGACAACACCTCGCAACCACACTCCGACCCCCCAAAAGACCTCAGAGAGGGCGCTGTGGCTGCTGCTCAGGACGCCTGCAGGCGTTGGGTGCATGGAACACCGTCCCCAAAAAGGCCAGGGACTTGACCGAAACTCTCCAAGAAAACCCAACTGTCAGGGCTGGTTGAGAAAATGAGAACTCCCCGCACTAACGCACGAACTCGCCGTCAATTTGCTGCACAATTAACCATGTGTGCAGCACATGTCTTTTTATCCTGGAGTCTCTCAAGACATCATCTTTGGCCTGAGGCTCGAGCCCAGTTGCCGCTAACCCATACTAACCCCTCAGGACCTACTACGGTGACTAAGGGGGACGTTCTTATTTCAGCATATAAGCCTTGGTATGGTTACTCCTCTGATGATGTAGACCCTTCTCACCCCCTTCTCGCCACTCACGCCCTCCAGAAAAGGGATGGCTGTGCACCAAAATGCTCAAAGGGCTGATGGCAATTCTTAGTCTCAGGATGTCTCAGGCTTTGGAGGGTTGTGTCATGCTTGGTTCCTTGAACACCTGAAAATCACATTCAGTGAATGATATGTTCAGCTGCCAACTCAACTCTACATAGCTGCAGATTGTGCCGAAGTTCTAAAGAGTAAAGTAGGTGTTCCGGTACCTTCAAGTCAACCCCCAACACGGCACAGCCGCAGGTGCAACTGTGCGGACGCCCTACGGCAGGGGCCTTCGTGTGCTTCCGCCCCAGCCAACATGAGTCCTGCAGCTGCTAACCTTGGCACACGGAACACATAGTTGGTATGGTATGTCCGTCGAACGCGAGCTTTGACATGACTCCAAGGATCTCTAAGGATCTCAGGCAGGTTAAGAAATGACCAAATGACCCACCAACATGACCGAACGCCGCTTCAGATCCACCGAGCCCGACCACCGGGTGTCCCGGACATCTCGGCGGCGCGCGGCACCGGAGCCCGGAGCGAGGACACGGCGCTCCGCAGCGCAGCCGTGAGTTGGGCCACCAGGGCCTCGGGAGCGCCAAAGCGATGATTGGCTTGGGTCATTTTTGGGGGCGTTGAGGGAAGGAGCTTCAAGGCTTTGCGAAGTGTCTTCTTGTGTCTTATTATCTTGGTTTCTTTGAGAGAGAGGGCGTCCAGCCATCTGGAAAGTGGACAAACCAAGTGACGAGAACCACGGAAAAAACGAGTGGTTCATCCGCTGGTTGAGCACCACGCCAATCCAGCAGGCGTCTCATGAGACAGCATCTCGGACATGGGACCTGGCGGAGTGTCAATCGGAGAAGATCGCACTTTTGGCTGATCGGCGGTGGTTTTGTGTTTTGAAGGTGTAACTTGGTCGTTTTGGTGGTTTATGGAGGGCAATTCCTAGAAACTAACAAGGAACATGAGCTGCAGTCTACTCTCAACACATCCCATCTGGACCAATAGCTACACAACTGCGGGTTTGAGTCCTTTGCTATGGGCTCGCAACCTAAACTCAGTTTCAGGTTCAGGTGGAAGTTGCTCCATGAATCATGAGCAATGCCCGGGCCCAAATAGCATGAATGCCCCCGAAATATGGACCAGGGTGATGATTGGACACGTTCAATTGGCTGGATGACATTCTCATGGTGACAATAGTCTGTTGCTCTGCTCCTTTTTCAGAGTGGTTTATTTTGAAACACTAAGGCTCCAATTTGCATCCAGTGTAGAAAAATTAACACATTGGGGTGTCATTTACTAAGTGCAGGCTGGAGCCATCATTCTTCAAGCCCCAGGAACCTACACCGAGCAAGTCTTTTTGCCCAGCAAACTTGTGAAAGCTGTGACAGGACCCTGAATTTGTTCGCAAGTGATGTTGCAGGACTGATATCTTCCACAACAAAAACGCCCGTCTTTCTCTTGTGCCCCGCCTCGAGGCATCTCGCCTTCACAAACAGCGAGATCTGTCTTTTGAGCATGTTGCCCCACAAGTCTCAAAGTAAAATCATCAGGAGACGTGTTCCTTTATGTTCCTTTACTTTCTCCTCTTCACTCTGAAATTCCTATGCCGGTTGTATCCGTCCACAATCCCACCTCTGGCCGCCTGAAAGGGCCCGTAGGCCTGGCGGAGTTCAGTCGGTTGGTTCCGAAGATCTGGACGACCCGCAGAGTTTTCGTGGACTTCGACCAAAACACACTAAAGTCATGCACAGCCGGGGTGTGTGTTGACATAGCAAAGGGACACACAAATGACACAAATGACGCAAATGAGTCTCAGAAGAAGAAACACCGAGAGGTTGAACACGAGAGGCTGACCAGGCCCTTCTCTGCAAAAAGAATCATATGGATCCTGTCTAGAAATTGAAAACACGTCTTTTTGATTGGTCTGAGCATATTTTGAGCCTTTGCAGACTTCCAGCAATTTCTCTCAAGTGTATTTTGATATGTACATGCCAGTTGATGTTTAAATGAATGGAATTGAATGGAATACAGCATACAGCATACAGCAAAATAAAGCCCAACGTGTGCATAGGCATAAGCCAATTGTGCTTTATTGCTCTTGCCCAAGGTCATCTCAGCTCCAAAATGGTTCCCCCCAAAAAATGGGGCTAGACGGCAGCTTTTGTTTGCACCTGCAAAAGACCGAAGACATCTCAAGTCACGTCGACACCTCTCCGACCATCTCGAAACATCCTGACACCCCGCTCAGTATTCTAATTCAGGGTTCAGTAGAATGAACTGTCAACTTGTTGTCGCTCGTCTCATTTGGTTGGAAATTGGTTGAACCTTTTGGTGTCAAAGAAACATCTTTGCGTATCTATCACTCGGGCCCAACACTATCTCAGACGGACCATGATTGACCTCTAAACATCCATGTTCCCCGAGTTAATTCGATCCTTCGACCGTGGTCACGCCTGGCTGCGACCCGCCGCCCCGTGGGGCGCATAGGCGAGCCTGGGGCGGTGGCCCAGCAGACGGCTGTCCCGGCCTTTGGAGGGGTTGATGCCACCGTATTGGTTGTACACAAGCCGGTGAAAAATGGCCTGTTCCTATTATATAATCAAGATTGATCAACCAACCAGTAGTAAAAGGCCAACTGATGGTTTCAAAGTGATGAAGACGTTGTGATCACGGTTTTGGAGCCATCACTTTGGAAGAGGATGTTCGAGCGAACCAGTGTTTACTGAGACATGTTTCTTTTTTCAACTGTGCGGTGAGGCATCACCGCCTCTTGCACCCGAAGGAATGAGAAAGTGCCTGTGATCCAATCCGATCTGAAAACGACAGTTTTGCGCTCCCTTCGTCGCGGACGATATGTCCACTATCCGAACCAAAGTGAGAATGCGCTGAACCAATGGATCAATGACCTATATTGGTTCATGCCTCTTCAACAAATGTACAACAAGAGTTGTTGGATGGCGCAAAATGCCAACAACTCCTCAACATTGATTGTGGAGCTGCAGCACCGCTAGCCCGGCAAATCAGAGTAAAGCTGATAATCTATACCAGGAGTTCCATGTCAAGGTGGTTCTTGGTCCCATCCAGTGAATGCTCTGGGCCCCCTTATCCTCCAAGTTCGGCACCCAACTCCATGTAACTCGTATTCAGATCTTCTGACTTCTTTCGGGCCGAATCAATCTTACGGCCTTGAGCGCTTGGTACATCAATTCTCGGACATGATGCAATCAAATGCATGTTTAAAACACCCTTCCCATTGATTCAAATCTGATATCAACTTTTGAATGAACGTTGAAACTCTTCGACTTAACTCGGGAGCTACAACAACAATTTCTTCAAGCTTAAGTCGAAGGAGTGTGCCAGCAAGTCGACTCCAGTGTCATCGAACACATCAGACCCAGCCCATCCCTCTCGAATCGAAAGCAAAGCCAGGCATGGTGACCTGCTTCGATGAAACCTGAAGAGCCTTGGAAGTGAACCTGAGTCCAAATGACCTGAGTCCTTCTCTCAAAGCTATGCGTTTAATCAATCTTGGTTGTTGAGCATGTCGTAGACACGCAGACGGAAAACTGGTGCCACCTTGAAAGCTAACCTGGTAAGGTGATGCGGTGGTGCTTTTGTGAAATTGGCATTTGGCTCGTTCGTGATTATACACATTTGATCAGGGCTTCGTGGTTGCATTTGGCTGTTCCTTGCGGAGGGTGCACAGGGGCTTGCCCTGCCCCAAAATACCAGGTTTGGGCTGAGCCACGGTGCCGTGGAGTTTACGCCAACCCCTTAGTAGCTTCTTGTTACTAGACATGGCCTCCAACCTATTTGCGATGGCCTCCATCTAATCGCGTCCTAGCTACTAGTAGCTTCTTGTTACTACGTAGTTGTAATGCCAGGAGCTACAAGTAGCGTCCTTGTTCCTAGTAGCTTCTTGTTACTCAAAACAATTCGTGATTGAAATCAGCGATGGTTTTCATTGCCAGCCTGCACTGTCCAGAGCTGGCCATGAAAACAAGGCAACACCAGCGGGTGTCGGGGTCTTTCTTCTTCATCCCAAATGAAATGCATGTTGCTCCAAAGGGGAAACCGTACCGTTCGGGATGGTTTTTTATGCGCATGGGCCGTCTTCTAAAAGCTGAGGTCCCGAGCAAGTGGGACGCAAGCGCCAGGAAGGAAGAGAAGAGTCTGGGTTTCTCCTCCAGTTGACCAAACTTCCCGAATCCCATTCGCTGGAACAAGGGCGGGCTCTTGGCAGCGAAAATCACTGGAACACGACTCCACTCCGACTCCTGTCCTATTCGATGTTCATTAGTGTGTTTGTCAATGCGCATGAAGATACATGAAGGTTCCAAAAACCTTTGGACCTCAATCATACCGTTTGGGGATTCGCCACAGCAAGGTGCCAAACAAACTTTGCCAAACATATTCTTTTCCATTGCAGATCGTCCACCCTGTCCATGAACTGCCCCAGCTGTTGCAAGGCGAAGTAGAGATGGTGGGTCAAACCTCGGCGAGCTTTCCCGTCGCTGTCGCAGGCCGAAGGAAGGCGCCGACGTCGGAGCTGGCAGTTGGATCAAAGGAACAGTTGGCATCTGGTGGGCTCGACAGGGTTGCTCAAAATACACAGATGTCACTCATGTCAAATGTCCACCTACAATAAGCAAATAATCCCTTTAATTTAGTGTGTTAAATAAAGATTGCCATACGGCTCGTACGAGCAAGACTGATGATGAATATAAACCACAGTGCTTACAGCTTTTTCACATGCTTGTTTTCCATGCACTATTTGGTGCGATGAATTTAAGGCACCGCCATGGCAGAATTTGCATTTGTTGTTCTATTGACCAATGACTAATCTACGTTTCCAAAAACCATGTTGAGCGGATGACTTCCCTGATTTGTCACCCTTGTGACTTTTTGCAAAAGAAAAAATGCCGCCAACACAAGCCGCAAGGGTCATGAAGGCCCTGCAGCCATTCTCAATTCCACCTCGCCTGACAACTTCAACTGAGCTTCCACTTGCAAGTCCCAAGTCATCCCAAGTCCAATTCAAAACACATCCTCCTGTGCAAAGCAAATTATATATAACAATTTCTGACGGGAAACCCCGTCTACCTATCAATCTGTGGTCAGCTCCCAATTCCGGAATCGCCGCCAGTGACTCTCTCAACAGTCTTCTCTTTTCGCATCCAGTCGCGCGGACTTCGTCCACGACCGCCGTGTGCGATCGCTGAGGAATGGAAGTCTCTCGGTGGTCGCCGGCGTTCTTGAACGAGCAACCTGCGTTCATGGGTCTGTTTTTTCCTGCGGAGAACCTGGTCGCATGAGGTGCAATCCGACATCCGCAAGTCATCCCAAGCAATTACTGGACACCCAAGGAAAAGGTCACCATGTCTCGTCGTTCCTGTAAACATATCTGGAACGTCAAAAAAACACATAACGTGTTCCAAAATCCAAAGCCGTTCCAGTTGAAACGGTTTTATTCGATATCCTGTGGCCTAGTTCCAGGTCATGTCCAACTTCTTGAAACGTCTTGATGCAGGTCTCAAGGTGTTCTTTGCACCTCGGAACACCTGCTATCTACACATCATGAGAAAATACTCAATAACAATTCATTCACTGGTGGCATCAGGAACGATTTTTCAAGGAATATCCGACAAGAAGTCCCAGCGAAAGCCTGGGCCCAGTGTTTTCAACGTGTTTTACACAAAACGTTTTCCACACAATGCCTCACGACTGCCTGGAACTTCTTGCTACCGTGGTTGCTGCCGCGTTTCAAACGGTTATGCCTGAAAAGTATTTCAAACGTGTGTTTCAAAACTGGTCACGGCTGATGCAAATTTCCACAACCTGCCTCCCCTTACCTGTTCACACCACGTCTTTTGTTGCATCGGTTTTGTGCACAAATATTGGGAGGTCCTGTTCTTGTATGAAACCGCCACCCAAATCTGACAAAAGACTTCAAAGCTCCCGGAACTCTCAGACTGTATAGATCTGCGTACAGGAATTATTTTGTGGGCATCTTGCGGTAAACCGGCCGTGCAAAAGACTGACAGTCTGGGTTCGGCATATTCTAAAATCCTGGTTTTTGTAGTTGTTGGACATCCGCGACGTACGTGTATATATATATATATGTACATATATATATATATATATCTACCTGCTCAACACTGGGCTAGCCACCCCACGTGTGTGGAAGTTGCAGCCCCTGAGTTTCTCAGGTGAGCAGCTAGCTCAAGATTAGAAGGGAGAAGGGGTGTTCACTTCATGTTGTTTATTCAAAGGTGCAGCTAAACCCAAGCCCGTCCGCTGCTCCCACTACCCAACTGGACCGACCATCTGGCCGACAGCGACCAAATGAATCTGGCGGGATGCCCGACAGCAAAGCCAATCATACTCTCCTGCAAGGTCAGAGGTGCACTCTAAGAGACCGCAAGCTGACCGAAAGCGCTCGGAATGAGAGAGATGTGTGTGTGAGGGTCTTCTTAGAAAACTGGTCAGCGTGGGCACTCCACTTGCTTGGGTCAATGCCGTGCTCGTGCATGGCAACACACTTGCGCCGTTTCGACGACCAAACGATACCCAACCTACAGCCTCTTGATCTGGAGTGCTTTCTTTTGGGACTGCTCTTCGCTCACGTTTGCTGTTCACAACTCATCCTCTCCCTTTGGAATTGTCTCACCATGTTTGCTGGACTCATGCAACAGAAACTGCAGGGTCAAGTCTGTGTGGTTTGTTCTTATCAACATTTGGGCAGAAATTGCAAGACCACCATGAAAAATAATGTCCTTGTAGGCGTAAAGCGATTCTGAACTGGCTGCTAATCTGCTAATACATGCTATACGGTTAAGAGCAAAGTCTTTACAAACACAACTGCAATACCAATATCAGCAAGACCTTCTCTGCTATTTAGGCCCATTGTTTTTGCCTTTGATCTGTCAGTTGTGTCCGACAACCCTGCTGAATCAGATATGTCGGTACAAAAAATCAAATCCGGATACAGTAGAGTTGTTGCTGCAAGGATTCTGCAAATAGCATGCGTTTCTGGTCTGATTAAAAATCTATGTCTCTGCTTTCTGCCTCACAAATCTTCAGCTTTGGGACTTTTTGGAGATACCGCGATGATGGTTGAGCTGTCAAAGTAGATGTGCTGAAGTTCAACAAGATCTTAAGGACAGCATCCAAATCATATGTCTTTTTGCTAGTGCTCCATCTGGCGAATCCTACAGGGGCATGCCGGCACATCGTTGATTCATTGGTTTCTGGGTTGTTTGTGGAGACAAGTAATTAGAGAGACAAGTTTCCATGTTACAGAAGTACATGTTGCCGTTGGGGACTTTTGGGAGCCACTGCAAACCTCTCCTTGTGGTGATCGTTCACCTCTTTTCCTTGTCTATGACCAAGGCAATGGCATAAAAGTTCGCCTTCGGCCCTTCGGTATCTACGACCCCGAATTGTTTTGGTAGTTGGAATAATGCAAGATAATATAAGACAATAGTTGTTTCCCCAGGGTGGATGCTGAAATCAAAGGGTAGTCCACAAGCACACTATAAATTAGGTTGATTTAATTTGCGGTGGGAATGATGATGCAAAAAAAGAACTCGGGGCACTGGGGAAAATCCACAACTGTAACTGCAACTATGACCACTACTACTGCTGCTACTGCTACTACTACCTATACCACTACCACTACCACTACAACAACGACGTTGACGATGACGACGACCACTACCACTGCCACTGTCACAATCACTGAATCACTACCACTACCACTACCTCCTCCTCCTCCTCCTGCTGCTGCTGCTGCTGCTGCTCCTGCTACTGCCCCAATATGTCTTTCTCCACACTACCTACTCCCTACTCCTACAGCTACGACAATGACGCCGACTTGCTCCTACTACCAGCACTGACAGTAGGAATATTTCTCAGAAAATGATCTCTGACACACCCCATACATGTTGCCTAGGGCTTAAGTTGACCAACATGACATGTCTTCGTCGATCGAATCCCCACCTTGGATGGCTTCGGTGCTGCCACTGCAGCGCCCATCCGCAGCCGCGCCGCTGCGTGGCTGCCGCGAGCCTGCCCGACCCAGCCACCGACGCGGTTCTCTTCGGACTTGCAACATGGGTTAGAAAGGATAGCGATTGCTTGCATTTTGAGCCCCTCGTGTCCCTTGGTGTCACCTAGGGTTAGAAAAGAGTGTAATAGGGTTAAAATAGATGGTGGCTGGGCTAAACATGTGAGTTCAAGCATGATCCTTGGATTCAAAAAAACATCCTATAATTCAACAAAGGGTACGTATATTTAACAGAGTGTTTACGAAAAGAACACTCTTTCTAACCCAGGGTTAAAATAGCGACTAGGCGGGTTAAAGAAAAGGTTGGGGATAGAGGAAAAAAGGGTCGGTGGGGTTTAAAAACTTATCCAGCCCAGCAAATGTGGGCACCTTGTGTCATATTTAAAGTGTGAATTAAAACAGTCACTCTAGCGAAGTCTTACATGGCTCCCAACCAACATGTGAACCCACCAGGAATAGAAGGTGGTCCAATCAGGGAGTTCAGAAATGATCTTGACATGTTGTTCGACATGTTTTGGATTGTTCTGGCACTCGGTCCATCAGGTGACCCCATGGGCGAATTCCCGTTGTAGGAAGAATGCCATCATCAACGACCCGGATGAAACAGGCAACCGCAACCTCTTCTAAACGGAGACAGCAACGCACACCAATGTGTTGCGGAACATGTTCTTACATATTGCCTTATTGTCTACAAGGTGGTATGATTGGTCTTGGTGTCTTGCGATTGAAGAGATTGGAGAAATTCAAAAGCCAGTGGTTCAAATTGATGCATCATCCCGAGCACGACCACCGAACGCGATGGATTGCACGGCCTCTTGGACTTTGACCTCCGTCTGGTAGAAACCAATCCTGGGATGTTCAGGTCTGACCCCGCAAACAGCGCGGAGGTAGAAGAAGGGGTAAAAAACTCTCATTCGAGTATGGAATCCCCCCTTTCATAGGGGTCACACAGTTATCTTGAAACCATCCACTGAAGTCGGTCCGTGGCCACGCTCCACGGTTTCCGCCTCCACAAACACCCTCATCTCTTGCCCCGGAGATGAAAAACTGAAGGGGTGTCTCTCCATCAAAGACGGGTCGCCAGCGATGCGAAGAAAACCCAAAAAACGCCTCCAAGGCTCTGCTTCTCCAGGTCTCCCAAGATGGGGTCAACACCTGGAGAGTGGGTTCCGTCCTTGGGAGGAAGCCAGAGGTGTGTTTTAACTGGATGGGATCATCTGAGACCCCAATGTCTACCAAGCCAGAGGTGCTGGGTGGAGCAGGGTGTAGGCGACATTGAAAGAAACACACCCTGAGACCCCATGACTCTTCAGATCCGAATGAATGAATTCATACTGATCGAACAAGTATTGGCGGCCAGATCTCCTGCTTTGGCATCGAAATATGTGCTCTTTCTGAACAGTCTCGATGCGGCCAAAGATCAAGTCATGTGAGTCATGTCCATGCAAACGCACTCAACTAGAGCAATTTGAGAACCTGATAGAACCCACGAACCCGAACGCAGTCACTTTGTATAGAAGCGTAGCACTCAAAGCGCTCTTGTTTTCGGAGATGACCCGCGGAGTCATCAACTAAAGCAGCGCAAGCACCTCCCCAGCCGCAGCACCTGACGCTGATGTAATTCCAGGCATGTATGCCAAATGCGCATCAGCTCTTACCTGATGGTCAGACCATTGGCTTAGTATCTGTGGCCTGGCTGATCTCTCAACAGAAATTCTTTGCCGTCTGTGAAGGAAGGCCCATTCAAAACGTCTGTCCCAGGTATGGAGCCATACTCCTATTTCAGCTTCATGAAAACGCAGAGCCTGAAGCACATAAGTCAAGTCCGGATCACTTCGGTGAGGAGAAGGGCTGTACTGCATAAAGCTGCTCAGATCACTCTGTTCACCGGGAGGGGCTCCTGGATCAACGATAGTTGCCGTATCAGCACTTTCATCTCGTGTGAGCAGAAGCCTATCTTCGTCTCTTGCAGCTCTTGGAGTCAATAATTGTTGATGTTCTCGCAGAGGGCGTTGCTGCGGTAGCTGTTGCTCACAGGCATCAGATGTAGCCCTGTGGAGTTGAACATGCGCCCCTGCCGGTAGACCAATGCGTTCATATCCGCGGAATTCACGCACCAGGTCTTGATATCGAAAGTAGACCATGCCTTGATGGCTTCCTTCACAAAGCTCTGCATATCCCAAGATGGAACAGAGCACATTCGGTGAACAACCTGGGAGGCACCTAACCGCAATGGTCTCGACAAAGCCAGTGAATCCTTGACGGGCTACTAATGGGAGTCGCTCCAAGGCTAGTGTCTCATCAGTAAATGCCAAGGCCGCTGTGTCAGGCGCCTTCAAGGCATGTCCACCAATATCCGCCATCCATGGCTGCGCAAAGACCGCAAGGAAACTCATCTCAGTCACACCGGCATCTTCAAAAGGCACAGAAAAGTCCATATCTTTGCAATTGGACCGAGAATGGTTCGCCAAATGTCTGCTCTGGGGAGAGAAAACTTCTTCTCCCAAACTCCTCGTTCTGAGAGCCGAAAATGCTCAAATGCAAGACCAATCCCTTGATCATACCATACACTTGTCAGATGTCTCCTTGTAATTCGAAAGACCTTTGTGAATGGCAGTCCTCGTTCAGCCGCATCATCGAAATACCTTTCAGGTGACATCGCGACAGTTCTTTGCGCGAAACTGGAATAATCACAAGACAGGTCAATGCAGTCATCTACACACGAGGTTGCAGTGTTTCCCTCAACGTCACTTGCATCTGATGTTAGATACCACAGTGACTTTCTGTCATAGCTTCTTGGAGGTGCAGTGTTTACTCCGTTCGAGAGGCCCTTACCAGCATCAGCATGCCAGTCATTGTAACCAGTCATGATCGGAAAATATTCACTGCAATCATCTTGTCGATAGTAGAGTTCCCCACTACTCAGCTTCAGTACATTTGTAGTCACTGAAGCCACAAAATGTGGCCACACATCTTCCGCAGTTGCAGAATATATCCACAGCGGTACGTCCTCCAGCATAGAAACGGCCATTACCAGCGCGCAAGGACCACCGACAAGCTCACGCAGCCACACAGCGGCCAAGGTACCACACATCGATTCGGGGACTGAGCCACCAATCTTCGCAGCGGCGCCTGACAAAAGTGACTTTCCTTCCACTCGTTGCCACGAATGAATTTGATGAAAAGCATACGCACCCACTCCCCGTTGGATCTGTTCCCCTTGCCCTGGAACAGGTCCTGCCAAACTTGTCCTAACTTCGTTTCTACATACTGACGGCCCTCATACACATAAAACACATATAACCATGCAAGCATATCATCTGCCTTTCGCAAACCTCCACTACGATAACATATTTACAAACTCAACTCAAAACAAGTAAGCTTTGAGAATACCAATCTTACAATCGTTTACAATTTCGCCCTATCCAAACGAGCCTGACATCCGCCGCTTACCATATTCTTCTTCACATCTGGTACTCACATCCGGGGACTGAGCCACCAATCTTCACAGCGGGGGCTGACAAGAGTGACTTTGCCTCCATCCACCCCGCCACCAACGAGAACAGTGGCATGGTCAGCACAGAGATGTAAAGATACCACTCCGAAACAACAACCACAGGAGCTATCCGATATTCTGACATTTTTCCACCAACATGTCTACATCCCACTTGGCGAGGCGCCATCCTGACTCTCTGGAAGAAAAACACGACAAGCTATGTGATATTCCGACATTAATCCAACAACACATGACTACCTCCCACTTGGCGAGGCGCCATCATAGCCTCATCCGAAGGTACACAAGATAGCCACAGCGGCGCATCATCGTAAAGGCACGTGGCTAGTAGCAGCGCCCACACGCCACCCAAAAAGGTCAGCAGCCACGCCGCACCATGCCCCACGCAGCGCGCACATCGGCCGCGCAACTCTCCTTGCCGCGCACGCCGGCGCCACCGCCGCGCAGCTGCGCGCATCGCCATGAACCACAGAGCCTGCCTAAAAAATCAAGACACTCTCTGCAAATCTCTGCCCATCAGTTACCCTCTACAGTCGGCCTAGCATTAACTATGCTGAAGATGGACAAACCCTGATTAAAAATAAACCGTAGACACTCTCTGTGAATCTCTGCAAACAAGTTCCTCTAGAAAATCCACCTAGCGTTGCCTGCTGCACACGTTTGACGATTACTTTGTTGCGCTACAGTGGTTCACTCCCCGTCAATGCAGTGTGTGTGCCCCTTGTAGTCACAGGGGTTCAGTTGAATTGTTTCTTCAGCAGGGGGCCAGGACTCCCTGGCGCGCGTCCTGGCCAACGAAGACGCGCCACGGAGGTGAAAACGTACCTGCTATTGTTAAACTGTTGATTGGTTGCTGTGGCCCCTTGGTTTGTTTCATGGTGGTTCATGTACCTGATGTTCCAGGAGGTGTTTAGGCTTTCAGGTACTTCATAAAGGGCTAATGCACGTTTCGCCGTCATCCTGTCGCTCGTCCGTTTTTCGTTTTGAGCTCTGGAGATCTTTAACTTACCTGAACCTGGAGATGAGTCACAGTCCTGCACGCACGTCGTCAACCTGTCGCGTGATCGTCGATGCTATTGGTTTGGTCTACCTGTACCCTTAGGAAATGGTAACCTAGGCCGGCGTGTGGCATCGCTGTCAAGCCAGTACGCATTTCCATAAGTGTGTTTGGCCTCGTGCCAACCCGGGATGAGCCCGTAGAGTGCCTCCCGTGGACCCGTCGAACGGGGGTTTGTCGTTATCTCCCCTGCCCGGAGATGTGAGTGTCCGGAGCGGACAGCAGATGGCTTATGCCACAAGAAGTGGGATGTTTGTCTCATTTTTGGAATTCCAAGTTGGCTCATGCCTTTACGTGACCGCAGCGGTCAGAGGTGGCCGCCCTCGGGCATGCCGTACGTGGTCGCAGCGACCGAAGTTTGTTCAAGGTTCATTGGAACCTGTCGCGAGCTTAGTCCCCCCTCCTTCCCCTTCCCTCCCCTTTCTTTCCTTGCTTTTTGGGGTTTTCCTGAATGGAAGACTCAGGATCGCCCCTTTCTTTCTTTGGTGTGTCCCTGGACGATTGTTCGTAGCTGGGAACACCTGCCTTTTCCTTTTCTCTCCTCTCCCTTTCTCTCCCTCTCTCTTTCTTTCTTTCTTTCTCTCTTTCCTCTCCACCTTCCTTCCTCCTTGGGTGTCCCTGGATGCTTTGTCATAGCTGAGAACCCTTCTCCGCTCCTCCTTTGGTGTGTCCTTGGACGCATGCGTCGTAGCTGGGAACACCTTCCTTTCTTCTCTTTCCTTTTTCTCGTCTCTCCCTACCCCTCCCCCCTGTCGGGACCTTAGCTTGGGTTGCTACTAGGGGCTCCTGGCCTTCCTACTATAGGTGCTAGGACGCTACTTTGACGCTACTAGAGGTTCCTGGCCTTGCTACTACTTTGTCGATACGCCTTTTCTCGGGGAGGTGTGTGTGTGTGTGCCCCTTGTAGTCACAGGGATTCAGTTGAATTGTTTCTTCAGCAGGGGGCCAGGACTCCCTGGCGTGCGTCCTGGCCAACGAAGACCGCGCGCCAGGGAGGTGAAAACGTACCTGCTATTGTTGAACTGTTGATTGGTTGCTGTGGTCCCTTGGTTTGTTTCATGGTGGTTCATGTACCTGATGTTGTTCCAGGAGGTGTTTAGGCTTTCAGGTACTTCATAAAGGGCTAATGCACGGTTCGCCGTCATCCTGTCGCTCGTCCGTTTTTCGTTTTGAGCTCTGGAGATCTTTAACTTACCTGAACCTGGAGATGAGTCACAGTCCTGCACGCACGTCGTCAACCTGTCGCGTGATCGTCGATGCTATTGGTTTGGTCTACCTGTACCCTTAGGAAATGGTAACCTAGGCCGGCGTGTGGCACCGCTGTCAAGCCAGTACGCATTTCCATAAGTGTGTGTGTGTGTGTGCGCGTCTGTGTGTGAGCATCTTCTGAACGAACTTGAAACACAACAGTCTATTTACTACCAAAAATGTCTTTGCCGATAATGCGTCCAATGTGCGTCTGTGTGCGTCTGCGTGTGTGTGTTGACTGTACGCATGTATGTGTGAGCATCTTCTGAACGAACTTGAAACACAACATTCTATTTACTACCAAATATGTCATTGCCGATACAATTTGCCTACTCACAGGTGCTCGCTGAGCCATTTGAAACGCAGCAAGTGCAGACAATCTTCCGAACGAACTTGAAACGACACTCTTGCTTGACGCTCTTTCTGGACCGTCTTTGCTGGACGCTCTTTCTTGACACTCTTTCTGAAGACTCTTGCTTGACACTCTTGCTGGGCACTTTTGCTTCACGCTTTTGCTGGACAGTCTTTGCTACACACTCTTTCTTGACACTCTTTGCTAGACACTCTTACTTTACACTCTCGCTTGCCACTGACACTCTTTCTTGACACTTTTTGCTAGACACTCTTGCTTGACACTCTTCCTGGCCACTCTTTCTTGACACTCTTGGCTAGACACTCTTGCTTGACACTCTTGCTGGGAACTCTTTGCTAGACACTCTTGCTGGACACTCTTGCCAGGACACTCTGCTAGACACTCTTGCTGGACAATCTTGAAATGACATTCTGCTAGACACTCTTGCTTGACACTCTTGGTGGACACTCTTTCCTAGACACTCTTTCTGGACACTCTTTCTTGACATTCTTGCTGGACACTCTTGCTTGACACTTTCGCTGGACGCTCTTTGCGAGACACTCTTTCTGGACACTCTTTCTTGACACTCTTGCTGGACAGTCTTGCTTGGCACTTTTGCTGGACACTCTTTGCTGGACACTCTGGACACGACACTCTTGCTAGACACTCTTTCTTGACACACTCTGCTAGACAATCTTTCTTGACACGTTCTCTTGACACTCTTGCTTGACACTCTTGAAAACAAGCATTTTTCACGAGACTTTCACCAGAAGCGACAATCGAAGCTTCCAAAAACGAGCATTTTCCACGAGACTTTCTCTTGCTAAACAGTCTTGCTTGAAACTCTTTCTTGACACTCTTTGCTAGACAATCTTTCTTGACACTTGTTCTTGACACCCTTGCTTGACACTCTTGCTGGACACTCCTGCTTCACACTCTTGCTGGACAGTCTTGACACGACACTCTTGCTTGACGCTCTTTCGTGACACTCTTTGCTAGACACTCTTTCTTGACACTTTCTCTTGACACTCTTGCTTGACACTCTTGCTTGACACTCTTGCTGGACACTCTTGCTGGACACTCTTGCTTGACACTCTGCTAGACACACTTGCTGGACACTCTTGCTTGATACTCTCTCTTGACACTCTTTGCTAGACAATCTTTCTTGACACTCTTTCTTGACACTCTTGCCTGACACTCTTTGCGGGACACTCTTGCTGGACACTTTTTGCTAGACATTCTTGCTGGACACTCTTGCTTAACACTCTTTCTTGACACTCTTTGCCAGACACTCTATCTTGACCCTCTTTCGTTTTGGAGACTTGACGGGTGACTTTTGGAGGAAGTCTCGTACGAAACGCTCGTTTTGGAGACTTGACGTCGGACTCTTGGAGGACGTCTCGCAAAAAACATTCGCTTGCAGACTCTAGTGTCTAGCGCAATGGTATTTCAAGAGTGGCAGAGTGTCCCAGCAAGAGTGTCAAGCTTGCTGCGTTTCAAATGGCTTTACTGTAGTGCAAGCAAAGTGATCGTCAGACGTGTGCAGCATAGGCAACGCTAGTCCGATTTGCTAGAGGAATTTGTTTGCAGGGATTCACAGAGAGTGTCTACGATTTAGTTGGAAGCAGGGTTTCTGGATCTTTAGCATAGTGATGAATCCTAGTACGACTTCTTGCCTAGCAAAGAGTGTCCAGCAAGAGTGCCCAGCAAACGTGTCAAGCAAGAGTGTCAAGCAAAAGTGTCTAGCAGCGTTTCGTACGAGACTTCCTCCAAAAGTCACACGTCAAGTCTCCAAAACGAGCGTTTCGTACGAGACTTCCTCCAAAAGTCACACGTCATGGCTCCAAAACGAGCGTTTCGTACGAGACTTCCTCAAAAACTCACATGTCAAAGTCTGCAAAACGAGCGTTTCGTGCGAGACTTCCTCCCAAAGTCAAGCCGAAACACCCATCGGAGCACACCCATCGCGCAGCCCTGCCAAGCAGTTTCGCGATTCCAGCCCCTCCAAACAACACCCGCTCACACGCCAATCCCAATGTCACAGCGACAGTCACCTCTACCACAACTCACAACCTCACGATTCACTTCGCCTGCCACGAATCTTTCCGCGTCCACACGTCTAACGCGCGCAAAGTCCTGCGCCTGCCACGAAATGTCACCTCCGTCACACATCGCAACCTCACGATTCCCTGCGCCTGCCACGAAAATCGCACTTCCACACCTCAAAGCCCGCACAAAGTACTGCGCCTGCCACGAAAAGTGACAATATCATCTCATGTGAGCTTCAACAAAATTTGCACCACACCACACGTTTGGAATGATTTCGGCCCGTTCTGAGCACACTCCCATCCACCAAAATCACCATTTCAGCTGAGACTTGTCACGAAAACAGCGCTTCGATGCCACACCCTGAAACGCAAACCCCAATGGCACGGCCACATCCAACACCCCAAAGACATGACTCTCCAAACGCTAATCCCAATGGAATACCGACACAAACGTGTCACTTTCACGAAACCCTGCGCCTGTGCAGCGAAATGCATCACGTTTCTTGCGCGACATGTCATTTTCATGCAAATCACAATGTAATAGCGGCGCAAACTGACACGTGACACATCCATGAAAAGTCACTTGCAAAAGCTTCCCCCAATGGCAGGGCCATAGAGACATCATACGGACGGTTGCAAACGGTTGCAAACGGTTGCGAACTCGAAAACGACGTCGGGCAAACACAGCTCTACCCTCAGACTCCCAAGTTAAACAAGAACCCTTCGCTACGCATTCGGGAAAAAGAGCCTACCCTCGTCTTTCCAATTTGTGGGGAAACTACCTCAATAATCTCAACTACCAGCAATAGTTCATACTCCTATTTCTAATGCATCAGTATATTGTTATAGCATGTTCGTTGAAAAGTAATTGGATGCCAACGGAACTTCTACTATATAAGATGTTCGAGCTTCGTTCAAGCTTTTCAATGAAAAGCTAATCCAATACAAAGAGCCCCTCCAGGGTGGAGTCATCTTCAATCCCCTTTCGAAACAAGAAGCATTGTCATGCTTCTCCTGACTCAATGAGTCAAGGACTACCATTCTGTCAGTGTATGGTTTGACAGTGCCTTATGTATCCTGATATGTATCCTGATATGATACCACAATTTGCATAGATGTGTTCCTTCCTCGAATCCATTTCCCACCATGCTTTCAAATCCCGGCACTAAACCAACGAGTCTGATCCAGTCGGCCTCGATCGTCAATGTAGAAGTCACCAACCACTTTGCCAAAGTGAAGCTCGTGGTACCTGCGGATGAGTATGGAGAGTCTGTTGGGTTGCGTCCCGTTGCTCACAATGGAGGCCAACTTATATTTCCCTAAGAGATTGGCCATGAGGAAACACTACATGGAAAGTGCACCGCTTTGCCGAGAAGAAAGCTGTTCAGGTCGATCCTGCACGTCCTGGAAGCCCACACTCGGACATTGCCAAAGGACATTTGAAGGCTATATATAGGCACTATATCGGCTATAAGTATAAGTGCCCAGTCTGCCCAGTGCCCTTCTTCTCCTGGAGTCTCAAAGCATGCCAAAGCTGTTGCTGGGTAGAGGCGTCAGCGTCACCCAGTCACCCCCCTTCAACAACTTCTCCATCCGGGTCACTCGACTCCCAAGCTCTGCAATAGGTCCAGGGTCGCTGCACCCTCTTCAGCTGGCCTCTCCTTGTGACGTACAAATGTCGCGATTAGATGTGATTCATGCAAAGATCCGCACGAACATGGAGCACCCAAAAAATCAGGAACTATACTGTATATGCCTAAATTCTTCAAATACTGTATATATAAATGCCTCTTGCCAATATGAGTTTTCTCTGAATTTGCGAGGTGTTGGCTTATGTTTGCTTCCATGTTGGTGTAGGTGGCGTGTCTGCAAATATAACAAACGTTACTACCCCCAAACCACTCTCGCGATGTGTTGCAACCCGGTAGCTGTCCAAACGGCCACGTGGTGGCCCTGCTTCTTCAAGGAACGGCACAAGCGCAAGTTCCGCTCGATGGCCTTGCCATTCTCCGTCACCAAGGTGCCTTTTGTGTCCAAACATCAATGAAAAAAGAAGGCGTCCGATCGCTCCTAGTAGCGATGCCCTTTGTTTCTAATAGCGAACCTTGTTACTACTAGTAAGGCACTTGTTACTAGAAGCGATGCACTTGTTACTAGTAGCGTCCGATCGCTCCTAGTAGTACGGCCAGGAGCCCCTAGTAGCGTCCTTGTTACTAGTAGCGATGCCAGGAGCCCCTAGTAGCTTTAAGATCCGTTTCAGTGACAATCATGACATCACTCTGTGAAAATTCGACCGCCTATGAGACTGTCGACTTGACCTCTGGCTGCCAAGGTGCCATACAAGTCCTGGGCGCGCGCGGATGCGCGCGCAGGGTCGTTGTTGGTGCGGATGGTGTGAAAAGCAAGCTGATCCACTGCAGCGGTAGTGGAGAGGAAGATGGGGGGTGGGGGGCATCAAATGGGTGCAGATGTCCACTTCAAGCCAGGCGAATCATGCCTCCGCGAAGCTGGGGCTCCGGAGTTTTTGTGTAGAAATCCAACGGCCAGAAATCGGAAACAGGAAAACAATGCTTGCTCCTAAGATGAGTGTAGCATCATAAATGCACACTTGCCCATCACTGCTTCGAGAGGACAAGGGGGTTAAATCATGTTAAATCAAGCTTGCTGCAGGCTGGCCATGCAAAAGAAACGAAACACAACTCACATGACACCTTTTGAACGGCATTGCTGACAGTTGCCGCACCGAGGAGCGAAAACAAAGCGCATCTTGGGCTGGTTGGGCCACTTCGCACACCATTCCGCCACCTTGAATTTTCTTTTTTGGCCACGCGTGTGACGGCTATGGCTTGCACAAACCGTTTGGGGAGGAGCGGACAAAAAAGATCAAAAAAGGTTAATGTTGCTGTGCTTGTCAAGGAGGATAAGCCTAAAAGGAGAGTTCATAACAGCAAGTACACACATGGTATATCATTGGAGATGTTCCTGGTGTCTGCCTAGTTGCAATTCCGGCGGAAAAAAAGATAGCAACAAACGTAACCAAGACTGCTATATTGCAATATACTAAAACATATAATACTAAAACTATACTAAAACCATCTAAAACCATCTAAAACTTACATACATAATCTTCCTGCTCTCACCCGCCACTGTCCAGCACGCCTGTGTGGGCGTCCCGAGCACGTGGAAGTCTTCACGGTCCAGTTTGATGCCACGAAATGGCGCCCCACGCGCGATCATTGCCTTGGACATGAGCGAAGCCACCCCCGATCGCACCATGAGTTAGAGACATGGGTGTCTGCAAATGGTGGGAGGATCCTTTTTGCCAAGATGCGGGCACTGGTAGTTTGCTCAGCTTGCGCTAGGTTTTTCGGGCCTTCTTTCATCTTTCATGTGAGAACTGCTGGATCTCTAAGGGCTCTTCCCATGAGAGGCAGGTGAAGCCATGAAAAATCCGTTGTTCCCCCGTTCCATCCCTAATCGAAGCTACTGCGATCACGCCGGAGGTATAGAACTCGCCCTTCTGATCCTCACATCCGGCAGCATTCAGCGACAATCCAGCGACCGAATCGGCCACTTTGAGCCCAACATGTCCTCCAAGTAGTATATAATGCTCCTTGTTACTAGTAGATTCTTGTTCCTAGTAGTAATGCCAGGAGCTACTAGTAGCTTCTTGCTACTATAGTATACTATAGTAGTAATGGCCGCCCAACAGACCCATGTCCACGCAGGATTCATGGAAATCCACAAAGACTTGGGTCTTTTCATGTCTTCACCGATCTACAGTGATAACCAAACGATCATTGTGACGGTCACCGTTCCAAACAACGGAAGACCTATACCAGCAAGGGGCTGGGGAACTCCCGTGGTCGCTCCGAGCTCCGGCTCCCTGTGGTGACCCTCCCGAGAGGTCGCTCCCTCGCAAAAGCAAAAAAATGCGCTCAGATGTGCTTGGACCCTTAGCTTGGATATGCTTGGATGATTTGGGCTTCCTGATTTCTCAAAACACCCATCGCACACCCTTTGCGGCGAGCTCTTGGCCCCCCTGCGAGGAAAATGGGTGAGTAGAATTATCTGAAGTTGAGCGCTTAAAGCATCTGGAATGCTTGTGGCCATTCATCCTATCCCACGAAGCCAGTCTTCATGTCACCCGAAACTCAACCTCAACCCTTCAGGATACACTCAAAGCCCACACCATCAACCATATATCATATATCATTCCCTACAATACGGCGAGACAGCATCGCCGCTCAGTTCACGCCGCGCCGTTCAAGCATCGATCCCGGCTCCGCATCGCGCTACGATCCCGGCAGCGCCTGACTGAGTTGCGTCTCACCGCGGCGGATGAGCGCTTCACACTCCTGGGCCAGCTCGGCACCATCGCGGAAGCAGTAGCAGCCTGCCGACCGGAGGCTGTTGACAACATTGAGCGCGAGTTCCAGGATTCGAGGTTCCGCAAAAACTTGCAAGATGCACCTCAATTTGCACATGTTCTCTATGTCCTCAATGACAACCTTGTGATTTAGTGTTGACCTTTTGTTCCATCTCTGTTCAAGCCTTTGGCCCTTAGGCTTTAACATGTCTGAAACACACCCATTTCCCGAGTGTTCATGTCCCAATTTCGGTGCGCCTGTGTTCGCCCAGTCACTGATCTTGATCTTCTCCTGTGGCGGATAGAACATGCACTGTGAGCCCTGTCACTCAAAACCGTTCACCTTTGGACGAAAATCACAGCGGAGAGGACACGATCGGACACCAGCCAGGCCAGCCAGGGTGGCCATGACCAAAATTGTCAAAACGAGTGAGGAGCATTTTGTGACTTTCGTGGGTCCGTGTTCACACGGCTTCAGGCGAGGAATGTTGATGATGTTTATAGGTGAACAAAATGGTTTTCAACCTGGAACAATTGACTCTCAATGTCCCTTTCCACAAAATCAGCTCGTCTGATGGAGAGGTCGTTGGTGCGTTTGCGGCGCTGGCAACCGTGCAGTCGCCTGGAGTTGTAGGCACAACACTGGCTCCAAATGAGGATTAAACTAAGTGCAGACTGAGAAAGAGAAAATGCAGCTATGGCTCAAACATTGAGGACTCCCCCTGTACTTGATGATTTCAGGGAGTGTACCATGTATTCAAACCTCCCTGTGGGTCCTTGGGGGTCCTATTTCTGAGAGCCCAAGAAAAAAAGGTCCATTCATCTCATTTTTCTCCAAAACTTCGGACACCATGTGTGTCTCCGTGTGTGTCTTGTGTCCGTGAGACACGTGCATCGGACTCTCCACATTGGCGATGGGCGGTTCCCCCACGCCTTGACCTCCTTGATGTTGTCCGCAATATCCAATTTGATGTAACCTGCAAAAATGGACACGGATCTGTCGAAGGTCCAAATGCGAAGCATTTCCTGTGCCACCTCTATAAATAGGGCGCCAGGGCTCGAGAACTGTAGAGTGATTGAAAGGTAAGGGCACAATAAAAACACCTACAACAGAAATTACTATATTATACATGTATACTGTATACATATAGCTACTGTAGTACTGTATAGTGCACATGAGTGTGCGTGGTATCTACGTAGATGCTCTTGCTTGTACGTGAATAATACAGAACTCTTTGCTCCACGTTATTATGATTCAATCCTTCCACACACACGCACACACCCTGCGTCACAAGCCTCTAAAAGCAAATGCAGCAAAGGGAATTGCTTGCGGTGGTGATGGTTGGTTTTAAACCATATAAATATATATATATATGTGTGTGTGTGTGTCCGTGAGTGACCGCTTATAGATGTGTAACATGGTTGGAAATTCATAAGATTGATCATGATACTATATTGTTTCTGAACCAGTTCAAGGACATGAATCTTGACTTATGGACTGGACTTACTGGTAGTTCCCAAAAGCCAGTTATGGCTCTCACTTGCACAAACTTTTTGACTTTTTGGTGCCTTTTCCATGAAATTGACCATCGCCAAGCATGTCATCGTGTCTTTCGCCAAATCGGCTCATGGCAGGACGATGGACGAGAGTCGACTGCCGAGGGACTGTAGATGGGCTTGGGCTGCGTGTCCTTGAAGCAAAAGACGGCATTGTGGGTCTTGGCCTTGGGCCCGATGCGCCACCCCCGGTTTCTACTGCATGCGGTGGGGGCCGTCAAACAGAGAGCAGGTGTGCATCAAAAGAAACAGACCACAGGAGACCAACCGCTATAGAGAAATGGTGACTTTTTTCGTGAAACTCATTGCTTGAGGAGATCCACTTACAAAAAAATCAAGTTCTTTGATAAACCCGATGGTCCGACGGTGCTTGATGTCTCATGCTTGATGCCCGTCAAAGACCCTCCCGCTTTGTTGCGGGCGCGAGGGCGCTCAGCGAAAGACCAGCCATCCAAGCTGACCAAAGGTTGGAGGGGCAAAGACCCTCTGATACTTGGAGAAGTCTGGTCTTTTGCCAACCTTCTGAATTCTTCTGGGCACTGGGAACAGAATTGATTTCAAGGTGAATCGCGGTGAAGACCACCATCCTTGTGGGCCTCAAGCATTCTCAGGCATGTTCAGGCCCACATCCAGGTTTGATATACAGCTGGTCTTTAAAGATTCACCATATTATGCACCTATATCCTCTCTTATCTGTAAAAAGGCGTCTATATATATATATGTATATATTTATTTTTTTTGCAGGATCCGCATCCTTCACCCATTCTGCCAAGTGTCCACCGCCCGGAAGCGACTGACCACATCGGCGGTGTAGAAGGTGTCGCCATCCTCGGTGTCGCGTCCGGCGGTCAAATGGCGTAGACGGGCGTAGACCCCCAAGGTCCATCAAAGGCCAAGGCCCAAAGAGAGACATGTCTTTGACATATTCTATCCAAAACGAGTTGAATTCAACGAAGCCGCGGAGAGACCTGCCAAGCCCAATTGGTCAGAGGTGTGGTGTCAAAGGGAGGACCCAACAAGGAATTTGGATGGGTTCATGCTTGGGTTTCCACATCAAACGAAATGTTGGAAACCCATATGAATCATGAAGTCCTTCTGTGGGGGTCATCGCAACATGGTCCCAGAAACGCATGAATCTCGTGTGGAGCCATGCTGCATGAAGTACCGATGCATCCGACGAAGGCTTCATGTCGCCAAGGCTCGGCCAAAAGGGTTGGACGCTTCAGCATGTCCTGACATCGATGGCGTTCAAAATCTGACAGGAAAATCGATTGGTGAAATCACCATTTTATGGTGAAACCACGAGTTTCCGAGATGTTTCCGAGATAAAGCAATTCTGGAACTGCAGCATCCCCCCCTGTCGACTTGGGGCCCCCTCGCCGGGGGATTTCTGGGCGGGAAAACGCTTTGGTAGAGGGAAAGACCAACCAATGGGAGTCTCAGGTGTCTTACTCCCCTTGTGGGAAAAAACACAGTATCTTATCTTGAAACCATGAACAGCCCGCTTCGGTTTCACCGTGCACCCACCATGCACCCCCTGTGCGTGCGCGCCGCGCGCCCTGCGCCGCCTCCGGCAAGGACTTCAGGCCGATGAGCACCGTCTCTGCCGCGCCCCGCGTGGGTCCTGGCAGCTCAACGAGCCTGGCAGCTCGGCCGAAAGCCAGACTCCATTGAAAGTAGAGTCAAAAGTCCATTCTTCTGCGTTAAACAAATATAGTCTATAGTAAATACGTATTCAACACGTTGTAAGGGATCCCAAAGTGAATGGAAAAGTGATTGTAGGCCTTTCTAAAACTGAAGAGTAGATGATGTGCGCCTCCACCTTCCATAGAAGTTGTTTCCCAACACGTTTGGTGCCTCTTTCCACGGCTGACCCGACCCGCGCCTGACCCGAGAGTCCCGATCGGCGAGTTGCTCTTCCCTGGGTCAGTTTTCACGAACGAGTTGGATCAAACAAACATGAAATCGGAAGCCGGTTGAAAAGGAGTCCAACGGAAACCAACGTGTTTGAAGAATGATGTCAAATACATGTTCAAACCATGAACATAAAAAGAAAGCTGCGACACGCTCAAATTGATCCTGTTGGAGGAAATCTTCAGACCCCTCACCACTTCCTGCATTCAGCTGAAAACTTGCTAAAGCTTGCTGCAGGCAAGAAGGATCCACTGAGAAATAGCTGAGCTACATGAAATTCTTCATGCTCATCCATGCAGGATTGTAGATCACCACCAAGGTATCATCCGCTGACAGGGACAGGTTGTCCACCACCCATCGAATCATCGGTTTGCCTGTGCAGTCTGCAGTGGGATGTCAGGTCAGAAATGCACATCACTGATTGGTTCTGTGGGTTCGTGGACAGGCTCCAGTCACTCCTAATGACTCCTAAACCGAGGTTCACACCCTTGCAACCACCAACTCATTTGAGTACTTCTATGTACTTCTCAATGCTGTGGAGAGTGACTCTTGCATGTTACCAGCATCCGGTCCTTCTATTGCACCCGACCAACCACTTGCGAGTCAAACACACCAGCAAGCATATGCATCATCACAGGGGTGTGGCCAGATGGTCTTCCAGAGTGAAGAATAGGAACAATCAATCTACTGGGTTTGTTGGTCAAAAAGAGAACGTCTCTGTGCCCCTTTGATCATCCAGGGATCCAAAGATCCACTGAACCTCCGAACCGAACCTTCGTGGTGAGCGCAGCTTTGCGCAGCTCTGCTCGAAACGAAGGTGTGGGACTTGGTGATTTGGGTGTCTTCGTCTTCTAGTCATTGAAGCAATTAGTATATTGTCACAGTCTTCATTGCAACATGGTGTCCGATCAATCTTCCCCTCTGACTCTAAACCATGGAACAGCTCTGAAAAATGCTGTGTTTTACGCTCGACCCCTCCACATCCAGAAACCGAACATCTGCTCAGAATCGGCCCGTCGAAAGGCTTCGACCAAGGCTCCCAGGACCGGGATGAAGGGCTTCGGCCGTGTGAGGTATCCTTCGGTCTGGAAGCGACTCCCCACGCCGCCCAGCGGGATGACCACATTCCTCGACGGATGTTCAGGTCACGAGCGATGTGCCATCTGCCAACCGTTTGGATGTGGATATTTCTAGTTGAGAAACACCGAAGAAGTCTCCTTACAAATGAACAAGTTTTAGAAACGGCCATAAACAAATCGCAAAGTTTGCAATCTAAAAGCATCTACAAGTAAAAACCCAATCAAGATGCGTGCACTCTAGAAAGGAAGCCTATGGCCATCTACGGCCTATTGGAAAAAGGGTGCTGTTCACAAGATTTGTGCTGGTGCCCTTAATGCCCCCCCCCCAAACCCGATCTTTCAAAGTCTATTGAAATGATCTCTCCACCAAGTCTCATGATCGTCCAGTCTGGCTCCCCTCGCCGAGGGCTCAGGTGTCTCCAGGATGACTGAATCAGACACTGGGTGACCAACGTTGGCTTAGCGAATGTGAAGGTGTTTTGAGATTGTTAGTTCTACATCGCCGTAGAGTTGACGCAAGTTCTGTGCCCACTATTTCTGCGCGCATGGTGTCATGGTAGAGCGGCTGCTGTTGTGAGAACTGACCAGAATCATGCAGCAACTACAATGGATTGATCTCCTTTGCTCTTCCGCTTTCCTACCTTTCATGCCTGCGTAGCGGCTTCAATACAGCATCAAGGCCCCATCTCACTGTGTCAAAAATGGTTTCTGTGTTGGTTTAGTAGCTTCAATAGTCCAAATGATTCAGACCTTCGACTTGGTGAAGTAAGGCATGTGGGAGACAAAGAAGCGAACCCAAAGAAGTGGTGTCGATGAGTGCTTTGTATCTTTTATTCTGGTGCCTTACCATGTTCGAATTACTCAGGCGCATGCGGCGCGATTGATCGATCAGAATCCCGCAGGGTGAACGATCTTCCTTCTATAGAGAGGGTGCCGAGCTGACCCCCTTTTTGGAGGGAACGCTACTAGGGGCTCCTGGCCTTACTACTAGTAGGAGCAAAGGGCATCGCTACTGGGAACTGCCTGAACCATCTCAGGGATCAGAACATCGTCCTCCAAACGAACGGTGTTTGCTTGCGCTTGCCGCTGGCCCGAAAACCGCCTGTGCTACAACCCCAAACCTCAAACCTCTACCCAAGAGCCGTTCGGCAATCGAAGCGACTCCATCTCCCAGAGATCCACAAACCGGTGTATATAGGTATTGACCTGATCAGGACTCCCAAGGGCCACATGCCACTGAAGAGGCTGAATTCCGAAACTTCACACTGAAAAGGCTGAATCGGCAAAAGCTGGATGGGTCTTCATCCTCTTCGGTCACCCAGCTCTGTGCTCTTCCCACTTGAGGCACCTTGCCCCAAAGCAAAGGAGCTAAGACCCCTGGGCGTGACAATCGAAGAGGAAAACTGCTTTCATATGTTATTTTTTTTCCGTAAACTGTTGGTTGATAGGAGAGGAAATATGGGAGATCGTTTTGGCTCCCTTGAGTGTGGGATAAAGGAGTATTCGAACATCGAAATCGCAAGGCCCAGGCCCAATGCTTTTCCTCAATTGGATAAGCTACACAAAAGGTTTCATCTGTTGAAATCGATATTTGATATTCTTCCCACTGAGGTTTGTCATGAGTTTGCTAGACACTCAAATACCAATTTGTCCAAAGCCACACCATGACCTCTGCATCATTGCAACAAGAACAAAGCAAAACTGTGGGGCCCTTACTTCCATTTTGGCAAGTTGTTAGGTGGACTTGCTTACCCTCCGCAACTGCAATCCCAGACTCACAGAATAGTTGTTGATCCCGCTTCAGTTGGTAGTGAATGCCCCGACTCTAGGTGTGGTCAGTTTTGCTCAATCAAACGCTTGACAAAATATGTTCGACATGAAATCCTGACTTGCATCTCCTTTCCCAGACTCAGCAACTCTGCTATCTGCCCACAGGTGAATCGAGATGTGGGAACTCAACTTATATTATAGGTTTTAAGATGTTTTAAGTACGTCTCCTATTGTCCAAAAAGTCTTTAGTGATGTCTCTACTCACCTGGAAAACAACTCAGGATTCACAAGTGACCCTGTAATACCCTGTAACTGTCAGGTCTTGGGAGGTTATCTAGCAGTTGCTTCGGTCCAATGCCGCTCCAAGAAAAAACGAGTGAATCAAGTAGGATCTTACGAAATGTCGTTCACAAGAAGAACACAACTCAATCTTCAATGCGTCTTCCTTTGTGCAACCACTCAAGCTACACTCTGACTCACAAACATGGAAGGGGAGAATGGCCCCTTGGAAGACTACTTTCCTCTAGAAACAGGAGGTTTCCCACTTCCATGCTAGTGAGTACAAATGTATCTCCTTTTGCCAAGAATTCTCCCTATGCCGCTATGCCCGCAGTAAGTCATTAAAGTCACTGAGGTACACCATGCTACACCTTTCCCTTCACTTCTCTTTCACCCATTTTGGAGTCCGACAACAACAGGTTCACCTGGGCATACCCGGTCACCTGCTTCACCCGGGCGTCTCGCATCTCGCCTTCCAGCTTCTCGGTTTTCCGTGCCAAGCGCACCTGGCAGAACGACCCACTGGGAGGGCTCTTCGTCACCTGTTGAAGCACATCTGGTTGAGTAGATCCTCTGAAAGCACGTGAGCCAGGACTAACTCAATGATATCTGGCACATGACATGGGATTTGGATGGATTTGGGGTGGGTCACCACAGAAACATCATCCTTGCACCTCAATCAAATGGACATTCCCTCCTCTGCCTGATGTCTCCGAAACCAGCCAGTCATGTATACCATATACCATTGTTCCAAGCCCTCTTTCAGAGTTAGGTTTTGGCCCATGTGGTCTTCAAGATCTTGGGTTTGGCACAGTATGCATGCTGTTGAAAGTGAAAGCGCGATGAACTCTTCTAAATCCACGTTACAGTCAGTGGTTGCTTTTTGTCTGTTGAGGGACCGCCATGACAGTTGCAGTCTCCAAAAATCATGGCTGACTCCACCCGGAGTGTCGCCCATGTCCGCCAGACTGAGCCACCAGGCAGCACTTTTGGCCAAGTCATCAAAGGCTTCAAAGGTCAAGGCGCAGGCCACCTGCTGTGAGACCATCCAGCAACCGTCCCCAGTAGTTCTTTCTGTTTCCAACATGCCGTCTTGATTTTAAAAAGTAAATTTCTTCGTACTTCTTCGACTCGATGCGCAGAGCTTCACGGTACTGGAGATGGAAACTACTAGCACCGACGTCGACAGGGACCTTTCATCTAAACACAGGGACCTTTCGGTGCGACTCAGCCAATGCCCAAAAAACATGACGAGCAGCCAACGAAAAGGACATGTGTCCAAGAGGTACAAGCTTATTGCTATTTGCTTTCCATGAGACACTAAACGCTCACCGAGCCCTGCCGCGAGGCCTGGCATCCCTCTTCCCGGTTGAGCTCCGGTAGCTGAGACATCAGCTCCCGCAAGGCCTCCCGAGCGCGCGAGAAGAAGACGGTCTCCCACAGTCGTTTGGAGTGACCAAACACGGCTTTCACACCGATCAACCGACAGCCTTTTCAAAAGCACCACTCTTGTACTCATGGCAGCTGGCGGAGTCCTTCTATATCCTTCCATACTTTTCCATGTGCATTCACCTGGATCCAGTTTTGGGACATCCTGGAACCTTGCTTGACTCGAGAAGTATCAAGAATATGCATAGACTTCCGAACAGGAATGCCGCTCCTTCCATCGGACAAACCCTTCGCCTTCACCAGTTGGGTTCTAGCCCTACCATGTGAGTGTTCTGTTGGCACCCTTACATGGCGAACGCTTTCAGCGAAATCTGACACCCCTACAAGCAAGGACGCTACTAGGGGCTCCTGGCATCGCTACTATGATCAAGAAGCTACTAGGGTTGTTCTCTTTGGACTAAAGGCTACCTGCGGTACTGTAGTCATCCACACCGTGTAGTCACGTCGTTCGGTCAGGCCGCATCAGTCCTGCAACACAGGATCATCCGGATCAACACAGCCTGGAAACGGGAGCCGGGCAAAGAAACTCCGCTGAAAGGCTGTAGACATCTGTAGACCAACGAATTCTTCTACACCTCACGTGAAGAAACATGCCAGTTGATTCAGTCATAGCTCAAGCTGAGCAGTGTAGCACCTGATACTTCATAGACCAAGCAGAATTGACAAAGAAGAATGAGAGGTCTGGAGGGGAATGAGAGAGGAAGAGGGAGAAAGGCAAAAACAATCGTGGCTTCTTCATGGGTACACTCCCCCAAACCAACAAAGGAACCACCCAATTGAGGATGTCCCGAAACCAAGCCATCTGTGACTTGGAGTGGGTTGGAGTGGCTGTTCCTTTGGGTGTACACATGGGTAACAAGCACCAATACTGTAAACATTGGCCCAAACAAAATGAAAGAAACCACCATGCGGACCATGATGTCGTTGCGCTGGTTCTGCGCTTCATCCATGAAAACGCACCACCCGCACCGTCGTCGGAGTCGCCGATGCCTCGCTGGTTTCGGCTCAAGCCCTCTGCTGCGGAGGCAGCTGCAGCCTGTGGACGGGTCCATCCGACCCAAAACCATCGAAAAAGGGGCAAAAGGGGCTCTGAAAGATTCAACCGACAAACGGCAATTGAAGTCTGGCGCAATCGATGCGTTGCTGGGCGGTGATGAATAAAGGAAGACAACCCAAATCTCGTAAGGATTGGGAGCATAGATACAGAATAGTTTGGAATTCATTCAAATTCACTCAAATTCCCTCTCCTATATCATTTGGAGACGATCTATCGTTCTGATTTATTATGTCATGTATTTAAATTTGAATGGAGATGACCTGGTTGTGCTTCTAGGCACCGGGATGATAGCCCTGCGAACGCCCTCGAATCTGCCACTGAGCATCCAAAGATCCGCCCTTCGGACCGCATCTAAGAGATCTGGTCAACCACCCAAGAATCGGCTCTTCAGCCGCAAGTTCCTCGCTGCTCGCCCTTCATCTCTAACTCCAATTCCCAGTCTTGGCAGTCAGGATTCTCCCGACTGCCGGCCGAAACGACTTTTGTTCGTCCGGTGGAATCGACTCAGCGGCCGACCAAGCGGAGCGTCTCCAGCTGCAGCGGCGCCAAGCCACCGAGCACCTTCGAGCAGCGAGCAGCACCGGGCTCCCAGCACCAGCGCAGAGCGCAGAATGGGGGGTCCAGAAAAGCAGTCACCGGATGTCACCGGAAAAAGAATTCCGGAAGAGCTTTAGTGATGGGAAGCGAGGATGCTTTTGCATCAAAGAACAGTCAAACGAGTTGATTAGAGCGCGCCGGGCACTCTGAAGTTGCCGCTGCGATTTTCTTTGAGAGATCTGAGAGTCATTGAATTGAATCAGCTAAATTGTAGCCGGATGGCACTTCAAACTCCAAAGACCATTAGGGGGGGCTGAACTAAACCACCGCCTTTGTGTCGCATCTTGATGTTCGTTCGAGCCCTTCACTTCATGAAACGTCATTGTCCTTCGTCAGCGCGTGAAACGGTGGTCCAAAGGCTGGGCCCGGTTACCGGATCAAAGATCGAGTTTGACGTTCACGTTCGTTGACGTTGACGAACGTATATTGTATTACCTGTTTGACCCAGGATGACGGTCAACGCTTGCAGGTCAACAACTATCAGGCAGAGGATTTGCTTGCTGGAGGACCTGCCTGCGATCTTGGTGTGAGGGAGGTCTATTGTGTACATTTAATGCTGTACTGAAGAGTGCGTTTTACGGGTAGGAGTCCAGGAGAATGAAAAGGTTTCCTGGAGGTTCCTGGTCTCAAACACAATGCCCATGAACGCGAGACCAAATTGTTTCTTTCCTACCTGAAAAGAAAAAGAAGTGTGCAAAACACATTACAAGGGTAAGTACTATACAAGTGATACACGACCTGTAGTTCTTGAAAAGTCCCAGATACAAGTACACTTAACCGCTGATGTCCTTTAAAAGATCATCATTATCATCAGCAAAAGGTTCAGGTGTTGTGCATCCTTTGCCAAGTGGCATAGCCGTCCACGATGTCTGAGCCACTGTGGCTCGAGGCCACACCATTTCGGCTACCTCGGTGCAGTTGTCGCAAGTCCGAGTTGGCCACGGCGTCACGACCGGGATGACCCGGATGGGAGAATGCGGCATGTTTGCTCAAGGGAACTCTCAGACTCACTTCGGTTCATACATCAGGTTGGCAAATCCAAAATATGCTGTCGATTTCGACCAAATCAGTGACTTGGTAGGACCCATATGGACTCACTATCCCCCAAAAGACCGCTTAGTAGGCTGGGGGCCATCGCTATTTAGAAACAAAGCAAGAAAAGGAGGAAGGGTCCAATATACTTTGCTTCTAGGAGCAAGGACGCTACTAGGGGCTCCTGGCCTTACTACTAGGAGCAAGAGGACGCTACTAGGAGCAAAGGGCATCGCTACTAGGAGCAAGGACGCTACTAGGGGCTCAGTGTCCACTCGATGGGCGTCTCACGTCCTTCGGGGTGATCGAGGAAACACATGGAAACACCCATCACCGGGCTCTCCCAGCCCGGAAAAACGTGGTCTTTTCTATGCTGCCAAAGGAGCCAAAGCATCCAATGCGCTCTTGAGGCCTGGGGAAGACAGGGGAAGAACAAGTACAAGACTTGACAAAGACCCATGTGGCTCCGTTTGAGACCTGAGAAGCTTAAGAACTATATAGAAATCATCATAGATACAATGATGTTGGACACAAAAACCATCTGCTTCAGTCGTTCAGCATAGTTCAGCGTATGAATCTCACTTCAATTGTCGCTGCTTTTGAGCTCCGGATGGCTTTCCGTGTTGAAGAGAAGCTTTCATCCACATCTCTCGGTGGAACGCCTCCGGCGCGACCGGGTTCCCGGCAACGTGAGCCGCAGCAAGGGTCGCCCCTCCGAGGGCGCCATGGGTTGCTCAAGCGCTTCGCCACAGGCCTTCGTACAGTGTCACGGACCACGGATGATGTTGCGAGGTGTGTCTTTTTCCGTTGAGGGCAGGTCCAAAGAGCCAAAGAGATGTTCCGATGTTCCATCGTTTGGGGGAGCACAAGGGGAGCACAATCGGCTGGAAGATCAACACACACTTACTGTCCTTCCATGAGCGAACAGTTCCCACTTGGAAAGCACAGGTCCCCGACGAAACGAGGACCAGTCAGTGGCAGTGGCAGTCGCAAACGACTGACTCTACTCACTTCTCGGTCAAGCTTGCTTAGTCTTTGGCACTCAATCGCTTCCAACGTAAAGTCTGATTGGCTGAAGTTTTGGTGCGTCCAATGGAGACCATTGGACGGGATTTCGAGGATTATTAGGACCGGTGTTGCTTTTGGCTATCTTGAATCAACATCGCAGCTTAATTCACTTGAAAGGCAAAACACCGAGTTGTTCAGTGGAGTCAGTGGAAGAACTCTACAAAATTATAAACAGTTTAGTTTGAGTTTGAAGGTGTTCCTTGATTTTAAAGCCCTGATGAATCTCATATGGTGTATAAATCTTTGAACCAATATGTTTGCCGTGGTATTGCCTTTTGGGGTCGGCTGTGCGAACCAAAGCGCGGCTTCACCTGAGCGCTTTCTACAAACGCAAAAAATACAAAAACAAATCTCAAAACTAAAGAAAACACTAACCATGACACACCATGAATCATATGAAGAGCATGACTCTCAAACAGGTCTTCCTTCGATCGCCAAGTGCTGCACCATCTCACATAGCTCACCCCAAGAACGGAAGCATCGAGGTACCTCGAACAGCCAAGCTAATGAAGGAGTGGGATGGAGTCTCCGTGTTGGGCCTCGTAGAAACACGTAGAAAACACCCATGTGGGCCCCGCTTCGCCTGTTTTGCCGGGTCCCACATGAAATGTCGGGCCACGGTAGGTCGACCTTTTGCTTCTGCTGCCAAAGAGGCGGCTGCACCTGCAGATCGCAAGGGAGGAAGGAAGAATGCTGCTCAGAGAGACGCTTAGTGAAATTTTCGCTTGAAAAGCAAGGAAGAAAACATGTTGGCCCGCCCAGTTCGAACATCAAGCCCGGAGCATGGAAAAAGATGTGACGCTTCTTGGTCACGCCTCCACCCTTCGCGGACTGGGATCATCTTCGGGTGCATTCGTTGCAGAAGTTAGAGCCGAGTACAAAACACCGTTGGAATTCTCGGATGCACGATTTCTGTCATTGTTTCGAAATATGATCTGATCAGGGTCCAAGCCCTGACATACTGTTTTCGAAGGTCTCCTGGTCATCCTGGTTTCTTCCCCTCTCTGTCTATGGTGCCCTTCGAACTGGAAGCTGGAGCGCGGCCCCTTCTTGGGAATTTTGGGGAGGTCCCCTCCATAAGAACATGAACGTGATCTTGAAGAGTTGCTGAAGCTTGGATGCTTGGGTGTCGCTTCAACCTCCACCGCAGTTGAAAAAGGTTCCCTTTCCAATGCCTCCTGACTGCCAGAATCGTTCACTTCTCCAACCAGCAAAGACATGAACGTCCCTGTTTTTTTTATTTGCATGGTCAAACGCTTGGACCTCAAATTCATCCACGGGAGCTATAGACTATTATAGACGAATTACCCAAATTGTTGATCAGATTCTTTAAGCATCTACTTATATCATCTTGCTCTGCTTGAGACAAAGCATCTCTCTGAATTGTCTTTGGCGTCTGAGCATTTCAGGACACAAAAAGAGAGCACATGTTCAATGTGTCTATGTCCTCTCGATAGAAGCTTGAACGCAAACCCAGGAGACGTCCAGTGTATCATGGTGATGATATGATGCATCATAATAATCGTGTTTGTTTCGCTTCAAAGCCAACTGTTTAAGTCCGTAAAGGGTTCGTCAACATTGAAAACAACACCAGCTACTGGCCCCCCCCTCCTGCGGTACTGGAGAGCCATGAGGCCTTGGTGTCAAGAGAAACCACATCTGCCGACAAACTCATCACTAGAGCCTGCTGTAGAAGAGACATGTGACATGGATCATGGATCCAGCAAGTAAAGGATAAGGCACAATTGAAAGGTGAACGTCCATTTCTGGAAAGACATCTCTCACCTATTCCATATATTCCATGACAAGTATATGTGTTTCAGGAACACCCGAGTGAAACTGGCATTCATGACAAACATCTCACCCGTTTCGTGACGTTGCCACACCCTTCTCACCTAGCCCCTATGTTTCGGTGGGTAATGTACAAATGAATAAACTAACTAGCTTCTTGCTACTATCAATGCCCTTTGTTACTAGTAGCTTCTTGTTCGGAGTAGATCCTAGTAGTAATGCCAGGAGCCCCTAGTAGCGTCCTTGCTCCTAGTAGCGATGCCAGGAGCCCCTAGTAGCTTCTTTTGAATCGAAGCATGTGAGGAATTCGTTCGCCTCTCAAGCCTCCTAACCTGCCCGCCGACGACGGCGACAACAGCCAAAGGCGACGCGCCGATGACGGATTTCGTCCGGTCTTGGAACGGAACCAGATAGCGATGGCCTCCAACCTAATGGCAATGTGTAGTGCATTCTCCGTTCTCACCAGAACCATGTCCTACGATAAAAACCTTCATCGGGTGCTTACTCCAAAAATGCGCCCAGTAGTTTCATCAATGCTCCATTTTCGCCCTACCAACTGCCACAGATGTCACCGTTCGTGTCACCGTTCGGGCCCCCTGGCAGTGCCCAGCGTCACTGCCGCGCTGCCCGCCGCCGACATGCTCGGCCCCAGCACCTGCGAAGCGACTCGGTTGGTCGGTGCAACGTCTCATGGACCGTCGCCATTCGCACCCTGAAAGATCCGACGAACGACGACTGGAATTCTGAACGATGCTCTACGAAGGGAACGTGGTTTTCCGGTTCGGTGTTGCAGTCATCCTGGAGAGGACATAGAATCGGATTCCGACGATGGATTGGACAAGGTCATCCATCTTCTCCCTCAGAACCCTGAGTCTATTGCACGGGGGCCTTCATGCCACTGGATACTATATGGACATTTGTAGGTCTTCCCATGGAAGCAAACGAAAGCAACAAACACCGGCTAAATGAATCAGGCTTGGATCCTTGAGGAGCCTGAAAAATGTTTGACGTTTCGAATGAAAAGCAGGCGAACCAATGTGAAACATGTAACATGAATGTAACATGATAAAACTGAGATATTCGGGCAATTCACTCAAGATACAATGTTGCCACATCCGATCTGAAACAAGCCTCTCGTCGGAGCTCCAATGAAGATAAGAGCTGCTGAAATCGCTGGCACACGCCTCACAATGCGCATGGTGGGCCTCTTGGATCCTCAAGAAGGGGCGTTTCCGCGAATAAACAGTTTACCGCTTTATACCGCTTTCATGTTCGTGGGCCATGACCTTGTCTGGCCTGTTCCTTAGGGGTTCACTTTGCTGTTGACGACACACCACACCCATCCAACTATCAGGTTGTCTTGCATCCTCGCCTTTATCGCCTGAATGCAGGTCATGATGGCTGAGGCTCCTATCCTCTGCAGAAAGTACTGCTTTTGGCAGATTTGCCCTTCCGCCCTTCCGCCAGCCGTCAACTGGTCGCCTTCTTCACTGGAAGACCCATATGGATGCTGCAGCCTCGGAACTGAAGCCACACTGAGCCAGTGGCTTCGTTCGCTATCCGGGAAACCCCAAGAGGTGAGAAAGGATATTTAACAGGACAGAAGGTGCCATCCTGTAGTGAGGTTCGTGAAGGCTTCATCAGTTCATCCTGGTTTGATGGAAACCTCTGCACACCATCAAGTTCAAAGCTACACTGCTACACATCTTGGGGTTGAGGTATATAACTCTTCGAATCACAGGACGCGAACGAATAGACGGGACGCAGCGGGTTCGCACCATATTCACGCCACGGAACTCGGAGACGAAGCCATCGGACGAGCCAAGCGGACTGAGTCTTGCGGTAAACGGTGAAACCCGGTGAATCCGAAAACGGCTTTGTTTCCCTCCATGGCCCATCTGCCATGGGCTGGTGCGCGCTCCGCGAGCTTCGGAGATCTCAGGGGCAGGGAGGCGGAAGTGGAGTGACGGAACGCGCTCCAGTTCAGCGCTACAGCCCGCGGACTCCCCCTCCTAAACTCTGCAGATCTGAAAGCTTGTCCGACTTCCACGCAAGGTTTGGAGGCTCTCTTGCCGTTAGCCAAAGAATTAGTAGGCTTTCTGGCAAGCTTGTTTGCTTTTGTCACGAAGGAACACTGGCCAACAAAAGACCAGTTGCTCAACTTGCTCAACACAACTTACCTCCAGATGCAGTTGATCAAGGTGTTCCCAGATTGAGGTACCTAGGGCATCTGCGCTGCTGGACGACAGTTGCTTTGGGGCCCTCTGTGCCTTCGTCCAGACTCTGAGTTGAAGTTCTGAACATCCCCGTGCCCTGGATGTTGCTTGACGTTCGCTTGAATTCTGAACACCTGCAACATCCGCAAATGGGGCAAAAGGTTCCCATCAGGCTGCAGCAACGCAGCACTTTTGAGGTGCCGTGAGTGAGATCCGCAACCGATTGCTGGCACTGTTGAAGACCTTGCCTTTTCCCTGTGTTGAATCTCCCTAGAACCCCTGCATTTCATCTCAGAGTTGGGATCAAGATGGATCAGCCCATAATACCACCTTTCAGTCATTTTCCCTCAAACAGCAAAAGAAACCTTGTGTTTATCACACCTCCAACACCCCCGTTCAAAAGACATTCAGGAATCTTTGCGCCCTTCCAACCAATCCAAAGGCCACACCGTTGTTTTCCGAGTCTGTAGTGCTTCATGCACAGCATAGAGCCCCAAAATGTCACTGTTCGAAACGGCTGTCTTATCCAAGCCACATCTCGAAGTCAGTCCCAGTGGTGGCAAAGACCTCGAGACAGGTCTCAACATGTCGTCACCTTCCTAAAAGAAAAGTGAACGGAATGAGAAGTCGCTTGCAGCCCCACTTAGCCCCTTGCAACCTTCCATAGATGTTCACTCGCCGTCGTCTACATCACTGGAGGGTGGTTGGAGAGAGTGTTCGGACATCGGTGTTGAGCCCCTACCCGGAGGTCTGGAGCCACGTCCGTGGGCAGTCCGTGGGGACCAGTCCGCGGAAGCCGGTGGAATGTGTTCGTTGCCGACTGCATTTGGGAACGAAGCTCAATTCTTAAGCCACCACTTTTCCGGCAACAAGAAAACCAATGAAACACCCAATTTACAGCAGCTACCAGGTTGGAGGCCGCCATCTCAGGTGGGTCTCTTCTCTTGAGATACCTCACGGTCCCGGTCTATCTCCGTGCAAATCCCTTCTGTCCATCGCGCGCCTGGGCACCGCGGAAGGCTCCAAAGCTCACCTGGGAAGGAGCTCAAGTGCTTGGCCGACCGTGAATAGCAAGGCATATGGTATTAATCCAGTGAACTCAAAAGAATGGCATTGGATCACAAGGGTTGTTGTATGTTTTTTGTGCCCCCAGCGCCAACCCAAATGGTGAGCTCCAGTTCTTCCGTCTGGCTGAGGCATGAGGGTAACTTAGGGCCAACTGAGTAGTGGAATGCAAGATAGGACACCGTATGTGCTCATCTGCCATTTGTTTACCCTCAAACGTAACTCAAACCTACTTGTCGAAGAAAAAACATGTTCTAGGATGTTCTAGGAACCTACAGCAAATCGTTCACTTTCCTTCCCAAGACCTACATCCCCCACCTCTCGCTGCAGTTCTGGCGAAATCCGACCTGCGCCGTCATAGCAGGTGTTCCATGTGCTTTGGGCCATGTCAGGGCAGGTGTAAAAGTCAGTGCAAAAAGAAAGCCTCAGCTTAGCTTTGAGGTCTTTTCATGATCTGTTCATGATCTTTTCGATTCTCTTGACGTCTCAATCGTTGAAGGAAGAAGAGGTCTCCTGCGCCAAGGAACATGGGGAGGCGCGTGAGGTCGTGGATCGCCAGTACGGTGCGTTTGGAGTTGTCATGGTACTCACTGGCTCTTCAAGTTCAAGGACCTGATCCCTCTCCCACAGAAGAACTGGGTGCAGAGGAGCAAAGAGGGGCTAAGTTGCTGGGCCCTCTGAAGAAGGAACACACACACCCCTCGATACAGGAATTGAGGTTCCAAAAGCTGGCTTTAGGCAACGGAAGAGCCATGAAAAGTTTTTCCAGCAAGGTCCGCGGTCTAAACAGAAACCGGCAGCAATACTTAAGCGTGGCATCCACTGAAACCTCCCACCTGCGGACTCCGAAGCCGTCGGCCTGAGCCCGTCAGCCCGCGTGGTGCGGACGATCGGCGCGCTCCGCGGAGAGCATCTGACGTCGTCCGCTAAAAGGAGATCATGCGGACGCTCGGAATCCGAATTGGGAGCAAGGACGCTACTAGCGCTACTAGGGGCTCCTGGCATTGCTACTAGTAACCAGAACGCTACTAGATGGGGTGATTTGAAATTTGGCACCAGGTCTGCCCCTATCATGTGGGGATAGCCGGATAGCCATAGGAGTCGACGTCAAGTCGCCTCTCCAGTGGCAACATCAAGCAAAGGTTTACATCACGAGGTCGGGATCATCATGTGAGCGTCGTCACACCTCGCCTGTGGGAATCTCAGAAGACCGAAGAGAATCTGCTGATCTTGTGGAATGGAAATTGAAGAATCATGAGGAACAAACATCCAAACACACAAGAAACTCATTTCAACTCATGAAATCCACGTGAAAATCGCCAAGGCAGAAAACAGGCCGTTGCCACTGCCCGTCTTTTTATGGCCGCGAATTCCTGGTGGCACCTGGGCACCCCGGCAGCGGAACCTGCGACTTCGGCGGTCACGGACGTTCGGCAAGGTCCGAAGGATGACGCTCTTTGTCAGGAAGTCCCACAGAGCCACTGGCTCTGGGAGCAACAAGGTGCACTTGAGAGTGCTGAAAGGTGATCATTGGCATTCCAGAAACTGCTTCAAGTAAGTGAGCTGATTCATGGTACTCAGCCAGTGACTACGACAGAATGTCCGTCAGTGGTGATCAAAAGATCACATCGAAGGTATCATAGATGCAGCTTTCTCCAATGCTGCGTGTGCTTCACCAAAGGTTGCCCAGTCGACCTCCTGGCCCCACCCCCGACCGCCCAGCTACGTCCAGCTGCGAGGTGAAGCGAGAACAAAGAATACTGTAGCTTTGCGAAGCCAAAACTGCAAGTTAATCAGGTGATAAAGAAAGATGAGAATGGAAAGACAAGGACAAGAGATGACAAGAGTGAGAAGGTGTTGTTGTTGGAGCATCGACTGCAACAGGACAGTCCTTGGTCCTACATCCAAGGAAAGAACCTTCAGTTAGGCTACACTATAACTATAGATATCTACCAGCTTCTTCAAAGTGACCTTTTGATATTTTACCATGTATGAGGTCACTTAAACACTACATATATCAAAAGGTCACTTAGAAGAAGCTGGAGCTACTTTCGATAAACAAATGGGTCACTTAAACCATGGGAATTTTGAGCCATGACAGGGTTCGTGTATAAGCTTGAACTTCCTAGTGCACCAACAAGTACCCGACCACTGTTCCAATCCACACCTTCTCTCCCACCTGCCACTTCATCCTGGACGACGAAGCCATCTTTGTGGCAAAGGCGCGGGCACCGTACCGCAGAGACTGGCTGAAGGGCTGAATAGGTTAAGATGTTGTGTCTTTTGAACTAGCTAGAAGTCTATAGGCATCACCTCTTACGACGGTGCCACCGCACACAAACGAAAGATATCCAACGCATGATAACTTGCCGCCCCAATTTTTGGGGATGACAAATGCCAGCCCAGCTCTTCACTTTTCCAACCTCAAGCGCTTTGAGGACCCACTCGCCGCATACATGCGTGAACAAAAGCGTTCAACAAGCACAGCACACATGTGTGAACAAATCATCAATAGCCAAAGGCACATAATCCTCGTCCCCATATGTCGATAACCACAAGGGGCTTGCCAAAGGTGCTTGGTCAAGCGCAATGTGGTCTAGCCTCAATTTAAGTGCTTGGGTCATATGTGGCGTGCTCACTTGGGGTAGCCAAGGTTCTTATGCCATTTAGGTCTGATCTTCCATCGAGCAATATTCTTGGCAATGCTCTCTGCAGCAAGCCCTCAAGATGCTGTCAGTGCACAGTGAGTGGGGAGACAAAGTAACAAGAAAACGAACAGGCGTCAAGAAGCAATTCAGGGCCGAGTGTAGGAGGTAGTTGGCCGTCTGGAACTTTTTCACGCACTCAGGCGGTAAAACCAATCCATGGCACATCGAGGTAGCTTGCCGAAGGGCAACGGAATTCACAAATACTGCAGCACGTAGCCTGAGTCCGTGTTTTGATTTCACCCCTGAGTTCAGTTTTGCAAATGTGCAACGGATCGACCAGAACATTCAACCCAGGCTCTGAGCATGTTGATCGCCAGGGTTGGCTTGAGCCACCGCTAGGCAAACTCCCATCAACCAACGTGCCAAAATGACACTCTCCTCGCGTGAATCAAACGGTCGATCCGCTGATTTGCGTTAACTAATCACTGAGGTAGGGTCTGAGGCGTTAAAATGCTTTTGAGCCAACGTGGGGAAGACATTCTTGCCCACCAAGTGCTTCCTGAGGCAACTGTTGGAGTTGGAGGAAACACATGAACATTCACATACTTGAGCATACATGATGGAGCTTTGAGAGACAAGTTGCACCGAGAAGACTTTCCCTCTGTTTCCTGACTTCTTACAGCAGGAGTTGGAACAAATGGTCATGGTAGCTGACAAGAACAACTCATGAGAAACAACATGCCAAGAATCTGACACGCTGCTCCTTACATAGCTGTGAGAACTGTACATGAGCATAGCGGAGGCGGTCGTCCATTGAGCTGCCAGGCCACACTGCGTCGGTCTCGCATAGTTCAAGCAGAGCCTCAAAATGGGGGACCGTGGTTTACAGGCCTAGATGGTTTGATTTTGGAACAACGGTTAGTTGACAAAGGCACACTAGCAGCAGCGTCGGCCACCATGGTCAGGTCAAAGACATGGAGGAGATCAAATTGGATCATTTCAGGGTGGAACCCTGGGAGTTGAATCCAACAATTGGGCCCACACGTTTCCGTTATGAATTCATGAAGGCCGATCACTGTGTCCCTGTGCTGAGCTCCTGCTCCAAAGTGCGTGAACAAAAGGGGAGAGTTTGCATTCCGCGACGCCTTGCATCGCCAGCAGACCTGCTGACTAAGCCATGTCACTTTCATGTGAAATGCCTTGGCCATGTATTTCTCATCTCCTCGAAAAAAGGTCAAGATCCCTCTGTACCCCCCTGCAATGGGGCCTGATTTGTTTCGTCTCCGCTCAAGAGGTTGTGACCATGGCCCCACTTCACACCAATGGCCACACATGAGTTCACAGAATGACCACATTAGCCAGCTGTCGAGCACGTCTATGGTCTGATCACAGGATCGATTTCCATCCAGGCAGTAGCACATGTACCGGCTTTCCCAAGGCGAAACATGACCCACCGTGACGCTGGCAAAACTCACAACTGTAAAAGATCTCCGTCTATGGCACTCAGCATCATCTCCATGAAGAATTAAAGGAATACACTTCGATAGGTCCGTGTCCTCATCAAAAACAAAGGCAGGCAACACTATCTCGTGGAGCGCACTTGCAAATTATCATGCAACTAGGGCGCCGCATTGCTGAGGACTGGGTGTTGTTTAAAAAACTCTGTGTGCTCCATGCTCTTCCAGAACTTCAAGATCTCCTAAGGGATTCTGGAAGCCAGCGTTTAAGACGCTCACCACTATAAACACCATGCCAAGAAACCCCTTCTTCACCAAGAAAGCGCCGTTGAAACAACTTTTTGTCATAGTGGTAGATCGAAGAAAACCTCATATTGATAGGGGGTATGCAACCAAATGCACTGTAACATGTTTATAATAAGGGTGAGGCACACTTCTGACGGTAACAGCACATCCCAGGTGTCAGTGTAGTACCTTTCTTCCAAAGCCATGTCTTGCAGCACGACTTCCACCCTTGGTCCATGTATATGTTCATGTGTTTTCTATATTGGGCATGCACTCAATATAGAATTCACCCCTTTCGCTCTGACAAACTAATTTGCCGACGCAGGAACGGAAATGGTGTTGGAAGCATTTGTCGCCATGGTTGCCTTTCAAGCCAATTCCAAAAATTCCTGGGACCATTTCTGTCATCCTTCCTTAAGGCAACCAGTTCACGAAGGTTGGGCCTCAGTTGTTGAAGATTATATAGCCGACGAACGGTACGATAATGCCTGCAATAACATGCACATGCATTAGCCCAAGTTACGGAAGAAGTCTTCTAGGGAACCGCTGCTTGATGGCTGAGAGCATTCCCATCAAAGTTGAAACCGACACCTCAATCGTGTGGCACACCGATCTGAAACTACAATGCACATGCCACCATGTAAGCATAGCACCCGCCGACCAAGCTCTAGAAATGTTTCCACAAGGTCCATGGTTGCACACGAGAACTAAACGGGTTGCAAAACGTATACATCCATGATCGATGCAAGATAGTTGCACCATGTTCCCTCCTTTTTTTATCTAGTAGTGGCCTCTAATCGGGAATTACGAATTAGGCTGGTTGTGTTCCATGCATGCCAAATGAATTAATACTAGCTGACTAGATGCCACTCACAAACCCCTGGAGTGGCCCCCAACTGAAGCCACCAAGTACAGCGCGCACACCAACATGCCTTTGCAGGTGACGGCTTGCGGCGGCGGTTTGCGATCAACACTATGGCCACGAAGGCAAGCGGAAGTGGGTCCTTTTTCACGTCTAGGTGGTGGTTTCCTGATGTCCTCGATTCCTCGAAGGCCCCATGTTGAAACGCACGATCAATTGCGGCTGATCGTGTTCCCCTAATTGAAGCGTGCTGCCACTCAATGCCACCTTAGGTCCTAGTTTTGAGGGACAATCATGGACAAACAAGTAAGGGTTGACCCAATATGAAGACGCATGGCATGATCTAAGGCACACGCTAGCTGATAACAATTTGCTCAAGCATGAAGCCCATACAGCCCCACGAGCACTCAAAAGCACTAAGGGTGGTTAGGACAGGCCAAATGATCAGAAACTTGAGCAGGTTGCATGGAACTTTGCAGATTATCAATTCGATCATTTTTCATAACATCAAAGAACCAGCTAGCGCAAACAACTATCAACTATTTTTCATCGGGCCCATCACTTGAACTTGGATCGCTTCCATCGTGTTCAGCCTTTGCCTTACTCTTCTTTGGCTTCTTGCATGCTGACACACGCCTCTTAGCGTCACGGACATCTTGCTCTACAACTGCTAGCTGAGACTTCTTATCTTCAACCCATGAATACATATCTTCAGGGTCGACATCACTCAGCGGAGTGTTGCTTTTTGTAACTGCATCATCGCGAAGCTTCTCAGAAGTGGCGAGATGTGTCGAAAGCGCCCGTTCCTGCAAGTGAGCGGTTGCATAGTACGTTTGGTTCTATGTATATATATATATAAAAATCGATCGATATGGCATGTTTCTTCAAAATGACCTTTTAGTCTTTTGGGAGTCCCTGAGCGTGACCTCAAATCAGGATTTAAAAGGTCACTTTGAATAACCAGGGATCGATATTGCTCAACCAAGATTCCAGTTCGCTGGAGTTCCTGATCCCATAGGTCTTGAAATCTTCCAAGCATTGGGGGATATCTTTCACGATTTTCTTCCACCTTGGATCGATCGTTGAACTTTAGGTTTACCGTGCGACGCGTTTTGAATTACAATATAGTTTACTGACAAAAGCAGTCAGGGAACTTACTAGCAAGGTTCTTCGCTTCCGTCAGCGCTAGCTGAGCTGGTGATTTCTCTTTCTTTGGTTTCTTGCTTTGAATGCGCCCTGTCTTGAGGTCCATCAACCCTTGTGCTTCCAAGCTTTGGAGGCCAATGTTCAGCTGCTTGGCTATCATTTCTTTCATGGACGCTGACCGGACTCTGCCGCCTACCATCAAGCTAGAGTCTCCCCTCATACCTGACGTGGTATTCTCAGCAACTTCCTTAAGCACCTTGTACATTTTGGCCTCCTCAAGATTTGGACATCGCGGGTGTGGAACTCCAACTTGTCCTCGGGATGTCACACAGATATGTGATATGACAGCTATGGAAAAATGGCATTCGTGGTTGGAAGAGACAGCGGACAAGGGGCCTTTCAGGATTTCCTCTATGAACTTTTTGGCTGCTGAACTCTTTCCGTAGGTTTTGTAGAGTTGTAGTTTCGTGACCTTGGTCTTTGCGCTTCGGTGGTACTGGGTAACAGGTCTGTACAGCCAAGGTTGTACTGGGCAAGGGATACCGCTTTACAATCACATGTCACATGGATCGATGGCAATGCTAGGTCTGGTACGGTCACGTATCGGTCTGAACGAAGCTGCTCCGTCCACCTTGTGTACCGCTCTTCAACCGTGATGTCGTCCACTTTGCCGTCGCTCAGCAACCACTGCTTGAGCATACTCCATCTGATCAGCATTGGAGCGGGTTGGACGAGGAAAACGATCCCTATAAAACTTGAAATGTGTTTCACGCATATCGATGCATATCATATTTTGCGCGCCTCTCACTGTCAGAACATAGCTGGTATTTTGCGAGAAGTTGAGGGGAGCAGCTTTTGTGAACAGCACGGCCAAGGGCAGCATATTGTCGCTTGCGCTCACCCTTCTCCATACATGACGGGCTAGCCATGCTCGCGATCTTTTCTTTCTCTTCAAGGGTTAGGTTTGTAACCCTTGGTTTCCCGCCAGTACGTTTGGCTGCGGCCGATGAGGAGGCGATAGATTCCTGGGGGAGGGTTCTTCCAGGGGTGATCAACACCAAGGGTGAACAACCAGGACCTTCAAAGTGACCTCTGTGGAGTCTCTAAGTGACCTCTTTAGGGACCAAGTGACCTCATTCTAGGATCTCAAAAGGTCACTTTGAAGGTCCTGGAACGTTCAATCGCTCATACATGCATGGATCAGTCCTGATCACGTGTCGGACTGGCGTTTGGAGTCTGTGTCACCTCGAAGCTCTGCATCGTCCCAATCCGTTCCATCGGAGGCTCTGGTGAGAACAGCATCGTTGGCAAGCTGGAGAGGTCAGCCTGCAGATTTCCGGTTGGGTGGAGTGGGACTGGGTCTGTTGCATTAGATCAAAGCCCCAAGACCAAAACCCTGATCCAATGAATTATAATTCACCCTTGCCTCATCCGAGAGCCCTTCTATCTCCTCCTCATCATCTTCAAACCTCAATTTTTTCTTTTCAGGACTGCATCCTGTAGGACCTCCATTCTCACGTTTGCTGGTACCATTCTCCGCTGCAGCTTTGGAGACTTTGGTGCGCTTTCTCGCATCGCTACTGGATGCCATAGTTGAATCTGTTGAGCCAGCAGACTTTCGCTTTGCTTGTGCTTCTTCCACTACCTTTTCCTTTGGTGCAGCTGCTTCTGTAGTCTTTTCATCCTTCATGTCTCCTATGCTATCATTGCCTTCTGTCTTCTTAGCCTCCTCCTTCTTTGCCTCCTTCTCTGCCTTTGCGCTTTCTGCCTTTCTTCCTTTCTTGGCTTCCTTCTCCTTCTTCTTTGCATCAGACATGTCACCTTTGGCAACAGTCTTCTCACTCTTTGTCTCATCTTCCTTCAGTGTAGCTGCCTCTGCATGCTTTTCATCCTTCTTGTCTCCTTTGCTATCATTGCCTTCTGTCTTCTTGGCCTCCTCCTTTTCCTTCTCTGCCCTTGCACCTTCTGTCTTCCTTTCTTTCTTGTCTTTCTTCTCCTTCTTCTTTGCTTCGGAACTGTCAGCTTTGGCAGCA
>CAXAMN010000892.1:461532-505203 GCA_963970005.1 Durusdinium trenchii
CTTCTCTGCCTCTGCACCTTCTGCCTTCCTTTCTTTCTTGGCCTTCTTCTCCTTCTTTGCTTCGGAACTGTCAGCTTTGGCAGCGCTCTTCTCGCTCTTCGCCTCCTCTTCCTTTGGTGTAGCTGCCTCTGCGGTCTTTTCACCTTTCTCTCCTTTGCTATCATTGCCCTCTTTCTTATTGACTTCCTTTGCTTCTGCACCTTCTGCCTTCTGTGCTTTCTTCTCCTTTTTCTCCTTCTTCTTTGCTTCGGAACTACCATCTTTGGCAGCAATCTTCTCATCCTTCCTAGTCGTTGTAGCATTTGCCACAGCTGTGCTGCTTGTGGACTGCGACTTATCTTTCAGTTCTACTTCAACCTCATCTCCCCCAGCCTCACCCTCAGTCTCAACCTTACCTTCTTTCTTTTTGGGCTTCACTTTAGCTTTGTTCTGAACCTTCCACGAGGTATGCATGTGAATTGTAATTGGATGGATCGAGGTTTGTGAAACAAAACTACAGGCTCTAGATGTCCGCCTCAGCTGGTGTTTCTTTCTCAAGTGCCATGGCTTTAGTCTTGGCCATGTAGGTCCTGCCAGCTTTTGATATATAGGCAACACGATGTGATAGGTCAAGAAACATGGGTCCTCTACGAACTCCAGCCAGATCCAGGGAAATGACAAAATGCCAAAAATTGATCCCCTGGTGACACGAAATGACACGCATCCATTTTGATATATGATATATATCAAATGACCCTTTTGATGTCTAAGTGACCCTTTTGATATCTAAGTGACCATTTTGATATCTAAGTGACCTATATCAAAAGGGTCACTTATGACATTGTGACACGCAAATGACACGGATTGACACGCACCTTTTTCAGCGTTTCTTCGATTGTGTGATGTTCAGGTCAATATATGCCAGTGGTTGATTTTGAGAAAGGATTTGATATATATGAATCGATCTTAGATACAAAATAATGGTTTGATATATTCCCTCGAGATCTGTACGATAGTTTTGATGCTTGACCAGCCCAGCACATACCCGTGTCCAAGTCACGTGTGCAGGTACACGCTTGGCAAATGGGTGACTTGGCCGCTGGTTCGTGATCAGGCTTGCGTCTGAACGGGTGCCAGTCGACCTTTTGCCACCATACCGATTAATTAGAACTTGGGATCGAGGTTTCGGAACTGGTTATATGGTTCGAACCAGATCTCTATAGCGGCTAGCGCATGAATAGTATCGATATATACATATTTATGAAACACCACATCGCAGAACTGGTCCGGACCTATGCCGTCCGCCACGCAGCATACTTTCTGCCCTTGATGATGTCATCTAGGCAGCCAGCATCATCATAATCTGGGTCCCCTTCATCGATAGTGATCTCCTCAAGGCACAAAAACTGAATATGATGCAACCTGCTGGAATGCGAAAAGGCTTTACTATATATATATATATATCGATCGATCATGCTTTCAGCTTAGATTCTGGGTTGGGTTCAGGTGAACCATGTGGTGCAATGAGAAGAGACACGGCCAAACCAAATTGAAGCGGGTAGTTGGCTGAAGTCTTCAGCTGCTTGGCCTTTCCATTGATGGCCTTCTTGCCATTCCTGGTGACAATGTCCACGAGGCTGTGCTCACCATAGGTCCTGCATTGTTGATAAAAGTGCACCCAATGGGTTGGAGATTGGAGAACATCCTCGAAGTTTATAGCAGGTGTCGGGACTGTGTGCTACTTATATATAAATTTGACACCTCAAGTGATGCCGACTGCTACTGTTGTGGGGACTTGTGGCACAACAAAACGGAATGGCCTGCAATAATGTCCACTTCACTTCACCTCTTTTGATAAATTAAGAAAGCCAATGTGTGGCAAGTGCCAGCAACCACTCTACATGAATATATGTCCTAATATGGCATGTCTGAAGAGCCCAATCCTGGCCAAATATTCCTTGAGACTCTTCAAGTCGATCGCCCGGTCGAGGGAGATGAAGTTGTCCAGCGTGCTCCAAAGACTCAGCTGTTTTTTTCAATGTTTTTCACACGGGTGGCGCACCATGGATTTTTAGGACACTGCACATGCACATGTGCACAGGCCTTCGCACCAAAACGTGTTCACATGCAGTGTGTCTTGCGCAGCCAAAGTTACATTGTTGGTTTCAAAGAGGGAGCCCCATAAGCCCCCATGTGAATGGCCAGCCTCCTGCACGCAGAAGGTCATTACTTTCAACATGTACCCCTTTAAAAATACCAGCGCTGTTAAACGCGATAAAGGCTTCGTAGCTACTAGGTTCCAGCAGGCCTGCATTTCGCCCACAAAAGGAATCTCCGCATAGGTGGCCATACAAACATAACCTTGAGCTAGGAAGTTCAAGTCTGATCTGCATGCTCATGGCATGCGTTTGAGTGCGGTCCAAGTCACACTGGACGCAGGTTGTTCTACAAGAAGTCGAACACCCCGTTTGACAGCAAAGTACATCCTGAGATATGTCGATCCCAAAATGGTACCATATGATCTTTCAGCATGTGCCGTTCTTGTTCCGAAGGCATGCAAACATACACGAACACACCAATGAGCTGAGTTGCACATACATCATTCTTCTGACAAAGATATTGGCTAGCAATACGCAACGGGAAGTGGGATCTCCGTTTGGGTTTGTCCACGACCTACCAGTCACAGAAGAACTGAGAAATATCCATGGCCCACATGGCGGAGCACATACAAGCACACCCCCAGGGCGAGTGTTCCACACCTCACTTGAGTTTTCATACGAACAGCTGGTCAAATCACAAGACACATCGTGACTCATAACAGTTCCACCAAGAAGCAGCTGCCAACACAGCTATAAACCCCACGGTTCTGAGGAGGTTGTGATTTTTGGAGTATATCACCTTAAAACGATTCATTTGATTTCCATGAAACTGCGCGACATGCTTTTTGATCGCTTCCAAAATTAAATTGGCCAGGTCACATCAAATTCTTTTCCTTGATATCCTGACATCTTCATCGCCTTTGACAGGTTAGCCTTGCCAGCGCAAAGCTCCACCTCAGGAGATGAAACGGGAGCAGGGCTGATGGTTGTAAACTAGACACACAAAGAGCATGCACATGTATGTAGTGCGTGTTTAACCAGGGGGGCAAAGTCGTTGGGTTGAGAAGGGAGAACGAGCTGGGCGAGGAAGGCAGTTGCGACCAACAAATTGCTAGCCTTCATAGTGCCAAGTGTTGTCACCTGACTTTAAGTGTTCCTCTGAGCCACCTCACAGGATGCTGCATGCAGATGTGGCATAAAAAGCAACCAAGGGCAACTGGAATTGCAGCTTGATGTCAATTTTATAGTTCGAGTTTGTGGTATCGCTTGACTTCCAAAAGGCACGTTTGAAAGCAGTGAACTTGTGTTCCCAACTGCGGATGAGTCTTCAAGAAAGTTTCCCGAGGCTGCTGGCTACAGCAGTCAAATTGATCAAAAGTCAACCATGCCAGCTGCTGTCTATAGAGATTAGGAATGCACGGCAGGTCTCAAAACAATACATGTGTTTCCAACAACTGGTGTGACAGCGGCATGATTGAAGCACCACAGCCTTGCATCGCAAGGCCAACTCCCCAAAAGAAACCTAGCAGGCAGCAATAGCGTTGAAGTATTGTACATTGAAGGCCTTAAAGGCTAGTAGAACCTTTGTGGGTCTATGAGGTTCCCTCAGTTGCCAGGCTTCTTTTTATGACGAGCAGTTCGACCATCCATGGATTTGGTCCTTTTGAACCCCCCTTTGTTAGCTGCACTCGTCAAGGAATAATGCTTAGTACCATCAGGGGCTATAAAAACCTTGTACTCTTGCCCCATCAATTTCCCACTCACCCGCTTCCGGGTTTCAATCTTCCAGCCATCCTGGCCAGTAGCACGTATGGCAATCACTTCAAATTTCCTTAGATCTATTTGGTAGTGTGTTGTGGGCTGCATTCATGAGGGTCATACACGTTTGGGTTGCAACATTGGTGAAGCTGAGTTTCGACTTATCTGTTTTCTTTTGCTTCTTCGACTTTAGCAACGCTAGCTGTTCAGCAGGACATGGAACTCTGCAGTTTGCCACTGAAAGTGCTTTTTTTCTGAATATTAGAAAGAGTAACTTGAAACGATGCAAATGGAAAGTCCTTGTGTTCGACACCCACCAGCGTAGGATCCTAGGATGCACTGATCCATCCATCAGCGAGGACACATTGCAATGGTGAAGAGCACTTTGATTTAGCGGAGGCGCCTTCTTGGTCTTGTTGTTGGGATTGGGCACGTCCTCATCGGACTGTCGAGCATCTCGAATTGGACTTCCTTGGAAGGAGGGCTGATCAATTTTTTGTTCAAAGGCCAGCTTCTTCAAAGTGACCTCTTTGGAGTGCCTAAGTGGTCTTTTACGGGCCCAAGTGACCTCAAACTGTGATATCAAAAGGTCATTTTGAAGAACCAGGATCGTTTTAGACATGTTTGGATTTGGATGGAGTTCAATTTCAATGGGCTTGTTTCAGCATGTGAGGGGTGTGAGTTTGTGTGTGTATATATGGCAGAAATAATTCAAAAAAGTGTCCACCGCTCTTTGTCCGCCGCCGATGTGTAGGCACAACCTTCTGGCCTTTTTGCTTCTGGTCTTCCTCCTCAGCACAGATTGTTTCGCATGAAGCTGCTGTTTGTCCTTTTCGAACAGTCCACCGATCTATTGTTGATTGCCCTTTCTTCACCCGCTTTCTCTTAAGCTCTTTCTTGGTTGGAATATTTTCTGGATACTCGAACCTTGGACCTGGAGACGTCCAACGTCTGATGTTGCTTTTTGGAAATCTGTCGCGGATGCGCAACTTACCAGCCTTCAGCTTGTCCCCTTCTTTGCTTTCGTCCTCATCGTCCTTTGCCTTTGTCCTTTTTGCCGCCCCTTCCTCTTTGCCTTTGGCCTTTGTCTTCTCTGTCCTTGTCCTTTTGGTAGGCACTTCGTCGGTGCCTTTATCCTCATTGTCCTCTGTCTTCTTTGTCTTTTTTGTGGGCCCTTCCTCTTTGCCTTTGGCCTCTGTCTTCTCTGTCTTCTTTGTCGAGGACCCTTCCTCTTTGTCTCTGTCCTCATGGTTCCCTGTCTTGCTTGTCCTTTTTGCAGACCCTTTGGCCTCTGTCTTCTCTGCCTTCTTTGTCACGGACCCTTCCTCTTTGCCTTTGTCCTCATTGTCTTTTGTCTTCTTTGTGTTTTTTGCGGACATGACCGCAGCATCTTCACCCTCGGGCTTTTTTGAAAGAGCTTGTGCTGCTGCTTGTACTGCTCGTCGTAGTTGAGCTGCTTCCTGAATGGCTCTGACTAGCGCTGCTCTTGTTGGCTTTTGGAGTAGAGTCAGATAACAGTTCCATCGGACTGATGCTTACCGACTCATCAGTTGAGTCAACGCATTCCTCTCTCTTCTTTAAACTTTTCCTCTTGGGCTGACCTTTCAATCGCGCTTGTATTTGCCGCTGGCTCATGCCCGTGGTTGAAAAACCACAAGCAGCAGCACTTGGACGTCCTTGTGGGAATCCGTTTGGGCAGGAACTCTTGCCATTGTTGAGCTTGCCTGCTTCTTTGTTCTCGTTTGCTTCATTATTCATCGTTTTTCCTCGACGGTTCTCCTCTTTCGTTTTCTCACCTTCTCCAAGATCAGTCTTTGCCATCCTCTCATGTTGGTTTGGCTCTTGATGACTCCTCTCACCATCGCCCATTTCATACGTTGGATCATCTTCCTCCTTTGCTTCTTCATCTCCGTTCATCTCCTCACTATCCTCACTTCCTTCCTCATCTTCCTTCTCGGCATCCACGTGGCTCATGTTCTCTTGTGCTTTGCTTTCATCAGGCCCTTTCCTCTCATCTTTGCCTTCATCTTCATCATCTGATTGTTTCATCCTCTCATCACCACGTGTTCCTTTGTCATTGTCTTGACCTGCTGCCGTCTCCTGTGCTTCACGTTTTTCCTCTTCATCTTCTGAGGTGGCTTCGGAACTTGTTTCTTCGTCGCTAGTCTGCTCTTGCTCTGAGGATTTGAGTTTTTTCTGGGGAACCTTTCGCTTCAGGCACCCTCTCATCCTCATCCTCATCCTTTGAATTTGCTTCCTCACTCTCTCCCCCCAGCCTCTATGTCTTCTTTAGCTTCCTCTCCATCCGACTCATCTGTGGTATCATCATCACTCTCATTGTCTTCTTGGTCTTTGTCCTCAGCCTTTCTCTGCACATCTTCCTCAGTCTTGTTTCCAAGCGTTTCTTTTGTCTTCTCTTCTCCTTCAACGCGTGTTTCTTCTTCTTCTTCGCTTGATGCCTCCTCACTGTCGTTGTCATTTGTTTCCTCTAACTTTTGTGGCGCTGCTCCTTCTGATTCTTCTGAATCTCCTGATTCATCTGTCTCAGCACCATCATCTACTTTCTCATCATTGCCCCCCACGCTCTTTGTTGGTCTCTTCTTCGTCCTCTTCGTCTGAGCTCTCTTCTGAGCTTTCTGCAGAGTCAACATGGTTTTCATGTGTCCCCCCCATCTTTGCCTTCTTCCCTGCTTCCAGCCTTCTCCTTATTTGCTTTGTCTATCTTTCCAGCCTGAGTTGCTTCTTTTTCATCTTCTTCATCATTTTTGCGATTTTTGCGTGATGTATGATTCTTGTCCTCTTCATCTTCAGCCTCTGAACTTGCCTCTTCGGCATTCTCTTGATCATCAGCTTCTTGCGTTGAGCTTTTGTGTTCTTCATCAGGCAGATCGCACGGTGCAGGTTTTGTGGGGCCCGCCTGCGCTGGTGCGACAGAGGTTGGAGTGGGCTCGCAAAGCTCTCCATGAACCAATGCCACTCCCATTGAGGGGCTGGTGAAGGTCGATGTTGGTACCACTTGTTCTGCTTCCTTAGCTTTTTCTCCTTCCGATTCATCTGTAGTGTCGTCATCACTCTCATTGTCTTCTTGGTCTTTGTCCTCAGCCTTTCCCTGCACATCTTCCTCGGTCTTGTTTGCAAGCGTTTCTTTGGTCTTCTCTTCTCCTTCCGATTCATCTGTAGTGTCATCATCGCTCTCATTTTCTTCTTGGTCTTTGTCCTCAGCCTTTCTCCGCAGATCTTCCTCAATCTTGTTTGCAGGTGTTTCTTTTGTCTTCTCTTGTCCTTCAACGCTTTCTTCTTCATCTTCGCTTGATGCCTCCTCACTGTCGTTGTCATTTGTTTCCTCTAACTTTTGTGACGCCGCTCCTTCTGATTCTTCTGAATCTCCTGATTCGTCTGTCTCAGCACCATCATCTGCTTGTTCATCATTGCCCTCACGCTCTTTGTTGGCCTCCTCTTCATCTGAGCTCTCTGCATTGTTTTCAGCTTTCTCGAATCTTTCTTTGTCAACTTCTTGGCCTTTGTTTTGTGTTGCTTCACCCTCTGTGTCGTTGTCGTCGTCATCCTCACTATCCTCCCCTGATTCCTCCATATCCTCGCCGTTGCTCATGTCTTTTTTCTTCTTCTTCAGAGCTTGCCTCCTTCCGCTTCCTTTTCTTTGGCTTTTGGCCTTCACTTTCCTCCCCACTGTCCTAGCAGGCGGCGGTCAAAGGACGGAGCGTGCATATTGTAAGTATACCGCTTGAAAAAACAATGGAGGGATGAGGAGGTGACTTGATCTAAAGCAAGTTGCATATCCTATAGGTACTAGCTAGTGCAATAGCCCCCAGCTTCTTCAAAGTGACCTTTTGAAGGTTCCTAAGTGACCCTTAGGAGGCTTAAGTGACCTCAAACCAGGTCATCAAAAGGTCACTTTGAAGAACCAGGCCCGGAGAAAGGGTCCTCGCAATCTGTTGTGGTAGTATCTTCTTCTGGTTCTTTGACTGGGCAAGGTCGTGTGCCAGACTCCATCCTCCGACCAGCAGGCGGGGTGCATCTTAATGGCTAAGGAACGGGCATACTCAATCGTGATTGAAATTTCAAAGAGCCATGTTCAGATTAGAGGCATATCTGAACCATCCAAGGTTTCAATATCATATGGCAGTGTGTCCGCTTCATCAATATACCTTAGAAATGCAGCAGGTCTCTTTTTTTTTGAGAGCGTGCTACTGTACTGCACACATGCCAGCTTCTTCAAAGTGGTCTCGATGAGAGGTACTTAGATCAAAAAACAAAGAGGGAACTTGGACCTAATTGATCGATTTAAAATATGTTTTTCACCTAGACACGAACTACCAGTATTAACGCTGGAAGATGACGGCCTTGAAGATAGTTTCTTGTGGCGCCTGATCACACGATGGCATCTTGCAGCCTCAGATCTGGCCGCATGAGCCACGTGCACAATAAAGTACTACAACCATGTACCTGTTGCTTGATCCACTCATCCCGCTCGGACTTGGTCGTAGCAGGGCCTGGGTTTCCGGAGGGGCCATGGTCGAAGGCCCTCTATGTGCTCTTAATGATACAAACAAATACGATATAGGAAACATACGAGTTGATCAAAGATGCAAATGTCCAAGAGGTTCACCAGCTGGCCGACCACCTTGCGGCATTCCGCCTCCCTGGGGACCCGAAAGCATTTGGAGGAGTCCCAAGCCTTCCTAAGCCATTGGTTGCCTTGACGGCGTAGATCCCCTCCAGGCACAATCTCTTGTTCCTCCTTGATGGAGTCAGGGATATGACGTTGCATAGACTTCCGAAGGCGCCTTAGATCAGGTTTGACCCCCTTAAGTTAAAGGTCATGAGTCTGTCGACCATGAGATTCCAACTTTAAAAACAATTATAGGCCGGCAAAGGTGCTGTCCATCAATCGTCAATTCCTTCAGCTTTGTGCCAGGATCTTCCAAGGGTTGTCCATCCGAATCCATGGCCAACAGTCGAACGATGGCCAAAAAAAAGAAGGTCCCAAGCACTAGATCTCATATATCATGATTCTATGTTTCGACATCTTAAGTTTCTTCGTGCACGTGGCCTGGAGCCGTTGGTTACAGCTGGTTGGAACTCATGAGTGCCTGCTCTCACACACCTGTGCCTTGTGCCAGGTTGGCTGCAGAAGCTGGCGATGCAGCGCATCATCGCAAAACACTCCCGCTCGACCAACATCTCCCCCACATTTGATAAATCATCTTTGAAGACTTGAGGTTCAACAGCATAAAGAAGCATCAAGAAGACCCAAAGGCCACTTATATATCAAAATCATCCTTTATCAAAGGGTCACTTATCAATGATCTTCAGGTCCAAGTTCCCTCTTTGTTTTTTTTATCTAAGTGACCTCTAATCGAGACCACTTTGAAGAAGCTGGTATAGATGACTATAGACTCTGATAGACCAAATCCCATCTTTCACACCATAGGTGTGCAATCCGCCTGCCTCGACATCGGCATTCAACCTGGCTTTGAGGCTGGGCAGGTCGTTGACGTGATGCCATGTGATGCCCCTCAATCCCCCTCAGGATCTGGAACCCCCCCTACTTTTTTTATGTTGAAAGAGCTGATTTCGATAGTGGGCACAACCCTTCCATTTGGCTTTAGAGCTCCAGAAATGGATAGAATGGATCAATTGGGGGGTCCACACAACTTGTTCTCTCAGTCGGTTTTACCATCTACCCTGATATTCGATCGCAACTGGAACACTGACGACCACTCTGACCACAACTCTGCCTGGCTCCGCCCTGTCGCCCCATCTTCTCCCACCAAAGGGAAAGGAAGGACGCTGCTAGTAACAAAGGGCATCGCTACTAGGAGCAAAGGACGCTACTAGGGGCTCCTGGCCTTACTACTAGGAGCAAAGGACGCTACTAGTAACAAGGAAGGAAGGCCCCGAAAGGAAGTCATCTCTCTACCCGGTCAGGCCCCGCCCAAAGACCCAAAAAAAAGGACGGTTGGCTCGATAGAGACCATATAAACATAATATATAAACCAACTTCCCTAGTAGCCTCTTGTTACTAGTAGCGATGGCCTCCAACCTAGTTGCGATGGCCTTCACCTAAAGCGTCCTTGCTACTAGTAGCTTCTTGTTCCTAGTAGTAAGGCCAGGAGCTACTAGTAGCGTCCTTGCTCCTAGTAGCAATGCCCTTTGCTCCTAGTAGCGTCCTTGCTAGTAGCATTGTTTCTCACGAATGGGTCTCGGTCTCAGTCTCGGTCTCTCCAATCACGCGTCTCGGCGTCCGGACGCTTCGAGCGTCTTCGCGGTCAGGAGGAGCTTCAACCTCCGAGCCCCAGATCTGCCAAATGTGAAGTCGATCCACTTAGATGGTCACTCCGTTCCCTAGTAGTAAGGCCAGTAGCCCCTAGTAGCGTCCTTGCTCCTAGTAGCGATGTCAGGAGCCCCTACTACCTTCTTCCTCCTAGTAGCGATGCCAGGAGCCCCTAGTAGCGTCCTTGCTCCTAGTAGCGATGCCAGGAGCCCCTAGTAGCTTCTTGCTAGATAGTATGCAGGAGTGACATATGGAGTGATCGTCATTGGTAAGTTCTTTAGCCGGACTCGGTCACTTTCAAAAACTCAGTCAGCTTGCTACTAGTAGCTTCTTGTTCCTAGTAGTGATGCCCGGAGCTACTAGTAGCTTCTTGCTACTAGTAGCGATGCCCTTGTTACTAATAGCTTATTTAGCCTCTCTAATAAGTTTTCGCCCAGCTCTCTCTCCCTCTCTCGCCCAGCACCGTGGCCCCCGACAAGGCAATCAACTCCTCGCAGGGCGCCTCGCTCGCGATCGCCGCGTGGAACGGCGGCCGCACGGGGCAATTTGGTCCAAGGGGTTGGCGCGGGATTGGGACCGTTGATTTCTGTGTCTTCATCTGTTGGGCCATCTTTCAGAGATGATGACATATGAAGGCCAACAGCTCCTACAATCCTACAACTCCTGACACTCCAAAAGTGGTTCCGCTTTTCAACCAATTTAGAAACCCACTCGGGTGGTTGGGCAAAGAATTGGCATCTGCAGGCGTCTAAATCGAGTTTTGACCAACTCTACTGTAGCCCCTGAATCCTCATTGTGATGAGCTTGTCTTTGAAAGGCAGACCCACAAATAGATAGAAAAGTAGATCCCCACTAAGAATGTATATTGGAAACCGTGCCACTATCTATTTGGACCACTATAAGGCTACTCAAATCAACGCAAGGCTTTCACATGTGGCAGACGCAACTTCCTTCGTCCAATGGTGGATCCACGGATAGGATGGAGACCGGAGCGGTCCAATGGCCCAGCGATGAGAACGATATCGAGGACAGACAAGAGGTCTCACATGTATTCACATGACTGAATGGCAACGAATTAAACATGTTTACCCCCCCCCATTTGGAGGTGTTTGGTTATCCTAGCATAGGATTAGTAGGGGGACTGTTATTGTTATTATTGTTATTCCTCAGTCGACATGTCACATGTCATGTCACCCAATTTGCGTCCTTCCGAACACGGATGTGGCGCTCCGATGTCTTTTCAATCTCTGTGCCAGAGTCACTCGGAACTGCTGATCTGGCTGGCGACCGGTGGGTGCTGGTCGGGGATCTGCTTCACTGAGGTGCCGGAGGTGCCGAAAATCAAGGTTAACGGAACTGTCAATGTATAATATCTCTTTTCACATGAACCTTCCCCAAAAAGATCATTCTTTTCAACAGCCTTGGACTTGCTTCGTGGTGCTATGCCAGATCAAACAACCCTGGACTCACTATGTTCAAGCTCTAAAAATCACTCACCTCTGCGGACGGAACATTGCCGTTGTTTCACGGCAACGAATGGTTATGTCTCGAATCAACATGTGTCTGCGAACACAACATATTTTACTGGGTAGTATATACAATCGGTTGGTCCACACTGGCTTGGGCGCGGGACAGCCCGCTCGAGAAACAGGTCTCCTCACCAGCGACGTTGATGGCTTCCAAAAAGCACTGCGCTCGACAGTCATTCCAACGTGCATTGTGAGGCTACTTCTGGGAACATTCAATGTCAGATTAATTGGTTGCTCTATAGCAGCTCTTTTGGCTTTGCTTCGGGCTCTTCCGGCTAGTTGTTTAAAAACCCGGATCTGCCCAGAAAAGAGCATTCTTCGGGCAGCACCTCTCAAGTCTTCTTGGCGCTACGGATCTCCATCATTAGCACCTCTTCGACCTCTTGCTCGTTGACCTGGTGGATTTGGCAAAGGGCCTTGCGGCTGGAGCTGCACACCCTGTACAAAAGCGACTGGCACTTGGACCGGGAGGTGGACTCCTGGGCGAAGAAGATGGCCGAAGCGTTCCAAGAGCTGCTCATTGGGCAGTGGCAAGTCCAACGCATTCACTAACGGCGTCAACGGCATCAGGCCCGTCGGCTTCGGCGCTTCGGTGCTTCGAGCCCGTCTTGGACGCGGCCCAGGCGGAGTGGAACGGTCGGCTGTTTGGGGAATTTCAAGGTATTGGGTGGTTTGGCTGATCTCGAAAAAGGGCCAAGTGAAACTGCGTTGGGACTCGCGGTTCGTTGATCTTTCTGCAGCTCGGTGTCTATCCGAGTCTATCCGGGAAGAAAGCCAAAGCAAGCAGCACAGATTGGTCAGCCTCACGAATCTCTCCCCGCAAAAAACAGTCCAAAAGGTCTTTTGGCCTCAAGCTCCATTCCGCCTTTACTAGTAACAAGTGCGCTATTAGTAACAAGTGCGTTAGTACTAGTAACAAGAAGCTACTATAAGCAATGTGCATCGCTACTTGGAACAAGTGCGTCGCTACGAACGTAGCTAGAAGCTACTAATAGCGATGCCTTTGTTACTGCCCTCCTCTTCGGGCTTTTCCCACCGCATCCACGGCCTCCGGGCTCGCGGCACCGCGCTGCGCCAGGCGTAGCAGCGCTGCCAGGCTCAGGAAGTCCTGCGAGACGCGTCTCGGGATGTCTGAAAAACAGGTTTAACAAGGCTCCTCCTAGTAGTACTACTAGGAGCAAGGAAGCTACTAGGGGCTCCTGGCATCGCTACTAGGAGCAAGGACGCTACTAGGGGCTCCTGGCCTTACTACTATAGGAGCAAAGAAGCTACTAGGGAGTTCTCTATATCAAGCATTTTAAGATTGATGTTCCCGGAGTTCTCCCAAAAACTGGCTGAAAGCAACAGTATGCCCCAAAGGATTTGAAGCCGCAGGTCGTTTTTAAGGAGTCCTCTGATCCCAGCTTGGGAGATATCACTACAGCTGATCACACCAGCAGCATAGGTCGAAACAGCTTACAGCCGTGTTCTTTTCCGAAAAGGACAGAAACCAGTCATTCCACCAAAGTGCGTGCATCATCTTGCATCCCGCAATCCCGAGTCTGGCTCAGTGCTGCCAAGATTTGCTCGAGTATGCTTCCGTACTCTGCTGCTGCTCTTCTTTAAAAAAGAAATAGGAACAAGAAGCTACTAGGGGCTCCTGGCATCGCTACTAGGAGCAAAGAAGCTACTAGGGGCGAGAATCCGAAACAATCGTGGCAGAGATCGACTGCTCTTTGCTCCGTTCGTAGTAAGGCCAGGAGCCCCGCTCGTAGCTTCTTTGCTCTCAAAAATCGTCAACATCAACGCGACTCTCAAGGCGATGAGATCGAAAACGGATGGAGGCGACTTCACCTCGACACTCCACACTGTCCAGGCTGTCCCGCCTCGCAGGTCTGTTCCAACCTCGCAGATGTCAAAACGGTGTAGCTCAACGACCTGGGAGACCTCCCTGGCCACCACCCCCAGGAAGAAGGAGAATATGTTTGAAACATCCCAAAATCCATTGGTTGAGGGATGTAGGATGTGGGAGTTCTCCCTATCAAAATGCACACCCAAACCTGAGTATGAAGGTAAGACGAAACGTCACACTCTTGACTCTATCGCATAGGATCGATAAGGCCGGTTCTGGCTTGAGTTTTTGGTGTTCCCATACATTCCTTGTGAGATCTTGCGAGGGCTTATATGACTGGACAGTATGGCCATGACCTCGGAAACTGCTCATCTTGTACTTGCACTTGCTCGCGTTTTTTTGAGACGACCATCCTTTGAACTAGATAGTATCTCCCAAATGATAGGATTTGAAAATGGATTCCTAGGCGTTGCCTTCTACTCATGGTGTGGAAAGACTCTGTTATGGAGTGGCTTGGCACAAACTATTCGCCCGAAATGATCTCAAGAAAGGATTGCACCAAGGTTCACGCTTATATAAGCTATGAAGCTGGTTGTAATATCTGGTGGAACCAATAGACGAATACAAACAAGGAGCACGACAAAAGCAAGCAAATGAAGTCTGTCAGTGCATGAATGGATTGAGAAAAGGAAAGCCGAGAATTGACCAAATTCATCAGGGGAGGAACAGAGCAGATTCGACCCACATATGATATATCATGTTTAGCTTTGTTCACGACAAACATTTAGCCGCCCCACGACGTTACAGCTTGTCCAGAATGGAGTACGTAGAATGACCACGGTCATTAAATACTGTCCACTGGACAGGGAATTGCCTGGAATTCCCTGTCCACTGAAGCACTATGCGAAGTCTGCTTCCAGTGCATCGCTCTGAAGTGGATTTCGCATGCGGAGTCCTCTCACCGAATAGGAACTCACTCTTGTTGGATCGTGATACACCCCAAAGAGATTAAAGAGATGATGTATTGATCAAGAGCCTTCAAATGAGGGGCAAGTGGCTGCAAGTGACTGCTTTTTGTCGAAAAACAAAAGATGCTGCTTCCACGTGCTCAATGCAACCTTGGGTTCCTGTCTTTGTTCCGCCTTGTTGCTAGATCCACCTATCCAAACTTATCAGGATGGGCAGGGCCCCACCTCTTGCAGTCAGCGTGGCCCACACAAAACACCTAACCTGTCATGATATTTTTCCAATTTCACCGATGGTTCACAGGCCGTACCAACATCAACCTTTCCTTTCCCCATGCCAAGTGACTGAAGTCTAGGCCTCAGCGTTGCGTCTTCAGAAATGCCAGAGCAATTGTTCAAAATCAACAGAGCTTGTGGCGCCAAGCATTGTCTCATTAGCTCCCCATTAAAGTTTCGTTGGTTTTGGAAGACCCGAAAGTCCCCATTACTAAAGGGCTGTGAGTTACGCATTCCCTTCGAGGCGGAAATGCTTGGTCTCGCGATCTTCGTGTTGCAAATACACCAAACAAAAGCAGTATGACGGAGTCGTTCGTAGTACATCGTACATGCTTAGCCGCATGTAGTGACTGGTGTCTAAAGAAAGCCTCCTAACGCCACGGCCCCACCTCGCATGCGCACCATCTGAGGCTCTGAACCGGAGGACCTCAAAAGCCTCGCGATGGGGAGGGGTGTCAAGTCGAATCTTGTTTAGAACCTACTAGCCATGGCCTCCAACCTAATAGCGATGGCCTTCCGGCTGCCTCTTTTCATCCAAACATACCCGGCATCATACCCGGCACTTGTCAACACGTTCCAAATCCCAACGTTGGCGCTGGGTGCTGAGCGTTCAGTTAGTTCACAGTTGGGTGCCAAAACCGGGTTCAGACTAAGGGTCTGTTCAGAAATGTTGAACCCACCCAGTTGGAACTCTTTGAGACAGATCTACATCTGATGAAATTCTGAAAGGAGCTCGAAAACTCTTCTTCCTGTCAGGAACACAGCAAATCCTACCAGAGGGTTACCAAATGTTCCCAGCATTTAAAAAAGAAGCATACGACGTTCTTCGAAGATGTGGGATGTGGGTGTGTATTATAGAATAGGGAGACCTCCCAGGCAATGACCTGCTGAAAGAAGGAAAATGGACTCAAACCCATTGGCTGGAGATCTCCAGAAACTATATACACACATGACACATGTGTTTCTTCGCACAACATAAATGCTTGAAAGGAGCTGAAACGAGCGCTGAGCTCTTCCAGAGTGCCCTTCCGTCCACAACCAGTTCCGGAACTACAGCCTTCTGGAGCAGCTGCCAAAGGGAGTTGAAGGACCTTGGCGCAGTTCGCTGCGTCTTTTGCGTCAGTCCAGCCAGCAGAGCGTATTTCGTCACACGTATTCCAGTGGTGAAGAAAGAAGTTCGTCAGTCACACCACTAGGTGAAGTAAGCCTCTCAATTTCTGTGTGCAAAACAATGCTTTTTATGGGAGAACCAGGTGTTTCGTTCACGAGAGATTTGTACATACCATCACTGTGGACCCGGAGATCTCGCTCCAGGAACTCCGTTGGAGCCTGCAACGAGGTGAAAACGTGTGAAAAAAAAGAAATGACTTAAAGACCAAAACTTTTGCGGCGCTGGTCCAACTGGCCTCCCAACGCTGGTCACGTGAGGCGATTTGTGGAAAAGTGCGTTTCATCTTCACATCCCCCTCTTTTGAAGCCATCCATGTTTGCAGAAACTGAAGGCAATGATGCATTCACTCGCAACATCTTTCAATCGATTGCAGGCGAAAACAAGAAGTAGCTTCATGTCGCTTCCCTTTCTTCTCATCTCGAGAACAGCAATGCCGTTTTCAAGCACGCCACCCAGCAGGCACCTGTCTTGAAGCAGTCTTGCTTTGCTAGTAACAAGGGCATCGCTACTAGTAGCTAGAAGCTACTAGTAGCAAGGGCATTGCTACTATTCTTGCTTTGATCCCTGATCCCAAAACCATCCTTGGGCCCACTGCTCGCTTCCCTTCGCCCCCCTGGCGAAAGTGCAGGTCACGTGTTTCACCCGGTCAGACCCCCAGATAAGAGAACCGTGCGTTGTATCAATGCCGGTTCGTTGTAACGCCGGATTCCGGAATGGAGTATGGAATTGCTGCATTAATGCTGCTTTGGACCAACTTCACACAGGGAGTGTCTAAACATGAACACCATCCGACTTTAATCGATTTTCAACTTTGAGTTGCGACTTTCCACAAAAGAGAACAAGCACAACAGCACCCCAGCTGCACCACGCACACGCGACGTGCAGCAATTCTCGGTTCCTGTCCTCGATGCGCGACTGGAAGCTCTGAAGATCAGAGGCTCCAGCCAGGTCCTCAACGCGTCAAGATTTGAGAAATCACTTGGATCCCTGACTCCCTCAGTTCCGAACGACATGTTCAACATCAGTGGTTCACCGAACTGTCCATCTGTTCATCAGGAAAGTCCCACTTCTCCCCCCCAAACACGGAGGCCTTTTACAGGTGATCCACTACTTCCTGGCCCGGATCCCCTGGGATCGGATCCGGCGAAAGAAACGTGCGTTTCGATCTCGAGGACGGAAGGAGTCGGTTCTTTTCGAACGGAGCGGTCCAACATTTGGGAAGACAGTCATGACTGGTCTGTTGAAACGCTCAACAAACAGGTTTGCTGCCGGGTGAGAACTTCTCAGCAAGGTGAGTGGTTCTTTGGTGGCGTTCGGGACACTTGGCGACGTTTGGGACGATTTCTGCGCTCTCGTCACAACGAGAATTGTTGTTGGAACAATGCTCGCTCCGAACGGGGCTCCTGGCCGTACTAGGAACCAGGACGCTACTAGCAAAAAGTAGAATAGAAAGAGATCCGCGGCCGCCCTGGGCGCTTCGTCCGCGGCGCCGTTTTTTCCGACGCATCGATGGGTCTGAAACAACCACAGGAATATCAGACAAACGAAACCCTGAACGGGATGTTGTGTGAGCTTGTGCACACAGTCCTTTCTGACCCCCAATTGGATGGTACCGGATTGCCTGTTGACACCTTTAAAAGGGGGATAAAGTCGAAAAAAAAATGCCAAGCAAGCATGTCTCGAATCAGGATGTCTCTGCTGACATTCAATACTACATTGGTTGGTACTTGCTGGCTTGCTCTAGTACTGGACGGCCCACTCCGAAATGCACAGCATTGCAATCAAGGGTGATTGAGATGGATGGGCTAGCCGCAGTTCAAACACTTTCAAATTGAAAATTCTGCTACGTTTCTGGAGAAGCTGCATTTCAGCAGCACCAACCGGGCACGTCTCGAATACTGATCACGTCTATGGGAACCTTCAATGTCATATTCATTGCTTGCTCTATAGCCGGACAGCCCGGTTGCGCCGGAAAAGGGCATCATTTCGCGCAAAAAAGGCACGACGGGTCTTTGTGCCTCTCAGGTCTTCTTCTTCTCAAGGCTACGGATATGCATTCGCTTTGGCGACCTGTTGGGGTATCTGTGCAGAGACGTTCCGCGCTTGGACCTGGACACCTTGCTTGCCCCGATCGGCCTCGATGCTGGGGACTTGGACTTCGACAAGTCGGCCAGTGAGACGGTGCCCACAACGTTCCAACAGCCTCTGCTTCGGGGGTTCCAGGTCTAAGGCATTGCACAACCGCGAGGACATCTTGCAGAACCGGAAATTGCAGCTGAGCCAAAGACGTTGCTGCGAACAAATCAAGTGATCCAACGTGCACCACCTGATTGAAGGATATTGAAGGCGTCTTGATTGAAGGCGTCCAGTCCAAACACCACCGACACCACATCGCCATGGTCCATACCGACCGCGCTTCCTTCAACGATCCGCGCGCTCCGCACCCTTGCGCCGCCGAGGGACGTCCAAGAGCGTCAAGGAAACGAAGAAAAGCCGTGACTCCTCCCCGCTGTGCTTAACCTGGTGGCGAGGTCAGCACCGAGGTCGGGAAGGACGCTCAGTACCTGCTGAAACCTGTCACCCCATGTCACCCCGATCTTGGGCCCCTTCCCCGCAAGTCAGTCCGGAGGTAGAAATGTTCAGTCGTGATATGCTCAAAAACGATCCGGTGCACATTAACTCCCGGGTGCGGTTTTGATTTGGGAGTTGTCCCTTTCTTTCGAGCCTTTTTTACATGCTGGGGACTCACAGTTCGCTGCTAAATACAGCAGTTTGGGCGTGCTTACAGCCCTTTGGACTTACAGTCCACATCCACAGCCATCACAGTTCGCTGCTTGACAGCAGTTGCACCAACTCAGTTGGGGTGTCCTGTTCTGACGGTCTGGCGGTATTTACACCGTTTTGGGCATCACCCTCTACATCTACAGCTAGTGTCAGCAGTGTAGTGCAGCGTGGTCGACATTTAAACAACTCAGTTTTCATGGCAGGCGCTGCAAGTGGAAGAAATAGAGGTTGTGGGGCAAGAAATAGTGCAGATTGGCGCTGGAGGGTTGGGGGACACCTCCCCCCCAGAGCGAACCAAAAAGACAAAATAATACAGGTAACAAAATCAACAAAAACAGAAAAGCACCCCACCACAAAGGCAAACACCAAAAGCAAAATGCGACAAAAAAATACAAAAAGCAAGAAAGCAGCAAACACAAAATGCAAGAAAAGCAAATCTGATTGTTGTTTGTTTTTAATACTTGAACAATTCACTGTAAAAAATGCATGCCCTTAACTCCCCAGGTAGTTCGTGTGTTCACCAATTTGCTGCCTTTTTGCACCATCCCCTGAGGAGTATCTAAGAAGTAGGGTCTATGCAGAAGAACGGAACTTTGTTGGTCCGTGGGTCATAAAATCTCGCTGGGCCAAACGGATAGCTCCCTCAGACCTTTCAGTCGTCCTTTTTTTAACAACCTTCCACTAGCTTGGGTTTGTCCTCTTCTGTAACAGTAGATGACGATGGTTAGAAAAGGGAGTGATAATTGTTTACCAACTGTTGCAGGCAATAGTACTCACAAACTACTATAGCCGATAGCCACAACCAGCCATAAGAACCTCATCGAGCCGATTTGGTCTTTTGGTCCGCCCACCGTTGGTCTGCTTCTTGAACAGGTCCGTGTTCGCCCCCAAGTCGCCCCCCCTGGAGTCTGGCCCTGAGTTAACTTTGATTTTGGTGTCCTTTGGTATCATTCATGTCCTACCTTCCAAAACTGGGGACCTTCACCTCAAAAGCAACGACTCAAACGCGATGGCGCCTGGGACACCAGTGCTGCCAGACTCTTTGCCGACTTCTTCACGCACTCGGTCCTCGGCACAAGTGTCTGTGTTCCACCCACAGCGACAAGGAGTTCGGTACCGTATAGCTTGAGCGGACGGTGAACTTGTGATGAAAAGGTAGGAGTCGACGAACAGATTAGTTGAAGCCTTCAACCATGGCTTTCTGATAGTTTGCTTTCATTGTCGCTCGGGACATATCAAGCCATATGTAAGGGGAGTGCCCCCCGGCTTGGCACCTCCGATTCAAACGAGAAAGCATGCGTTCTGTCACAGACCGTGACCGAACGTGAAGTTGGTCAACCCTGCTAACCCGGGTTCCAAAGCTCTCCACCGAGCCAAACACACCGGGCGCGGTGATCGAAGGTGTACGTCGAAGACCGGTCGTGGTGAACTTCGGTAGGTCGAGTTAAAGACATATAGGAGTACATATAGGTTACAGTGCTAATATAATATAAGGTTTCAGTGATGATCCACTCATTGCAGGGTCCAAAAAGGGATGCAACTGACTCATGTTTCAACCAAACAGGAGCATAAAGCTCTCAGTCTCACTCTCACGTGTCTCCAAAGTGGCTCGTCCTCTGAGCCTCCCGGCACCAAATCCTTGGAATCCAACAAGAGCCCAGGCTGCGAGACCAGCGCAGCACGCAGGAGATCGCCGCAGGCCTCGTCCATTCTGTTCGACAAACCCTAAAAGGCGTCAAACCTGAGAGTTGGACGGACATGAACACGACTTTCACTGTCTGGATTCAGTAAGTTGGCCTATAGCTGGCCTATGTCCATCCTGGCTCACATGGGGCTCGAATAAAACTATTAGTAACTATCTTTAAAAAGGTGTTCGACCTTCAGACGGTCGACCTTCAAACACGATGTCCAATTGATTGAAAGGGAAGGCTGACTTTTCAGTCGATGTGCTTACTCCTGACTCACAGTGGCTTGAAAAAACCAGAGGTCCCTTTCACGAGACATCTGGGTGAAAACAATCATCTGTCTCATCATGAAGTCGGTCTCCAAGCAGAACCATCAGCTTCTTCCTCTTCGACTTTGACGGAGTCAGGCTTTGTTCGCCTGGCCCTCTCCCCGACTCTGTCATGCTCCGTCTCCATCGGCCGCCAAGCACCCCAGCGGAACGAAAGCTTGCAGGTTGCTCCACATCGCTCAGCACCTCACATGGAGAAAGACACCAGGGCTCGAGCAAGTCTGTGATATGTATATATATATATGGAAGGATGCTATCAGGACGCTATTAGGTGGAGGCCATCGCAAGTAGGTTGGAGGCCATCGCTACTAGTAACAAGAAGCTACTAGTAACAATATACGGGTCTCAATGTTTTTTGAGTTAGGAGGATTCGGGGATCAAAGCAGATCTAAAAATGGATGGCTCTCGGCTCTAGTTAGTTTCGCTTCACCAGTGGTTTCCTAGCGCAGTTGTAGCGGTTTCTTCATGGAATGGTCAAGAATTGCCTTTCTTTGTTTCCTATCGGTGGGATCCAGTCTCCGATTCTCCAGATGCAAAGCGTTGAGATGTCTGGGAAAAGGCAAAGGTCCCTGTTACATGGTCAATTCCATGCAGTTGGAAGGTGAAGAACAAACCCCAAGCTTCAGGAACTTCAGGACTCCTTGGTTCTCACAGACAACAGTTCAGCATGCACAAAGATTGTGCCTTCACTTCGGCCGTGCCAAACGTGCAGGTTTTGTGGAGAACACTTGATCCGATTGGGTCACGTGTTGCAGAGATCTCCTTCCCTACAACAGCATCCAAGGTGGGGCTGTGCGGAACCCCTTCTCCAAGCAGGGGAAACACGTCGTAGTCCATCTGCGCGCTTCTGGCATAGAGACCTACTAGCGATGGCCTCCAACCTACTAGCAATGGCCGTTGTGCAGATATGTGTAGATCATCATGTCGATGTTCTTTCCGTAAGCATTCTTGACCAAACCTCTCAGCGACAAAACCCTGCGCCGCTAAATACCATAGTGCAAAGACTCACCTTTCTCTTCAAATAACCGTTAGTCTTTGTATCCAAAGGAGGGCGTCTAAAAGGACTTTGGATCTTCAACCACCAGGATGATTGGTTTCCCATACCCTGAAATGGAACTCTTGACACGTTCTTACAAATAATGGTTCTCTTGCCACCTGATATTGGGAAGGAGACTCCAAGAGTCTCGAAACTGAGCTTCGCGGGGAATAACGAACCAACTAACCCACCCGATGGATTGTCCGCTTGTGCGCCTCAATGAGCCTTGTAGCTAGGTGCTTCACCAAGCCGGAGGCTGCCTCTTCAGGCCGTCAGCGGGACACAAACATCTCCACAAGATGAGTTGAATCACCAAAACTATCAGTTTTGGGCTGGGCAGCATCTCCACCAAAACTGTCTGATCGCCTTCCTTCGCATTGGGCATCTCAAGTTTCGCAGTTCCGACTAGACTTCCGGTGGTCAATTGGACTAGACTTCCCAGACTTCAGTTCCCGAAGCAAGTTCTCATTCAAAAAATCACATATGATTCATATTGTTTTGATGTGAAAATCCCTTGCAGCCCTGCAACTCTGCATGTTCATACAAATAACGAGTACCAAATGCGTCAACCCAACAAAGCCACAAAGGAAGTCATCCTCTTGTGCCATCTTGCAGAAGCCAAGACCTGAACCAACACCAAGACATTTGATCCTCTCACTCATAGGTGACACAACAACCCAGAAAAAAGGAAGCTACTAGTAGCTAAGGGCATCGCTACTAGTAGCAAGAAGCTACTAGTAGCAAGGTGCCTTACTACTAGTAACAAGAAGCTACTAGTAGCTAAGGGCATTACTACTACGTAGTAACAAATTGCGCTGAAGCTCTTAGATGGTCTCCTGTCGTCTTTCATCCCATCTCCAAGGCCGACCTCTGCGGAAGGCACTGACAAGGAGGCGAGCCTGAGTCGATTAGAGATCCAAACAGTGAAACAAATCTTTGGATTTCTTTTATAGTAGTAGCGATGCACTAGTAGCGATGCACTTGTTACTACTAGCTTCTTTGCTACTATATCTTTTATGGGTGTACACTACTATTCGGACTATTCGTTTCCCTCTTCAGGCAAGTACATGGACAGGAACCACTGCATTCTGCCCTATGACACAACTTAGAAATAAACGACTTGACTTAAGCTGAGAATTAACAAGCAGCAATTTGCATCCTTCACTTCGTAGCTTTGGTCCAGAGGTCCACACCAATCACACTGGGACCAGCTGAAGAACCGGCCTAGCTGGCCTAGCTGCCCTCTTTGCCCACCCCTGTGAGGGTCATTACTTCTCCCCGGCCCTAATCGCCCAAATGGTTTCTCCGGGGCGGAATCCGAGCACCGTGCAGAAGGCCTCGTCCTGGGAGCTCAGCTCTGCTCCGGTGGAAGGAAGAAACGCGGTCGTCTAGGGGGTTCTCTACAGCTGGTAAACACTCATTTTCACTCATTTCTTAAGACCATTCCGAACTCTTGGGTGTCAGCCTCAGCCCAGCAGAAGAACCAACTGTCCAAAACGCAAACGAAGCTATTTACGCCTCCAGCTCATGAGGCTCATGACATGTGATTTGTCTGCAAAACCTCGAGCTCATCTGCGGCACCTCCACGAACTTCATCTAAGCTATGCCGCATTTCCGTGCCTCGGCGGCATCTCGAGTGTGCTCAACCCGTCGGTCGTGGACTGACTTGCTTCAAGAAGGATGAGAACTGGACTGACCGCCTTTATGAAGGACAAAAAAAACAAAATTGGTACAATGTGTCATACATTGGCTGGTGCCCACCCTACAGCAAATGAAGTCCGCCATGACATGTTTGTCAAGAGACTCGGTCGACCATACCGACAGATGCGAGATTTCGCAGTCTTTGCGCTGGCACAACGCACAAGGCCCAGCCAGGCCTAGAAAGGGCAAGGGCCTAGTATTTACTTGGCAGGAGTCCTTGCTTGAAGTCAACTCATCCAATTTGGATCAAAGATTTGCTCCAAAAGTATCATTCCCCATACTCAAGTTGACCTGGACTCTCTTGGGCCCATACTCCTTTGGCCGTCTCATCTCTCGAACCTCCAAGCGCCCGTACGACACCACAGCGCGCAGAGGCTCGTCATGCACTCCGCGGCCCAGGTGGCGACGGAAGAGTCGGGGCCTGGGCACCGTGTGGGCTCCACCGTAGAAAGCACCGTTCGTAGCTTTCTTGTTCCTAGAACACCGGTAAGAAAAGTGGAAGGGAACAACTGCTATAGCAGCTGGTGTGCAATCAGAGCCGGAAGTGAGACTCAGTCTGCTAGGCATCATCTATAGGATGCAATATTTGTACTGGCTGTGCTTGTTCTTGTATCAACTGATCAAAATTGTGTTCTGCTTGGCTTGTGCTTTTTGAAAGCATGTTCTGTCACCTCATGGTGGGCTTGTGAGTCCAACTTCCACACCTCAGCAGGTAGACGCTGCATAGCTATTGCTCGGGTAGTGGTCCTAAGGGGCCTAAGCACGTGTTTGAGCCTAAGCCAACATCGAACATGCATTCCAACCATCCATCTGCCCTCGTCGAATTGATCAGGCTCTGATCTTGCTACGACTCAGGAACCACAATCACCACTGTCCGAGTCTCAGAAGCTTAGTGCACTCTGCAGTCCACCACCCCAACAAGCTACAAATATCTCAGGAGCAGCGCAGTGGCTCCCTCAAAATTGGGAGGTGAGAGTACACGTAGGAGAATCACGATGCCCACACCATGTGCACACCACGACCCACTCGTTCCAGGTCGACGCTTGCGCTGAGCGACAACAGATGTGGGCGTAGAGCGACTGCACCAAATCCGCCCGGCGCAACGGTAGCACCTGCGAGTCGCGGGCGCTACACCGCGACGCAGCGCGGAACGCATGACCACAGCTCCACCAGCTGGAGTCACGACCCATGACTTACAGCTCTCAGCCTGGGTTGCTGGATTTCGTCAGTACAGGCACTATGTCATGTGGGAAATCCACCGCAAGAAGCCCCGGCTAGTGATGTTGATTCGCTTCATGGGTGGGAGAGCTCTCAACCATCGCCTGACCAACCCTTGCTGCTTCAAACGGTGCGCTGACTAGAATGCCCCATGAATACATGCAAGTATGCCTTCCGCTCCTTCTGTCCCCTTCCGAGTGACAAGGAAGAAGGCCCCTGGCACTCCGACCCCGAAAACGGGGAACCGAGCGGCGAGCGAAGCCGCCTCGATGCTGGCCACCGGGCCCAAAGACCTCAGCCGCCCACGCTCCACTCTGGTCGTCCAAGCTAGTTGTTACTAGTAGCGTTCTACTAGCAAAAGAGCTTTACTAGTAGCGTTCTTGCTCCTAGTAGTAAGGCCAGGAGCGCCCTTAGTAGCGTCCTTGCTATTAGTAGCGATGCCCTTTGCTACTAGTAGCTAACTATATTAGACCTGTCTTCCTTGTCTTTCTTTTTGTTCATAATAGCGATGGCCTCCAACCTGTTGTTCGATCGGGTTTCAAGAGAATGATGAGAAGTGCCCCGGGTTGATTGGGCGCTTGGCCCAACATGGATTTGGGCTTTGAACCAGACCCAAAAGAACCTTGGAATGGTCTTGGAAGACTATAGTCTTTTGTCAAAAGCTTCAGCAAAAGCACCTGCACTGTGCGGCGATCTGACTGCCCCTCCCGTGGCCCTTCGTGGCGCTTCCTGGCACTCAACCACTGATCAGTCGCCTTTTCTCCATGTGGCACAGATGTGTCGCAGATGTGTCACTCACGTGTCACTCACTCCTGTTCGCCTTTCTTCAAAAGCCAAAGCCGTGGCCTGGCACTGACACTCCGTGCAGACACCACTGGCCGTGAGGCCGATGGCACTGACCGTCAGCGGGTACTGACCGTCAGCGGGTGTGACACGAAAATCCTTGCATCGGGCACTTAGCAGGTCAGCCACTGTTCCTGGAACATCTTGGAGAGTATAAGTAGTTGTCTTTGAGGCCAAGAGAAATGGTTGAGAAAGAAGAAACTGAAGCATTGTCCCAAAATTGGAAATGGCATCACGATGTCCAGCCACCGGATGCTTCAGAGTCTCACTTATTCTTTCCGAGGTATCACAGAAGCCAATGCTCAAACCCTCCAAGAGTCACAAAATGGGGTCACAATTGTGGGTGGCTATGTCTCTACTTGGCCACCTAATTAATAAGGTGCTCTGACCTACCTCGCATCATCCCATTGACGCACTCGATCAGGCTGCGGCATTCACCCAGTGGAAGCCACACAGAAGCTCTCGGAGCTTGGTGGAAGCCACGGTGCAAACCTACGGATGGATGAAATCCACCGCTGCACCTCTGCGTCCCTACGACGAGTTCGCATCAACCCCCCCGCATCCGATCGCTCCGGACTCGTAGCGATGCCCAAAATGTTCCGGACTCGTAGCATCCTTGTTATTACTAGTAAGGCACTTGTTACTAGAAGCGATGCACTTGTTCCTAGTAGCGTTCTTGTTCCTAGTGCTGGGTTTCCTGCTGAGCGGTAGGATTTAGGTTGGTCAAGCTGTCCGTACATGTTGGGGGGGTGCGAGGGTACGAAGACAGGGCTTCGGACGGGTGCAGGAGCTGTTGTCGGAGACAGATCCACATGGCACCTTTGAGTGAGGAGAAAACGGAAAGCCTCGCTCCCAGCCATAAAACCAGCATCCATTCTGGAAGCAAGGGTAGCGATATGGATCCGCCCGGTGTCATGTCGTTTTGCTTAGAGCTTCCATTTGGCATCTGTGGCACCCTTCTGAACAAAAGACAAGGCACCTAAAAAATCAGGCCGGAATGCCACATCACAGAGTTCTTTCGGGGGGATCCACATGCACTTCGGCCATCACAAACTTCATGCAGCGAATTCAGTCAGTCACTTCGTCACTTTCCTGACGGCGAAAGAAAGTCTCAAAAACTGTGGGAAGACATGGAAAAAGACGTGGAAATATAGTGGTGAATCTAATTCTGGGTAGCTTGAAATGTCAAATGGAATCTCAAAAAGGGCAAAAATCCATCAAGGTTCATCCCGAAGACATGGGTAAAGGTTTTGACCACACCCTATCGTGAACTTGTTGACTCTGGTATTGGTAACTAGATATATTTGGCATTGCAAACTGTGGTCATGCGACCAAGTGATCTCCCGATTGTGAACACCGCAGTTGGTTCCTGTTCGACCGGCAGGGCGAACAGAGCGAGCACAAAGCGATAACATGCACGATCGTTCAATTCCCTGTGTCTTTCTATCAAAAAAGTTACCCATAAGTAGATAATGAAGTAGTGGGACAGGATCTTATGACCTCACAACCACAAGTAGTAGGAGCTTCATTCATCACCCCTCGTAAGTGTTCTCGTCGTAGATAAGTCTGGGATCACCCCACGACATCCTCGTCGAATGCTCCTTCATGCCAAGAGTGCGCTGCTATGCCGCTGCCATCTCCACCTGCCACGGGGGTGATGATCTCTGTGGAACCCAAAGGGCGGATGCCACAGGCATCGGGGTCATGTGTTCCTCTCACCCTCTCAACTGGATGTGATCTTTGATTCGTCCGAGGATATTGTGTAGAAGGTGATGATATTTTTCCACTGGGGATCCACGAAAGAACCAGACGCTTTGATGGTGTCTCTCACTGCCACGGCTGAAAACTGAGGCCGAGGTGCTTTCTTTGCTCGGGAAGGCCTGGCCAGAAAGGTTGAACACAGTGAGCAAGCTGTCAAGACAAGGGACCTTGCAGAACACCATGAGCTCCTACAGAGGGACTTTGAGCAATATTGTGGATCATGCGGAATCATGCGCATTCAGCCTCAACAAGAATGGAAGGATTTGGCACAGATCCTTTTGGTGGTCAAGGCCTCTTGAGTCCCTTGAGCCACTGGGATACATGTCAGGGGACACGAACATGTTCGTCTCCAAGCTCCGTCTCCAAGCTTCGAAGGCTCATTGCCAACCAAAACACGAAACCGAGAAACATTCATCATACAACTTACAACAACAATCTATGGCAACCTGGCGCATTTCTCAAAGTCTGAGCATGAACTCTAAGACACTAAATCAAGGTCCGTCATTTCAAGGATCACACAAGCTCAACTGCTAACACTTACATGAATTAACAGAACTCGAACTGCAATACAGACTCTGCCAATGGCCTTTCACCATGCAGCACCCAAAAAAAAGCATATGAAAGGTCTTAGTCACCACCCAAATGCAAATGACTTTCAGGGTGAAATCCAAAAAAACCGACCACAATCCCAACGACACCCACGACCGCAACGACCAATGCCTGGGTGGTGCTGAAGGGCAGCGACGCAACGGTGGCGCAGCGCTACCGGCCTGGGACGGGAGAAGGTCCGACGTCGGATCCAACAGAATTCAGGCAGCTCTTCGGCCCAAAACGATGGTGTTTGTTCCAAAAAAAAAAGTGTTCAGCCTTGTCCAGCCATCCCCAACCCAGTTCATCCACTGGCATATCTGGCATAAGTGGTTTCCCACGCGTCCCCCATGGCGTCCCTCGGGCCTCTCTGCCCTTTTGGAGCAAAAGTGGGACGGCTCCGGCCTGGACGGGGTGAGGATAGAACGGTCTTTACGCCATGATTGAAGAGTCGACGTGGCATTGCAAAATGGGGTGGGCTCAATGCATTCCATCAGTCCTCAACAAACATGTCATCGATCAGTGGTTTCTGATCTGTGAGCAAAAACGAACCGGCATGTACACATACACATCTATGCATGCATACACAAACGGAGCTACCTGCCCAAACCTGAAGTGCTCATGTGTTCAAGAAGCCTGACACGTCATCAAAACCGCCACCGAAGCGTGCTGCGGAGACCGAGGCACCAGCACTGTGTCGGTGTTGAAAGGGATATATGATGATACAGGTGGTCTGTCATGGCCGGTGGGATGATTCTGCTCTCAAACACGACACATAAAACACTGATCGAACAGATGATCTCACCCGGTTTTTGTTTGAACAGCCCTCATTTCACCCAAGAAATTTGCCCCAAGGCTCACCCAGAACAACCAAAATAGACTTTCACCCGCACTGTCTTCGCCCAGAACCACTTGGGCCCGACATCAGGCTGCCGCCCTTCACCCGCCGCGCCTCCGGCGCCTTGGGAGTCTTCGGCGCAGCGGAGGAGGCCCGCTTCAGGCGAGCAGCGGCCTGGACGCCCTGGCGTCAAGCGTTTTTGCGTCCGGATTTCATGATATGAGTAGTCAGTTGGTGTTGTGTTTTTGCGTCTGAATCCAAACGTCATACGATCCGAGGTGCAAAATGGAGGCAACCTGGTGGGTTTGGTCTTCGAAATAGACGATACCTAAGTGTCAAATCTCAGATCAAATTAGGCATGTGGTCTTGAGTTGAAGGGGATCGACGTGCTGGTTTATGGTCTTTGGCAGTGTCCCTCATGTTGATATGGGATATGGGTCCTGCCGCCTCAGCCACTGTAATCGTTTTAGCTGGAAGGTGTCTGAGTGGCCCTGATACATGATGTCAGTATATGTCAGTTACATTCAGTTCCCTACTTACGAACCCTGGAATTGAAGAATCCAATACATTGCCGAAGAGTGAAAGCACTAGTCAGCAGCCACACAAGGATCGGTACCGTTGCTTTCCAGACCACATGCCGTGGTTCACGGCCCAAACATCACCGATTAGCTGAGTCTCAAAACTCCCAAAAGCTGATGGGGCTGGCTTTCACGTCCCAAAGGGAAAAGCCTCTCATTTCGGTGCCTTGGCACTACCCGGACCCTCTACATACCGAAACACTCACACGGCTTCCGGAAAGAACCTCCTTCGCGCTTGTCGCCTTCAAGGCCGAGCGCAGGTTCCGTGGTTCGGGCCGCAGCCGCTCCGGCGCGCGGCCGTTGGACACCACCGAGCCGCGGTAGCCGCCGTAGCCGACGTAGCTGCCACGGACACGAGCGCTGAAAGGCTCCTGGCAAGATAGGAGCGCTACATAGCCCTAGCATCGTGTTCCAACGAGAATGAGACGTCCATGGAAAAATCGGGTGTTAAAAATAGAAGTGTGGGATCTTGTGAGTCCTCGCTGTATGCTCCCATGCCGAATGAACCCTCATGTCACCTGAAGGTTTGACCTCCCGAATGCCCACGGTCACCCAGAACCCGTCGGGGACTTCCCCCGGTCACCGGTCCTTGCTGGGCACACGCTCGCCGCGGCTACTGGCGTCGAGGAGCAAGAAAGCAAGTGAGAGGCTATTAGGAGCAAGGACGCTACTAGTAGCTCCTGGCCTTGCTACTAGGAACAAGAAGCTACTAGGAACAAGTGCCACGCTACTAGTAACAAGTGCCTTACTAGTAGTAACAAGAAGCTACTAGGAACAAAGGGCATCGCTACGAACGGAGCGATCGGACGCAGTCGGTGGAGGGTCCAATGTCTGTTTCAGAGTCCTTCGGACACGTGGAATGAAGACACACTCTGGAAAGAACACTGTATTAATTTGGATCAATCACTGAAACATCCTGCCAAACAGTTTCTGGTAGAGGGTTTTAATGACTATTTATAGATCCGATGATCCACCAGGTTCAGTGCCTCCTCATATCAAATCAGCCAAAATCTGTTCCTACAAAAAGGGGAAACGCTTCCATGGGCATAGTAACAAGAAGCTAGTAGAAACAAGTGCCACGCTACTAGTAACAAGTGCCTTACTAGTAGTAACAAGAAGCTACTAGGAACAAAGTGCCTTACTACTAGCAGCAAGAAGCTACTAGGGGCTTCTGGCCTTACTAGTAGTAACAAGAAGCTATTAGTAACGCTTCCATGGCATGCCACGGCATCCGCACGGGCACCTGAGCACCCGCGGCACTCTGGCAGATCTTGGACCGTTCGTCCGGCTGTCGGGTAGCTTCCTCAGGTTGAGCTTCACATGTCGATACCTGCCACTTAAGCCACTAGGAACAAGTGCATCGCTTCTAGTAACAAGTGCCTTACTAGTAGTAACAAGGACGCTATTAGGAACAAAGGGCATCGCTTCTAGACATGTTTGTATGAAAAGTGTCTTCCATCATTGTCTATACACATCAATGGGCATCTTTGTCGATAGACCAATCAACCTTCTTCGATGAGGCGCCAAAATGAAGAGGGCTCCACCGTGTTCCACCGAAATCAGGCTATGATTATGATGCATTCTTTAATCAGCAGCAAATGGACCCTTCAAGTGCCTCGAGAATGGGTGGCTTCATGCTTCACACGAACGAAAGCTGCCACCAAGTGAACCAAGCGTTCCAGACTCCCCAATTTTCCGCACTGACCCGGTCAAACTGTCCAAGTCCAAGAAAAAAAACAACATCCCATCATCTTAGAATCTTGACTCTGTCGGAAACAAGCCCACTCCACAGCAACAACTTGACAACCCGTCCTACCACTCTGCTCCAAGTGCCAAGTCTCCCAAGCTTCAGGGCTGGTGGACGAGCACCCTGAGATCCCTTTGCCTCCCTCCTATCAGGTTGGATTGTGGATGAGAACTTCCTCACCCCCTCCCTCCAGTCAGGTCCGATTTGGGGAATCTCGTGGATGGGTCGAAGCTCGAAGATGAAAGCTACGAGTTGAAGATCGTAGATCCAGGCAAACTAAAGAACAAAAGCACATGCCTTGGACCAGCAATCAGAAGCAGTTTGTACTTCAACAGCAATCCCTCTCTGTTAGAGGAACCAACACAAAAAGATTCCCATAGAGAAGGAAACTTCCAGAGGCATCAACAAACAAACAGGACACCTCACCTCACCTCTCTCCTGACATTTGTTTCCCCGGTCAAAACCCATTTCTTATCAAATCAGCCCGGCTGATGAAAAATGCGGTCAAAACATGGCATCGACCATCCACGTATCTCTCCAAATGTTGACCGCCGGGGTGCAAAACCAATGACTCCCAAAAAGGATATCCTTGCAAAGAACCTATCGAATAGCACCTCAAAGAACTTCTTTCTTTCTTTCCTCATGGGTCCTTTTCCCTGGCACACTGTTCGGTGGAACTTCTCATTCTTCAACCCAATCTGGGATGGTCAAAGCCCTTAGAACACCCAAGTCTGCACCTGGTAGCTAGTCGTGTCCCCCCCAAGTGTCAGACCCCATAAAGTTTCACAGGCAATCATAAGAAAACAACGAATTGAATATATAGTCGACATCGACAGCTGGCGTATCCTCACCAATCCTCGTAGCTGGTGTGTTTCAAAATGAACACAGAGTTCATGAGCCCACACGCTACAGGTCCAACATGGTATGTCCTGGTATCCAAAGCACTGGAGGACTGGCTGCGCTTCAAGCCGCCGCCACCCGTGCCGCCCGTGCGCGAGGGACGTGGGGCATCCGGAGGAGCAGCACCTGGCGCGTTGAAGACTCGATGGATTGGTGCCGAAGGCAGATTTCTGATGGAGAACAGGGTAGGATGAAGTAAGGGGTTTTGACTCCAGTAGACTTCGGAAGTTGATGGTTTCAACACGGGTGTCATTGTCCCTTTCGCGGCAATCTGCTTTAAGTCCAATCCAAGGGAAAGCTATCCCGAGTCCACGGATTCCTTCAAACCGCGCCAAGTCCATTCAAGTCCAGATGAGCAAAGGAATGAACAACATTAAGCAGCTTTGCACCCCCTGAGATGAAAAAGCCTCGACTCACAAGTTGGGAAGCTGTTCTTCCATGTTCGTCCTCCTTCCTCCCTGGACCACTGCAAGGTGTACGTACTCTGATTACTTACTTGCAGTGACTGAGTATAATGACTCCCATGGCCACCCAGGTGGCTTCCAACGTTGGCATTCCCACAACCCGGCCCTTCGTTGGAGACAATGGACTCCAATGGGTGTGCTTTATGGAGCCGATGGTGTAAGCCTTCTGAGCACCTGCCCTGACCAAAGTTTCTTGTGGGTCTTGGAGCTATACTTTCACACTTCGCAGGAAAGGAATTGGGCCTGAATTAGCATAGGTGTCTTCATGCTGGGGGGCCCATGAGACCTAGATAGCGCCGGTGAAAGCAAATCGCGGCTGAGTTCCACCGAGCTTTCATACACCCGAGGTGAAAAACGAATCTGTCCAAAGGGCGGAATAAATAAACCAAAACATCTGAGCCACCAGGTTTCACTGGTAATTTGAAGGATGTTCAATATGTCCATGTCTTTTCATCTCCCCGTCCAGCAGGATTGCCTCGCCTGCAAGATCCTCCACTCTCTGCACCTCACATGTGTTGAACACAGGGCAGATCTAGTTGCCAGCTGCCAACTCCTTGTACATCGCCAGTTGCCACAAAGGCTACTTGGGGGATCTTGCAAAAGCTACTCACAAAGGTTGTTTGTTGCTTTGGTGTACTTTGCAATGGTCACAGTCTGTCCACTTCGTAGTAACTATAGCCAGCACTTGTCACAACCCACTCCCATAGAACAAGTCCTCTTGACTTTCGACATCCATACGGACACCCCAAAGAGTTAATGCATGTCCTCTTTTGAGAGCCCTGAAATGCGAGACGACAAACGAGGACAAACAAGGATAACCAGGGATGAAGAATTTGTCAGTCGAGGGAGTTCAGCAAATTAGCCTAGTTGCAAGTTGTGAAAAAGTCGCACCCTAGTCTTCCCTCGCCAATTCACTAACAAATGCTGACACCAAGAGCTTCTCTCAGTCCCTCTTGAAAAAAAGGATGCCTTTCACAAATTCTTGACACGCCTCGGCTTGGAGGATCTTCAAGGGATTGTCTAAATCCGTCAAGGTCTCCGCCGGCCGCAAGGTGGGTTGAGACCTCGGTGACGGTGACCGTTTCGGAGACCTCGGGTAGACTTTTTGCGCATGGCCTGTGAGGCATGTATCGGCCCTAGACTCTTCACACGAAATAGATCGAAGCAACTGGTTCATCTTGGTGAAACGAGTTGCTGCCCCTACTTTTGAAGGACGAAAGACAGGTTCGACCACACCAGTCATCTCATGTCATAGCAGCCCGACCACATCAGAATCGCATGTCCTATCTCTCTGACGATGCAGCCCACCCAGCAGTGCAGCCTAAGGTGCTCCATGGGCTCCTCCTCGTCCAGCAAACTCTGGGCGGCCACCGCCTTGCCGCGGTCCCCATCGCGTTGCTTCCCATTTGGAACCGGTTTTTGCCACACGCCTTCCTGCTCCAGTTGGGGGGAAACATGACGGGGGACGCCTCTTTGGTGGATACACAGTGTTGGCAAAAAAGAGCTATAATGCGAAACGTTCCAAACAATCTGCTGGAGCTGAAGGCAGCTGTGACTAGATGCAGGGGTTTATACTCTAATGTAACTGACAAGATCTTTAAACTTCCTTAGCTCCCTCAAGCACATGAACCACGGTTTACCACCCCGGCGGCGATTTTTGCAGCCGCAGCCGGTGGGAGTTCCGAGTGGAACGCTCTGCTTGGCCTGTGCTTGATCAGGACGGGCTGGGGGTCCATTGGGTGATTGAAGGTGGAAGCAACAGGTCCTCACGCAAAGCACTTGTCGAAGCAAGGGTCTAAAATCGAAAGAAGCGATCGATTCGTGCAACGGAGCCTGCCAGTGACGGCGACCACAACTTCAACATGTGCCTGTTGGCATTCTTTGAACAGGCCAACCCCTATGGATTCGTGAAGCTCCTAGTCCTACTGTTGACAGCAGAAGTTCCTAATACCAGCACGGAGCGGGCATCGGCAGGATCGGGTTTCTACCTTTCGGTGTCGACGACATGGCGGTGTCTGGCTCGTATCTCCCGAAGTCGTGGGTAGGAGTTCTTCATCCAGGGACGAAGGGACGCGAGTTCTGTGAACATATCGGATGATGTCTCAAACATCTGATTCATCAAAGGGACTGCATATCTATGACAACTCAACCGTATATAATCGTCTCATACCGTTTCTAGATTACCCTGAGACAGGCAACCTGACCGGTTACTAGTAATGACACAAGATCTCCACCTCACACATCAGAAAGTTGCATGTTGAGTTGCGTGCCAGAACACTGGCCCAACGTGTACAACATCCTGCTCGGGCACTGGTGGGCATCTTGTAGCCAAGCCGTGCACGCCACACATACTCGCCCTCAGGCTAAGTTGAAACTTGTTACAGTCAAATACAACAATTACACATCATCTCCTATATTAATACTCTTGTGATCGGATTTTAAGATCCATGCCTAGACTCTTTTCGAACAGCCTCAAAACAAGGGTCGCCATTCAGAGAGGAGTTATTATCTTCACTGAATCAAGATGATCATGGAGAAAGTGTCCAGAACCACTACAGCACCTGGTGACGAAGGCAACATGAAGAGTGCTCCCACGCACAATTCATTCCTGCAGAACGAACACTGCTATCCAGCCATGTGCTTCTGGGAGGGCGAGAAGTGCATGCAGCTTTGTTGAAACACGGTTGGAGCTCCAATTCGTTTGGGCACTTCAAAGGCCTGGAAGAGGTCAACATCTGCAAAAACGTGGGTCTTCCCGCGATCTGAACGGCCAAGGCTCTGCCTTTGTTGGCGCAAGGCAGTTGGAAGGGCACAAGTTCTTTTCAATCCGAACCAATGAACAAGGGGCTCCATAGTTCTTCGGCTTTGACATGTAGATAATATCCATCCAAAATCATATGAATTTGATGGAAGACCATTCGTGGGAGCCACAAGTGTGGGACGGAACAGTGGAAACAAGCGTCAAAACTTGTTGAAACCATTCAACCAAAAAGAAAAGGTTCCTTCTCACATGCCAGGTGAAAGTCTACGAGTCTACGATTCCTCAAAGGGAGATGGTGTTGTAAAATCTTTAGAGGAACCACTTCAGCAAATTGCACTGACAAATCCCAAAGCTCTGTCCACACTTGGATTCTGGGCTGGTGATTGCTACTACAAGCTCAGCATGATTTCTCATCTTGCAGTTTCCTTCCGCATTGTCACGTTTGGATTCAGGGTGGAGTTCAGCAAGTAGAGGAGCAGTTAATGAAGGTGGTGTAGGGTCTGAGCAGTTAATGAAGGTGGTGTAGGGTCTGCCTGATCCAAATGGCCACACAATTCCGCTTCACACATCTCTTGAACATCGGCACTATCAATTTTGGAATCAGGGATCGGCTGATTTGCTTGTATTCGCTTTCGTGAATGGCAACATGAGCTCCTAGTATCAGGACAACCACTAATCTTAGGTTCGACCTTTTGCAAAAAACCGTTTGTTTGCTTAACTTACTGCCAGCTCTTCATTGCAGGGGTGTCTGCAACCAGCCCTGCTGTAGAAAAGCATGTTTGCTGAGTTTGCGTGCAAAACGCGCCAGCCGCCAAAATTGCACAACATCATGCTCGGGCACTAGTCGACTCTTCGGTCATACTGTGCACGCCACACAGCTCTCCCGCTCCTGGATGCCAAGTATGTCGGGCCAAAAGAATGATCGCATCTGTCAGAAATACCCCAAAAGACTTGAGCAAAGGTCACTGATTTGTAATCAAGTTGAAAAAGTGGGCGAGGAGTGCACGCACGATGTCGCAAGAACCTAACCAGCTTCAATACCGGTCACGAACATCCCGATGAGGATTGGTCCGGTCCTGAATCGATTTCAAGGAGAAAAAAACAAAAACCCTTCAGCCCTTCAGCCAGCTACTCCGCCTACACACTCGTACACACAAATGCTGTGCGTCCGCCTACTATCCACATCTGCTTCTGTTAGGTGGTGGAAAACTCACCTGGCTGAAAGTGATGAACATTCACGAACTTGTAGGGAAGCCATGAAGGAACCCAGCCAAGCTCAACGCACCACACTGAAGGCCCTCGCAACGAGATGTCAACTTGATTGGTACATACTATAGCTGTTAAAAGGCTTTGCATAGCTTTATACTGTCCAGACTGGGTGGACAAGCGGACCACTTGGGAATTTCCCCCCCCAACTGCTTCTCCACCCTGCTGCTCCAGGCCGAGGTGCAATCCATATATTCATTTCGAGTCAGGACGCTCGCGGCGTCTGAGGCCTGCGCACGGCGGTTCATCCCACCCCGCCGGGTCTGCTGCCGCTTGTGGCCATGGCTGGCGATGGCCGGAGGTGGATGGAAGGCGTCCACCGGCAGGTCGTGGTCAAAGGTAATCGTCACACATGGATCCTCGGTGCATGACATCGAAAGCGTTCTGGCCCCAAACAAACGCGTCTCCTATGGAAGGTGCGAAGATTTGCGTTGTTTGTCTTGTTTTCCGCTATCAAAGGGTTTCCAGTTTAGGGGATGTTGTCAACAACTATTGGGCGTGGACAAACCCGCTACCCTTGCGGCATGCTGTGTGCGCATAAACTGCCTTCCGACGACCAAGGGGCTGGAGTTGGATCTGGTTCTACCCGGTTCAGCCTTGCCGGTTCGCCATTGACAAGGATCATGTCACCGACGTTCAGCTTGTATGCCGGAACCTATAGCAGCAAGACTGGGGTCTCTGTGGGGTTTCAGGTAGTCATCGTATTATCCTATCATGAATCTCACGGAATTCTACTCAGAAGGTTCTGGTCCTCGCGGTCCTGGTCAACAACAACAAATTTTTGAGATGATATCCCACTGCAGGGCTTACCAGTCAAGGAAAATCCCTGCGGCGGTCACCTCCAAACACCAGCCTTTCTTGAAGCGGCGTTACCCCCCCCCACTACACAAGGGTTCACTTTGCCTTATTCTAAGTTATTGCTGTATGGTCCACTCAGCTCCTCTCACCATCTCCCATCTCAGCTTCCCATTGGCCACGCAACGGGATCACCAGTGGCCAATGCCACACGATGGTCAGGGGTTACCCTGAGGGTTGCATCGCTAGCAAACAGGATAGTCCCCACAGCATCGTAGGGCTTCGAGCAACGTGACACCTGGACGGTGCAGGAATGCGCTTCAACTTCTGCATGACTAGTGTTACCATGTTTTACATCAATTCTGCATATCAGGTGCTGCGTGGCACGCTTCAGCTTGTAGTTTTGCTCACAGTCCTCTCACTAAAATATATAGTTGACCAAAGTTGCTTGATAAGTGCCACAAGCGGGCTTACACTGCCTTCCCAGAATGGGGTGATCAATATTTCTATATATGTCTATACTGTATACCCATTATACGTGAAGCAACGCATCGAAGGAAAGCAAAAAAATAACCAAAATTAAAACGCTGGACCAACACCTTCTTGCCCCTTTGTATGTCCAATCATTGGCACCCAACAAATGATGGCTCAGGTGGGGTATTGCAAAACTCAGCTAGGAGACTTCTTTGCATGCCAGGAATATGCACCAATTCACAAGTGATGGATGTGTATGTGTGTGTGCATATCTATATATACTGTATATATATATATAGTCTGGCGTTGGGAGAGATGATAACTGTTTTCATTGGTGACCGGATTGCTTTGAATGAGTTAATTCAGTCGCTCAATCTTCACTGCCTGCAAGATAGAGCCATCAGTGGCACGGATTCGAGTGCCCGTGCGCCTCAAGTGAACAGGCTTGGCCAGAATGGGCGATCCTAACAAAGGAGGGCCGGACCATTCTAGCTGGTCATGGCCCCCCTTTGCAAACTTTCATGCTGGGCCCCGACTTTTTTACTAGAAGCACGGACATATTCCGTATATCCTATATGCTTGGTCATAATCCGCTTTTGATTCCCAGGTTCTTCCCCCAACAGCTTCAGGATTCGGTCCAAACATGCTAGTCGGCTTTATAGGAAATCGATCAGTGGTCAGTCTTGAACAATTTAAGCAAGATAATAACACGCAGACGCCAAGCTACACATGCTGTCCGCTCACGAAGCCACCGTCCGGAGTCTTGAAGATCGTGTCCAGGGCAAAGCAGTCCGCCAGATTCTTCACTTTTTCCCAGGATTCGTCGGAGCCATCATCGCTGGCTTCATCCTCGGCCTCCTTGAGCTGAAAAGTGTCTCCCTTCCAAACTCACATGAGAGGCTGACACTGGTACTTTGTCCCAATGGCAGAAGGTGATTGAAGCATTCGGCAAAAGTACTATTGCAATGTTGGTTGTAGTGAACATGGGAACATACTCGCACATGCTATGTTCAGACTCGTGAACATTAAACTCAAAGAACCCTTTATCTGAAATGGTGAGGCTTCATGCCAGGTACCATATGAACGACGTGCAAAACCTCTTATGGTGCGCACTCTTCCCAACGTTATCATCTTTTCTGTGAACCTTATCGTTCCTGAGGGTTTGGACACACATAGCATGTACTAAAACCTTATCGTTCCTGGAGGTTTCTTTACTTTACTTACTTAGCCTTCACTGTAGTGATGCTGCCTTCATCGAAGGTTTTGGCAGTTGCTCATATCACAATGCTCCTTCACGGTAGGCTCCTCCAGCAATTCTCCCATCACACCACCCGATCCACTGAAAAACACCTGCCGCGGTCCTTGAGCTCATTCTCCGTCTCTTCCGTAGGCTCTTCCAGCTCAGTCGGCTCTGGTCCACCTGGTGGCTCCTGTAGCTGCTCCCTCTCCACCGACTCCTCGCCCTCCAGCTCCATCAGCTCCATAGGACTCAAGCCACCTGCGCCACTCAGGGATGGAGCCTCCTTTTGTATCTACCAGTGTTTCTTATAGTCATAGTTATATCATCCCCATACGCATGCCAGTTTCCCTTTTAACTAGCCCAATCTTGGCCTGAGCCACCTCGTGATGCCGGACGGATGCCTTCAGCTGCTTGGATCAACTGTCTTCGAGCTTTCTCCACGTCTTCTCGCGCCTGTCTTTGAGCTTGTTTGACCTCTTCGGCTGCTTGCAGCTTTGCTTTCTCTGATTCTTCGGAAGCATGCTTCTGAGCTGTGGCGAGCTCTTCTGCTGCCTGCCTTCGGGCCATCTGAACCTCCTCTATGGCCTGCTTCTTGACTGCCTCCATCTCCTCTGCCGCTTGCTTCAGGGCCTTTTGGACCTCTTCCCTGGCCTGCTCTTTGACATGCGCAATTTCCACCGCAGCATCTTTCTGACATCTCTCCAGCCCCTCAGCCGCAATAAATGACCAAATGTCCCAATTGAGATTCTCTACATACTGTGTTTTGTCTCTAACATGCTCACCCCTCTCAGAGACCTACGTCTTTTACGCAAGAAGCCTGACAAACCCGACTGCTTAGATCTTGAAACTCTCCGGCTCTTGACTCTTTAGCGGGCTCGCCTCAGCATGTCTTCCGGCAACCAAGGACTCTTTCAGCGAACGCACCTCCTTGGATTTGATCCAAGGGATCTGCAGTGCGTCCAACGCCTAGTGTTCCAATGGCCTTTACGGGATGCTGGGTTTCTTCTGCAGATATCCATGAAGGAGAAGCTCAAGAGTGCTCAAGGGTGTCAATCAAACAGCGCACTCAACTTTGCAAAAAAACATAAGGCCGCAAGAAGCTCACCTCTGCATGGTTTGCGTGGGTGATTGTCATGGCTACCACGAACCCAAAACCCTCATGTCATGGTACTGATGGACAAGATCTGCACCGCTGTGCATGCACTACCACTCGTGGTTCCATGCATAACAATTTCAAGAGAGCCACTATGAGCCACTCCACATCATTCCCCGGGGTGCAGCAGGAGTAGCATTTCCCTACCAAAGTATCCAAATTATGCAACCCGAGGCTCGGCTAGAAGGTCCTGTACATCTTTGCGATCCAAAGTTTCCGTCTCCAACCTGGAGGCAACGGCCTCTGCAGCACGTCGTTCCAGTGAAAGAAAGAGTCGGAGATGCTTATCAAACCCATCTGACGATGTGGAACAAGCTGGAAAGAACCAATCAAGCCATGTGCACTCCACTTGAAGGCCCGAGGCTCGCCCGTGCAACACTTTTATGGCAACCCGCGAAATGTCACAAGCACGCCGCAAAGTTGATGTGCCTACTTCTCCCCAGGGATCATCTACTCCCCCACGGCGAAAAGGGTCGGATAATATGCGATGTCTGAGTAGCCACCTAAGAGCAAACAGTGCCCCACCGGGAATTGATTCCAGAAACGACTTGAAGGCGGCGACCCGCCCTTGGAGCTTCTTGTCAAGGTCATCAAGCTCATCAGAGAACAATTCAAATGTTGCTTTTCGTGATCCGTGTGATTGCACTGCTGCTTGTGCTGCAGATGTCAGTTCATGGCTGTAGAAGCGAATTCCTTGAATGGCGATACCGTAACCCCCACGATAAAATGCGGTTGTGCCAATGTTCTTGTCATAGTTCTTCACCCAATGCCTGATCTTCTTGATCAACTCCATCGCCCCTGCGGTCTCCTCTAACCATACATTCACGTCGGATTCATCAGGTGGGAGTCCCTTCTCCTGCAAAAGCCACAAGTCCAGCTTTCGCAAATGCCCAAACAACTCTTGGGCAGCTTTCCTCGGCGCGAGCGGACTGGACATCGGTACCCTCTGTGTCAAGTCTCATCATCGCTACAACACTCTGTTAAAGCAAACATGAACATGGCATGCTTCGTTCTAACCGAGCCTGACCCTGCTAAATGAGACCTTCTTAGGAATAACGGGTTTTAACAAGGTTGCATCAGCCTCTTTCTGGTGTACAACCATCAACTTAAGTTTGTTGTGCTGGACTCTTGCACAAAGAATCTCCAACCTGGAGGCAACGGCCTCTGCAGCACGTCGTTCCAGTGAAAGAAAGAGTCGGACATGCTTATCAAACCCATCTGACGATGTGGAACAAGCTGGAAAGAACCCATCAAGCCATGTGCACTCTACTTGAAGGCCCGAGGCTCGCCCGTGCAACACTTTTATGGCAACCCGCGAAATGTCACAAGCACGCCGCAAAGTTGATGTGATTGCTTTGGCGCAGGTATGCTCAAGTTGGTTTAGCACTTTCCTGCAGGACAGGTCTAAACCTGACAAACCTGGTACTACATCATCCCGTAGCCAACAAAGAGCTGGAAGTGCTTCGACTGGAAATGCATGGTGAAATGATTGGAGGGATGATTGGAAAGTCTTTGGCTATCCCGTGGAGTTCCTTGCCAAGGCGTTTGAGCGCATCAAGGACAGGAATCTGAAGCTTGTGAACGCGTGTTACTGCAGATATCAAATCTGGGCTGCGGAAATCAATGGTGCTTCTCCATGCGGGCCTTTGAGAACCATTTGCGGGCTCGATTCATGCCATTCGATGCGAAAATGTCTGTGACATGTGTTGAACCCATGCAAGATCAACTCTATCAACTCAATGGCCTTCGTACAATCTCCTTCGTCTTCTCTAATCTCTAACCTCGCCTTGCTCCCATCACGCCATTCGATGTTGAATAGCTTCGGTCTGTTATTCTGCAAAAACCATCCGTCCAGCAGGTACAGAGGGCGAAGCAACTTGTTAGTACAGTAGCTATCTTGGGCGTGGAGGAACCGTGGCTCCAGGAACCGTGGCTCCAACACTCTGTTTCTTCACAAATTTCCTTCTAACCAAATCGACCCTGCTAAATGAGACCTTCTTTCCTTGATGGATTTATCGGAACAAAGGAGTTGAAGATTTCACATCAACCCCCTCGTGGTGTATGTTTGTGACAAACCCTTAAGGCATCTTAAGGCTGAAGTTTGTCTTGCTAGATGCACAGTGTTATTAGAGAGAATCTCCAGACATGTTAATGTTGCCATTGATGCATGGTCAGGTGACAATAGGTGCGCAGTTCTTCAATACAATATAATCCGAATGTCGCGACCCGGCCCAACGTGACACCCTCTTGAGCAAATGCTGGGAGCTACACGTCGACTGTCTTAAAGTACACACTTGGTCCGAATGGATGCAATCATCTAATTATTTTCTAATACCACTGGTTCCCAAAATCATGATGACACACCGATCCAATCTCCAATCGGTTGCCAAGCAACTCTGGCTCCTTTGGATCCATTGTATCCATGAACCTTCACCGGTGGCGGCAGTGATGCGATGCGAACCCCTTCTGAGCCGAACTGCCACAGAGCGGTCGAAGGGCACTGCCGGCAAGCAGCGGTGATACCAAAAACCTTCCCAGAGTGCCGTGCATTGCAAGAATAAGTAAGAGCGGATTTTGCCATTGTTGATGTTGAGACCATGTGACACAGGCCAGCTCTAGGGAGAGTCATGCAGGGAGAGGAATGCAAACAAGTCAACTGAGTAAACCATCTCGTGACCAAAAGCCATAGCATAGTGGGGACGAAAACAAGTGAGGAATGCAGGAAGGCAAGTGAACTGAGCAAGCGCTCTTGCAACAACCAAATGGCCTACTTCCCTCAACCCCATCCGTTCCCGTCGCCCGGGCCTCCTTGCCACTCTTGGTGCGCCGCAGCCAGTGCTGTGGCGAGCCAAAGGCCCCACTGCCCGAGCGCGAGAGCCGCAGATGATGCCTAGGCGGAATTAGTCCCGAAAGAAGGATCATCACCCAAGATCTGTCGTTCATCGGCGTCCATATGAGTGTGTATAAACATTGATAGGAAGACCCCAACCAATGGGCTTGGGATGGTGTTCTTCCCGGGCGTTGAACTTGGAGGTCTCCCTATTTTACTACACACCCATATTGATCGTCCACACAGGTCGACTGCATGGCGAGAAGCTGAAGATTCTTGGTTGGAGCATGGCACTCGGTGTGGTAGGTGTGTACGACCCGCTGCGATTCTGCAAAAGAAGTGGTCGATCAATGGAAAAGAACCTTCATGCCTTGTCAGTTTTGTTGAAATTGTTGCAGTGCGCACACGGTTATGTGTTATGAGTCAATCAACCATGGAAATAGACTAGTGTATAGATCTGTATAGTGACTACCCCAGCTCCTGTGGCTACGTCAACCTGTGAAGCATTGGATGAGATTGTATATCCCTTGCACCATCTGATGAGTGCATGCAGATCTTTCTAGGTACAGTTTCCTGCTGTGGGGTGCAAGGATTCTTGACATCCAAGCAGTTTCGCTCCTCATGTTTAATCTGTTTTGCCCCATTGACTTGTCCAATCACAAGTGCAGGCTGCGAACATGAAAACCCCCTTCCAGATTGAATACCTCGCCGCCTTGACAACATGCCAAGAAAAAATGACTACCCAAAAGGCATTCCAAAACAAAGGATGTTCGGCTC
>CAXAMN010000903.1:0-32002 GCA_963970005.1 Durusdinium trenchii
GATCGTTGAAAGACATCTGTTTAATGAGTCGTAGGGTGAAGGGGGGGCGCTTGTCCGTTGAACAATTTCCAGGATGCCAACAAGTGATATATAAAGGATGCAAAAATGAATTGACGGTTCAAAGGAATTTGGCATGCGGTGAAAATTTGATTTCAAGAAGTTGGAGATTAAAGAGGACTGGCATGTAGAGATGTTTCCAAAAAAAGACTCGAAGCTTTGAAGGAATTTAGGATGCAGGAAGGTTAACACAATTTACGATGAAAAGGTATTCAAACAAGCTTGGTTTGTTACTCGGTTCAGCAATTTCTATGATGCAAACATGTTCCAAATAATTCTGGGATGTGGACTTGAAGGTTCAACTAATCTTGGCTAAAAAATAAGTTCAATACATTTGGTATAAAGACGGGCTTCGGTAATGTTAATATGAAAAGGACTGTAACGCTAAGGTGTTTGTTAAACAACAATCATTTCGGGCTAAATAAACAGACTTAAGAGTTTCAAACAAATTAACAGCGACAAAAGATCCTGCAAAACAACAAGCTAAATTAACGGCTTTCCAAAGCTTCTCCTATTAAATCTTCTCCGGATCTTAATTCCAATCCTTTCAAACCTTCTACTTCAAATGCTTTAAGACCCTTAATCCTAAGCTCATCCTTCCCTCCCTCCCTGCCTTCTTTCCTTCCTTCCTTCCCTCCCTTCCTTCAATTTCATTCCTTTTCATCCTTCTCATTATCTTTCTTCCTTCTCCTCTTCCTCTCTCCACTTCTTATCCTCTCGTCCTTTCTTCCTTCCTTGCCTCAATTTCTTTTCTGGTGCCCATCTCCTGCCCCTTCTCTTGGTCCAAAAAAGAACATCTCAGGCTTCGGCTCCAAACAAATTCAACAAGTACCGATAATAAATCAAACAATTTGCTGTTTGGATTTAACATCCATTACACAAATAAAACAAAAGTAAACGGAGAAATGATCACAATCTTCAACATTCTTATTCATAAAGCTTCGACACAATGAACAACACATCATCACTTGTCGTATCTCCATGCAATTCCAAATATAATGTGCATATTTGTTTTTAAGCATATCTTGCTTCTTGTACCTTATCTTTTCAATATAAAATAATGTTCGATCAATGGACGGCAATTTGAACTTTTTGCATGTTGTTCTTCACATGACCAAGGGTTTGGATTCTATTTCAGTGGTTTTGGCGCCTTGCAATGCTTGGCCCTGGCGTGCAACACAGAACATAAATTGTACTGCTTTGTCTGGTCCGGCCGTTGAAACAAAGAACGCAGCTTTGATTACCGTCCTTGGTCCTTGCCGCGCTTACCTAAAATAGACATTGTAACTGGGCATGCACTGGCTGATGCCTTGCTTCAAGAGGTTCTGTTGCTTTGCGCAGCGTTTCAGCCACTTTGGCCCTTTGCCTGCAAAAGGGAGTGGTCATGGCTTGCCTTTGACCCCCCAGAACCATGTTGTGAGGATGGCAAATGAACACATAGGTACTGTGTTTAGAAAAACATTGAAAACTTACAAATCAAACTTGCCTTACACCAATAACATATTGCAACTAGGCACCAACAGCAAATATTTCCTATTTTGCAAAAAAGGTTGGATATTGGTTGATATTGCGCAAAATACAGCCAACGAGTTTTGCATAGCACTGTCGACAGTTTGTCATCAAATGCCGACACATGTGGCAATTTCACACAAATGGCCGCTAATGGTGCAAAGCCGCGAACGAAGAACAAGAAAAACAGAAAAGATGCAGAAAAGCTATAGGAAACATGAACAACAAACACATAGATGCGGCTGGAGGTTTTGTAGGTCAATAGATGTTGCTGTTGTCTTGAACGCTTGATTGATCCGATGTCTTCGTAGGTTTGTTGGTTGTTTCTGGATTGTCCTTCTGTGATATCTGATATTTCATAGGTGTTGCTGCAAGGCATTTGAGGTGCAATAACCGGCTTTGAGACTGATGTGGATGATTATTTAGTGGGCTTCTAGTTTGAGCCTCTTCAATAAAGGGGACCCTCGGTATTGGCTAGCATATGCAATTACAGTTCAACAATTGAAGCCTGAATTCCGTAGATGCCTCAGTGGAGCTTGGCAGGTGGACCGGAACTGGCAACTTGAAGAACGCGGGCAGTGCCGTGTGGTTCTGTCAGCTCCAGTACTTGGAGCGGTGTCAGCTCTTTCCATTTTATGGGGATGGTGGTGTTTTAAAGGAGCGGTAGCTTTGAGGTTTGCAGCCATGCTTCGCCCAAGTGAATTGTTGAATTTGACCCGCCGGGATCTTGTGTTTCCAGCTGACGAACATATTGAGATATATTAGAAAACCGAAGATGTGCCAGGAGACAGCATGCACGCGTAGATGATGATTCGTTTTAAGGACGCTTGGTGTGTGTTTGGAGATCTGCCTTTAGATAAGCCACCTCTTTGCTGCTTCAGTCGCCTTTCGTTGACAAAGGAATACATTGTTTGATCGGTTGGGGGTGCCCCCCTGAGTAATTCTTCGGGTTTCTGGTGCATTTAAGTACCTTCAGTCGACAAGCACTCAGCAGATTCAGGGACGACGGAGTCAGATCAAAACACTTGAGCATAATCAAGAGGTGGGCCGCCCCAATTGCTATTTTTAAACCTGAGTGAAGAGAGTTGGAGCAAGATCCCTTTTCTTGGGTTACATTGAGGCCTGATTCTACAACAGACCTTTCCTTGGCAATTCGCGTGCTTTTGCGAAGCAGTGGAATGAAGGCTAATTTGATGTGTGGACTGATTGTTGTCGCTACCGATCTTTTCGCTTGAAGAGCTTGACCCGGCTACACTACACATTAGATTTGCAAATCCATTGGACAGCCTTGGCATTTTGGTGTGATCACATGCACCTTGCAAGAAGCAAGGATGGGCAGCTTTGTCATATCATACCATGTCCTTGCAAGAATACACACAATCAGTATCACGACATTTCATAGAATGAATCTTTGTCATATCTTACCAAAAGAAGTTGATGATTCATGATAATTGAAAATCATTCAACTTTTGACCTAATATGGTAATATTGGGTGCAAAACAACAAATACTTGAACACAAAATCACTTGGTGGTCCATTTTCAGATCAAATATGCTTTCTGAATGGAGGTCAGGTTGAGGCCTGGCTGAAGCACAAACTGTTGCTGTTGGTGATTCTGTCGTCATTGGGGAATGGCCCTCTGTAGACTCTAGATGCAAAAGGTGACCTTCCTTGATCACGTTTATGCCCAAGTGCTTTTATCACAATTGCAACTGAACACGATCCCCACCTCGGATTGATTCCTCCTCCAGCACTTGCATTTGCAAGCTCTTTGGATAAAGATTAAAGCCTGGCAAACCACAAGAACTCTTACAAAATGACCACCTGCAAGAATGAGAAAACAAGCACGTTCACCAGCAAAAAGATTTGCTCCCAATGGGTTGAGGTGCCAATGTGAGCAACAAAAACGTGCTCGTGCAAATGTTAAATGCTATGGAACAGAACACCTCAATGACAATGGGCTCTTGCCAATGCAAAAAACAAAGTGCTATCAGAGACAGGTGCACTGCACCTTGAGAGGCGATTGGTTTTCACTCTATATGGAGCCGGAGCCACCCACGACGCTGTCACCGCACTCCGGCACACAGCTCATCTCCTAGCGAGGGGCAGGGCGTAATGGAGCAAGTGGCCATAGGCTGTTCTCCAAAGCCACGAAAATCATGGTAACCCCAGTGTCTCAAATGAAAAGCTATGATTTCCCATCAGTGCGCTGGCAACTGACTGGAGCTTCTTGGAATTTGTTGCGCCAAATCCATCAAACACAAGAAAGTGCTTGGCACCCCAGTCAAGAACCTATGTGGATGCTAAGTATGCTCATGTGAACCTCGATTCTCGCATGCCCAGGCAACAAAGAATGCACAATGAGGATTGCAATGAGGATTTCAGAAGAGGAGCCGTTGTTGATCGAATTTCCGTCCATCCTTCGACCCTCATAACATCATGCAAGGGTTGCTTTATAGCTCTAACTAACCCTCACAGCTGCAGCTACAATATAGAGCCTGTAATTCTTATTCCACACCAAATACACCAAAAACAAACAAGCAAAAGAAGTAGATGAACATAGAGGGTGAGCTTGGGGCGCATGAAAACTGATCCAGGTCCCTTCTTTGGGAGCAAGTTACCATTTTGCCCAAGAATCTGCTGGCGGAACCGACTTGACCGTTCCTAGTATGTTTCGAACTCGCTCGGCGCCTCGATCTCCTTGCATAGCCTGCTGCAAAGCTGTGAGCCTCGCACTAGGGTGGACAGCCACCAAGCCAACCCAAGCTCAACTTTTGGCAGACTTGAGATTCACCAAGGCACGGTAAGTCTCTGCCTGCAGTGTGTGAATTGACCTGAGCCAAACAATCCTCCAAATGAGGTGTCAGCAACACGTCGTGCCTACACCCAAACAAAGCGACAAGGCGAGGGCATTGAGAAGCGGTCTTCTGCTCAAGTAATGCTTGGAGAACATCAGGCTCTTCATGTCTTTTTGGGTGTGCAATTGAGGAGAATCTCTTTGTGGGATTGCTCATGCAGCTTGCCATGGTGGCCACAGCAGTCTTACAAAAAAATAACTGTGAACACTTTTTGGGCAGTCTGTATTTTGTGCGAGGGTTGGCCTAGTGCCAGTTTTTCAGCTGTTGCCAGTTTGTGAGCAGTTTTCCTCGGTCTTATACACTTCCCACTAGTAGGCCTGTTCACCTTGCAAACACGGAACACACATCATAATTTTGGACAAGAGTGCACCGAAAACACCTCCTCCCCAAGCTGTCAATTGAGCGCGGGGCCGATTGAGCTGCTGAAGCTTCTTGTCACAATCCGAGAACTCCCTGGTGCCCCATGGGACTCCATATGCATCTTTTTCTTGACACATTGTATTTTGCTTCCTACTGGAAACATTTTGTATTTGTGAATTGTTTTCTTCTGGGTTGCAACATTGGTCTTGACTTGGTGGACAAAGCAATGAACTTTAAGTTGGCCCTCAGTATCTCTTCGAGCATATATAAAATGTTTCGTCTGACTGGCTCTTTGGAGAGCTGGCAGTTGTGGTGGTTTTATTCAGGCGGAACTGAACCAACCCGAGAAAGTTGGGTTAAGGTTTGCGTGGCACTCATCTTATGCCGGTTTGAAGAAAGATTCCTCTTCCAACATGTTGTTTGTATTTCAAGTTGAAACCAAGCCACTACCAATCCAGTGTGCATTCCCAAGGGTTGATCAAAGGCCTACCTCGAAAATGCATCTGAAAATTCAGTCGATGGAAGAATCCCAAGCCGTCAAAGCTCACAAGATCACAAAAGGAAGCAAAGAAATGGAAGAAAGAAGGAACCTCTAGAAAGTACAGAGGAACTAACTAAAACCGCACAAACAGGAAAGGTAAACACATTGAAAGACCGTAAGAACGCCTAGGAACCAAATCAATCGAACCCGAGCCCAGCGAACCAGATACTAGTAGCATCTAGTAGCTACTAAAGCTACGAGCTTCCTACCCTCTCGGCCCCACTCTTACCGATGTCCCCAAAAGAAAACCAGATTCTGTTTTGAGCCAATTCTTTCAACCCACTTGCAGCGCCTCAAGCCAGAGATCTCAAAGCCAGGCATGGCATCGTCACGGACCACCAGCGGCTTGACCTGCGGCATGGGTCAAACACCAAGCCACTCCGGTGAATTTGCAAGAAGATATAGACCATAGACCTGTCTAGTGTTGCGTTAGTTGTCCTTGGATTTCTCGACAATTGGATCTTGCACAGTTGTTCAATAATGCACACTTTACATTCCTGAGGCCATGCAACCTTTCCTTCCCATACAACTACCTGAAGAGAGGGCACCGGCATCCACTCGCTTGTGCTCCGTACATACAAATCAGTATATCATATCTGGTCTGTACTCACCAGTGGCAAAAGCTCCCCTTCTCTCTGAACCGACACAAACTCTAGAGGACGCATCGCTACAGAACTTCTTTTCTGACAATCGCTGATCGCCCTTCTATCTTTCTCAAGCCCTCAAGTAGAAAATAATCTGGGCATATCTGGGTAGAGCAGGGCAGAATTGCTCGAGCTGTCAAAATTTGCTGGTTGAATAATCAAAAAGCGATACACTCCCCAATTAAAACGTACCCCTAGCAGCAGTGAGGACCCAAACTAACATATCCCAAACCTCTCCGGTGTTTCCTGGGGAATTGCATGTAACTTTTGCTTTGCGTAGCTTCAAAAAAGGTCCAAAAACACTGCTAACCTGGCCTGGGGCAACCATGAATATTGCAATTTTAGTCAACCACATGACCATTTTAGGGGGCTATGTTAGTCCTTGCGACTAGGAATTTTGCAATTCTGGAAGAATCAATGCCCCTTTTGGAGGGCTATGTGAGTCTTTGCACGTGCTGAAACAGCGTAACATGGCCACCCCCAAATGAATACAGTGAATGAGACCCATGATAGCCATGCTCCTGGTGCATGTGAACAGTTGTTCTTCAAAACCCAACCATCTGAAGTCTAGAGCTTCCAACATCTTGCTTCTTTGAGGGATATTAGCGATGAAAATATATGTACATATTGTCATTTCAAAGCCATGAAACTTGTCAATTTTCCCCGGCATCAATTATCATGGCCGTTTCCATGTCGGAGGATTTGCAACACATTTTCCCCTGCAGACTGTTGCTAACATGTCCTCCTCACCGATACCACGTTCAGGGCATGGGTCATGGACCTGTTTTTCCATGCTTCTCCTAGTTGCTAACATATCCTCGTCCCAGACACCACTTGTGCCAGTTCAGAGTCATGAAACTTGTCAATGTTCCCCGGCATCCACTAACATGGCCGTTTCCAATTTGAACAATTTGGAATACTTATCCCTGCGGACTCTTGCTAACATATCCTCCTCACAAACACCACTTGTGCCCTTTCAGCATCTGTCGACTAACGTTACCAAAAAACATCCACTTTAGGGGGATACGTTTTATTTGGGGAGAGTAAATGGGTCTGGTCTGGCAATGAAAAGTAAATGAATGGTTCACAATACCGAACCTAGTTTCCACATTTCTGACCCCAGTCAACTTCAGACTCTGTAGTCCTATTCATATTCATGCGATCACTGTCCACACGCGGTCTATTGAGTTCACGCATCATTAACTCCACCGATCCTTGGCATGTGCTAAATCTGGGTTCGTCTCAAAACGAGGCGTCCTTCTTCCTATTCGGCACGCCCGCCTGTTCCTTCCTTCGCCTAGCCTACCACTCCCAAAGTGCCACAAGTCCGTGCCTCCTGGATCTCACTACACAAGACTTTCACCTCCAGCCCTTGGAGAGAGGCCGCAGAACGGTCATTTGTTTGAGTTGAGTGATCAAGCAGCAAAGTCCCTCAAATGCCTGGTGAGAGAAACAACCAAAACCTTGGTGGAACACCGGATATCTTTTTCCGGGAACTCAGTGAGTCTCTTGGCGTTTTCTTGTCCCTTTGGACGATTTCGGTAACCGAGCTGGGTCCTCCAAGTCCTTACTTTGCTCAATATAGAAACTTCCATCACCAGCGACTGCTAAGTGAATCGCCATCTTCGGGACTATACATCCCAAATGAACAGGAACGACGTCCAATTTCTGATACATGGTTTAGTGATGTTTAGTGAGATTCACTTTTCACTTCTGTATCAGTCCAGATTCCTCTGCAACTACCCATGTCAGTTTCCAAACAAGCCTACACACCGCTATTATCTTCATTATATCTAAAGCAACAAATGCGAATAGCACAAGACTGGTGGAAGTGAGGCTTCGAGAACGAAACGACGAAGCCCGAGGACAAACTGGGTGCGTCGTCTGTTGCCTTCGGTCTCGGTGTGTCCGAAGCGGTTAGGCTTCCCTGCAATAGAGATGACCTCGTCGATGCAGCTTGTCGGAAAGAAGAGAAACCAGTCAGAGGTTTGAAGAAAAGAGGGCATGAAGCACAGAACGCCCTTTCTTTGTGGCGACACCCTATGCTTCTGGAGGATCTGGGTGAGAGATCTGGCAAATCCTTACCCAAGGAACAGCTCTCACACTTCTCAGGATCACTGCAACAAGCAAACTGGGCAAGAGTATTTGCGAAGGTGGAAGAGCTCGGAGACATGCCAAACATTGGCACTAGTCATAGAAGATCGCAAGTTGAAATAAGAATGCGTGGAAGAAACATGAAGAAAGGAAAACGACCCAGAAAAAGAACTTTATGTGAAACCCTGGTAGGCTACCGTGGAAAACAAAGGAAGGAGAAAGGCCCGTTGGCTGGAAGAACCAGCTCTTAGAATTCCTGCAGCCAAGCGATCGCCCCGACTCAGTGGAAAACTTGATCTGAGGACGAAACGGCCAGTCTCTGAGTCTTCAGTGAGATTGGAAGAGAATAGGCTGATCGGCACCTGGCAAACACAGGCAAGAATCTTCCTCCGACAATTTTGAGGACTTAGAACAAAACTGGACCTACGCTTCACAACAGGAGCCTTTTCTCATTCCGTTCAGGTGGAATGAGCACGTCACGAAAGAGCTTGAAGACACAGACTTCAAAAATGGCAATTTGTGAGTTCTACCCTGTTTTACCAAAACAAAGCCACTTGTTTGGGGCTTCATCCAAGGTTTTTTCTGCCCATCTGGTCCACCTCTCGCAAAACAGTTTCTCCGCTGGAAGCACCTTCAAATCCTCGGCCAGGACCCTCTCAAAGGCCGCGCACGCCACCTTGTGCACCCAACCAGCAACCAGCACCCAGTGTGGCCGCTCCAACCCCAAGACTTTGCCATTCAAGGTGGGTGTGCAGTGTAGGGTTATACATACCCAGATTGTAAAAGAATGTGTTCTCCATGGAATGGCGGCAAGAAGGACCGCCGGAACCTTGCTTGCAAGTGCTCAACATCAGGGAGAGGGTGGTAAATAGAAGGAACAACCAATAACATGCAGTTCGTTCTGCATGCACACAATCACGGACATGAAAAACACAACCACAACAGAAATCACAGTCGCACACAGCGATTGTTTCGATCCTTTGCGCCACGATGTTGAGTTCATCCCTCCCGACTGTCCCGACTCCCACCTCCCCCCGCCTCGAAGGCTTCAGCATCGTTGGCCTCCGAGAAGTCGCGGAAGTCTTCCAAACCCTCGGCCTTGGAGGCGTTTCGAAGGACATCTGACATCTGGAGTCGGTTTTGAGACAGGTTTACATGATTTTACATGTGCAAATGGTGGCTGTGGGGTACCTGGGATGTTTGAACCAAAATGGCATCTTTTGGCAAAAACGCCAAAGGTCCAACTACCCTGATCTGCAAGCCTGCCTGGACAATGAATATGCATCCCAAAGCTCAAGCTCGGAAATCCCTCAGTAAATCCCTCAGTGAGGGCATCAAGGAAATATCATGTTCTTATGAGTTTGACCCCCAAGAACTGCCTAGTTGCTTGTGGTGAGACTTCCTTCGTGAGTCGTTTGCCCCGAGCTGAGTGCTGGGCCTCTACTCGCAGCAGCACCTCATGCAGGAGCTCCTAGCAAGGCTCAGTCGCACAGTTTTGGAAAAGCCTCGCTAGTCTGAGTATAAACTTCTGAAGCTGCCCGGTGCTGCTCTGGTTTGAAGCTCAGTTCTTACTTGACAAATTTGGATCTGGGTCGAAACTCCCCCAAAGGCTGACTGGAAGGCTGAACATCCCCTAACTTCCCACCGATTGAAACAAAGTTATACAAATATTGACTCAATTGACTATACCTACCACATTCTTGACACAGAATTCAGCAATTCACAGAACATGATCTCCATGACCTAGCAGCGCTTCCGTTTCGAGCTGTGGGGAAGTTCTTGATGCATTGATACTGAAAAGCTTCTTGTGAGAAGTCCCTTTTAACTCGTTGAGTTACACTCTTTTCGTTCTTTTTTTAAAAATCATTTTCCTCTTTTCAATTCAGTGTCTTTCTCGCCGACGAAGCGACTACTCACCTCCGCAGGGTCGAAGCAGCTGGACTCGCTCCAGCGACCTCCGGGCAAGCATTCCTGAATGGCCGAAGTCCATTTGGGAAGCAACTCGTGCACTTGGTGCACTTGGTGCACTTGCACTTCCCTTCTGTGGAACTGTGTGGAACAAGGAAGTTGAGAACTCGCTTGAGATACATTGCACCCATCTGGCCGATACAAGTTGTGATCGAACCTCCTTTTGTTGATTGACTGTGTTGGTCGCAAGAAGGGTTTAGAGTTGAAGTTGACACAATGTGGTGTCCTTACAAAGACTTATGACCATCTCGTCAGGGCATTGTGCAAGTTGGCATTAAACACGGGTATGGCACACCCACACCCATCAGGAGCCTACAAATTTTGAGGCACATTATCTATCTTCCCACGAAAGGATCATGAAACACATCATCTTTCTGCCAAGGCGCAATGCGCCCTGCGGGATGCAGCCTGGAGAGCTCCAATGAATTAAAGCTCAATCGAAGTGCATGAGCGATCTCCGAACTTCAAACAAATAGAACGGTCCGTGGTCAAGTGAAACCAAGCGAATTTGAAGCTGGCCGTCTTGTGGTCACAGTGCACAGTGTCAGCTCCACGGCATCTCAAGCAAAATCTGCGTGCCTGGTATTCAGCTACTCCGGGGATAACAAACACTGCTTGGTCAATGGATATCGCTTATTGTTGGTACTCCTGTTCATAGGGCAGAACCTCCAACACTTTGGATTTAGCGGTTGCGCATCTTTGATTCTTTGCAGCCCCCTCTTTTTCAATCTTCCCTTCTCTCGGAAACACATTCGTGACTCCTCCCGGTAGACACGCCCCACCCTGGCTGGCAAACCACCGCACAGGTCTTGCCCACCGGAGTGCCAGCCTGGAAGGATTGAGATAATCGAGGGAAAGAATGCTGCTCCGAAAGCTGAGACCTGTCTCCAATGTCTCCATTTGAACGTTAAACATTTGCTCCAAACTGAAGTGTCCTCTGTGGTAAGACGCCGTGAATATCATAAACCCAACATTGGTTGGACGTAACTACCTTAATCTGGCGAAAGGAAAAGAGAAAAGGATAACAGGTCAAATAAAAGGATCCATCACTCCATGCTTCAGCCAAAAGGGTCCAGGCACAATGCTTCAAGCTGATGGCGCCACCAATGGCCTCACGATGGCTCGCCGTCGGACTCATTGGGTCACCGTTTCAACACGTGAAGCTGTGAAGAGATAGCATCTGCAACAGGTGACATCACCGTGCAACATGATGCAAAATGCCTGTTTCTCAGCACGTGTCAACACTTTTCAGTGAGTAAGACCGGTCATGTGGCTTCAGCTGGAACACCGAGCGCCGCGAGCGCCTCTGTGGGAGCTGAACAAAATGCCACGCACTCTGTTGGCAGCCACACCTAGGCTGCGGCACACAGGTGTGGCGTTCAAAGCGCGCGTGTGATGCAGCATGTCTTCATCCATCTGAAGAAAGTCCAGGTTCCTGACGGTCCCTGACGGATCCACTCCGCTACTGGCCTTTGGTAGACTCGTAGACTGCATCGCCTGCTTTCATGGGACTGGTTTCAACATACGCCTGAATCCTCTTTTCGCACTCTCCTCTGAAACTCCATGAGCGAAATCAAGCAGAAGACGCAATTAATGCTGCTTCGGAGTATATTGTTTTGGTCACCCAGGGTGGTTTGACAGCACCTCTGCAACACCTCTGTAGCACCCAACTAAGAGCCAAACACCCTTGTAGCAGCGAAGCTCGGTGAGCAACTGGCCGTGGAATCACCGCGACACTTCACGCAGCATGGTGGTATGATAAGATCAAAGAGGGTTCCAGAAAGTCTTGCTTCTTTTGGTCTCCCTCATGATACTTGCTTGGTGCTGAGCTACAACAGAACCAGATCGGGGCCTTTCCATTTGAGGTAGATGGTCAATGTTTTGATTTTGCACTGATCTCATTTCTTGTTGTGAAGGCCAGGCAAAGAAGGATGTATATGTATATAAATAGTCTTTTGAGCCTCTTCAATCACACCTGAGTTGTTTAAAGCTGTCCAAGTTGGCTTCAAACCGTGTGCTACAAAGCATTCTCATTTATCAATCCACAACCGCAAAGGTCTTTTTGTTGAAACATGCCGGAACCACCTACAAGCAGGCTTGTCTATGTCTGGCTTTCTCTATTTCCGGCTTTCTCACAAGCATTCCCTTCACAACAATGAGCCATGACAAAGTCCAAACACCTACAGTGAAGTATCTAATTTCAGCTCATCTGGAATGCTGGAATGTAGCTCGTTTCACCCAGAAACCTGCGCTCCAAAAGAAACTCCTACAAACGTCGAACAGTTTGGGATGTTCATCTGCCGACTTCGATCATCAGCGCCTGAAAGCCTTCCTGGCACTCGATGGGGCAAATCTGGCCAGACCTTCGCAGTCAAACCAGAAACAAAGGGCTGCATCCATCGCATCTTGTCCTCTCGCTCCTCCCCTCACCTTTCCAAAAGCATCAAAAGCGCCTTTTAAGAGCCTTTCATGCTTTGGAACCCAAAGAATTTTTTGTGTTCTATGGCGGTTGGTGCTAGCCCAATTCTTCTCCATCAGGTTCAACCTCTCCCCATTCTCTAGCCCAACGGGTGAACCACGGCAATGAATCAGTAAATCTGTCCAGGCACTGCCGATTTGCACAAGCTGTGGTGTCCTTGGCGTGAGCCACCTGGCCAGGGTGGCTGATCATTTTTTTGTTTCCATTTATTCTTACATGTCCTTCCTTTTCTCTGTCCACTTCGCGACTTGAGACATTTAGACAGTGTCATATCGGGTTCATCTACTTTGTTCACGATCAGTCAGGGACCTGTCGCTTGCCCTTCTGGGCATTCATCCGATGGCTCACACTGATCCCTGCGAACCCTTGGGGGACACATCGAAGAAAACTGCCAGCAAAATATATGGAGATATATGGAAGAAGTGACATTCAGGCATGCATGAAGACTGCCCACGACTTCCCATGTACCAAGCACGATTCACCAAAAACCACAGCTTTGGCCACAAACGGACTTTCTCTCTTCTACATTCGGGGCTCACAACGGCCTTTGGCACACCCATGCAGGGAGCTTCCTGCGGTGAAGTGGCTAAACCGGTCTGAAGGAGAACGAATGAACATGAATGAACCAAAGCTGAACTTCAATGTGCCAAAGTTTCTCTGCAGTCAAGTGAACAAGAAAATCACCAGCGCACCAAACAGCAAATCATCCTCGCAAACCGCCAAGTCCAGCGAGGTCCAATCCTCGACATCGAGAAAGCTTCTGGTAACGGTCTCGCCCGACGGGTGGAACATGGTGGGACCCTTGGGGTTTCCATGTGAGTGGGAGGCGTTTACCGGGGTTTGGGGTTCTCAACAAGAACACGTCCCTTTACCTACAAAATTAGTCGTATCCCTGTCCAGTTTCCTTTTTTAGTGAAATACTCTTGTCGGTCTGCTCATGCCCATAGTATATATTAATTGGTTGATTCTTTGTTTGAAGCACATCAATCAACCACTGCCAACAGGGTACGTTCAATCAAGCCTCTTATAAAGCGACACGTTGTGCAAAATGTTCATTGAAGCCTACAGGCTATACTAATATATATTATGTGTATACATATACATATGTGTATAGCTGTTTGAAGCAAATGAACCTCCCGAGACAACTTGCTGGGCTAGCCTGGAATTCTTAACATCTGTTTCTAGTTCTGGATGAAACACTTTCCATGATGTGGTCAGAAAGCTTTACCACCATGGTGTGGGGTTTTGGTTTGTGAGCATACCCCTATGAAAACTTAAGAGCTAGAATTTGAATCGTCAGGGAGGACTTTCGTTGTTGTGTCCACGCTGCCAATTTGAATCGAACACCGAAACGATCTCGGCTCCCCAACACCCTTGATGCATTCAGGGAAGCCAGCGGCCTTGTGACGGGGATGAGTGCACCAATCTCTTTCACACATCCTGAGACACTGCTCATCAGCCCTAGTTGAAGAAATGGGAGTGCTTGAAGATAGCCCCTAGTCTTCTGGTTGGAGGAAAAGTAGGTGAACTCCCGATGGTTGGTTTTGTCGAATCTTCCTGAATCTTCCATTTCAGAATCCTCGGCCTGTTGTGATGATGGTGAACTCAATTACAATTGGAGCAAATTAAATGAAGACAATACAAAGTGCCCATTGATCCATCTAATCCAAAGCAAAAAAGTAGAGGTGTGATTTGGTGCGATATGGTGGTAAAGGATCTGAAGATCTTTTTGGGTGCCTTGTGGTTCCCAAGACGGCCAATTCGCTCTATCTCCATCTATCTCCGTATTCTATGCCTTTCTATGCTTTATGAGTGATGCTTCGTGTTTTGACTCAGCTCTGTCTTTCGGGACTCTCCCTGCATCAGGCGATCTCAGGTCTCGGACGAAGAAGCCCGTTTCACAGTCAAAACCTCAAAGCGCCAAAGTGCTAAAATAAGTGCACTCATCTGTAAAAAGTAGTTTTTTCAGTCTCGCCACAAGATTCCGACTACTTGTCACAAGGTCTAAATTCTGGTCCCCAGTCTCTGTGATCGCTTGATTTCACCTACAGCAAAGGGTTCACCACAAGCCAGTGTCTACAGTATGAATGAGCAACTACTGTACTGGAGATCATACTACAAAATCGAGTTTCAGGATCTTCAAAACACGAGGGCCTTTTTGTTGATCAAAGTAGTGTTTCCATTGGTCTGGCGACATTTGTGGACCTTTCGAAGATGGTTCAAGTTTGCCCAAAGTCCGTTAACAAATACTCGCTGACTCATCAAGGGTTGTTCATGTGAATGTTTGCTTTGTTCAGCACGAAAAATAGTCGGCTTGCCACTTAGTTTCAACTAATCGAGAGTTGTCCGTTGGATCAATATGTGCAACCCTGCTGTGTAGAGGCTCCAAGGGGAAATGGCACAGTCTTAACGAAATCCCGCTGAAATGCAACTGACAATGCGAGGACCCTCTCAGTTTTGCATCGGCAAACAACAATCCAGCGAGCCCGAACGCTGCGCGCAGCAGAGCACGGCCAGCGGCCAGCATGGAGTCACTAGAGCTTCGATCTGGTCTTGTCAATCTTTTCAGTGAGGCCTGGAGTCATCTGATTTTCCCGTGTATTTCAAGATCCCCGCAATGGGCCGCTCATCAAACATTTTGAGACAATCCAATTTGGCAGACAAATGCTCTATCTGGGTGAAGATTCTTCAACACACAGTGCAGAACAAAAAGTATTCGGGCTGTTCTTGAGTGACCTCTCCTTCGGTTTGTTTCGGTTTGCGGCAAACCCGGAACGGGCAAACAAACCCCACCTTTCAAACGGTTCTTGGCCAATAGAACGCAGTTCTTGGCTCCGATGACCGCCATCTCCATGGCGCTGGCGGCAGCTTCAATGGCATTGCAGTAGAATAAGCCGTGGTCGTCCAGGCAAAAGGGGATCTCGCGACCTCTCTCATCCTGACAAATTCCAAGTGCTTAATAGGAGCTTGCGTACGTACGGATTCTCTCTCCGGAACAAAGGAAGGACACAAGCATAGATCAAGAGGCAGTGCGTGGAATATCCTGTCACTGTAGCTAGTCTTTCAAGGGACATGTCAAAGAGTCCAAGCATCTGCGAGACAACCAGCAGTGGGTCAACTTTGTCACGGCTTAACATAGGGTGCTACACAAACTGTTGCATACAAGATTACAGGGATGCATTTCACAGAATCTATGGATTTAAATAGATTTACATGGTTGAGCCACGTCCACTTCTCTCTCCAAAGCTTCCTCCGTGTCATAGACGGGATATGCCCACCACGCATAGGTCTCTTGTGGCTTCTCCGGGAAGAGCGCCTTCTCGCTGTCCACGTCCTGGCTTTGCTCGCTTGGTGGCAAACTGGCCTCATCCCATCGCCCTGTTGGGTTTGTTGTGGTTTCCTGGTCCCGTTCCGGTCCCCTTCCGGTCCCGTCGCTTCGCTTCGAAATGTTCTCTTTTTGGATCTGTTCTTTGTGAGCTACACAATGGCATCTCGACCTTCCCCTAGGTTTGCAGCAGCGAGCCGAACAGAACCCTGTTCAGTTTTTCTTGCTTATTCGATTGGTGAACACAACCCAACATGTTGATCTTTGCCATATTCCTCTCGGAAAGTCCCAGCCGAAAGGAAAAAAGACTGGGTGTCGTGTTGGGCCTCGCTTTTCCAGCCTTTCAGGTCCAACGAAACCCATGCCTGTTGGGCAGTTCACACCAGAACACTTTGTAAATGGAAGAGTTTGTTTTAAACGAGGGCTCAAGAGGTTCCAACACCGTACACTACTTGTTCTCTCGCCCTGAAAAAAGCAATGTCAAATTGTCAAGTAGACAAGGTATTGTTGAACATGCCAATACTGTTGTCACTTTCTTGTTTCAAAATTGCCCCGTGTTCGTCCATGATTCGGATGACTTTGAATCTCCGAGAATCCAAAGGAGAGTTGCTGAAACTCTTCCAAATCTGGGGGCCACTGCCAGAAGTCGTGTCGTACTGTCCTCAGAGAGGGCTGGCTTGGTGATGTTGGCTCGCACTAGAGATTAGGTGAAGTGAGCTCCTAGGAAATCCGCGCACCTCCTGGCGCATACAAAGCAAATTGGGGGATGGATGATTTATGAAGAGAGGAGATGCAAGTCATCTTCCATTTGGAGGATCATTCACGCATAGTCCTCTCACCTTGAAAGGAATTGCCTTTGGATATATGGCATCATATGGCATCCTCACATTGCGCTTCTTGAGAAATACAAGGCTTCTATCAGCGGCTGCGCCATCTGTCCTTTGGGAGGATTTCGGGAGATTCCAAAGCTGGTCACTTCCATGTTTGCCGGTGGTGACCTCGACGAAAACATCCCCAAATGTATTGGAATGCCTCTTCATTTCTTTCTTCAACACGGGTGAACATTTTTGTGTTTCTCAAGGTGGAACACCCCATCAAATCCAATGTTTTCGTGATTTTCCTCAGCCATAAACTGTTGCATCAGAGTATCCAAGACTGTTGAAGTTACCACCAGCAGTGCTCAAGATGGTCCCTCCAGGTGGATCTGTGCACGCCAGCGACGAGGAGGTGGGAGGAACTCGGAAGAAGGTGGCAAAGATTTGCTGGTACTTCCGCGCAATGGTGAGCTTCTCCTGTGAGAATCCCCCTGGTCAAACTTCGCATGGTCGCACAACTTGGACTTGCTCAAGCATCATGCGTGCTGTCTCGGCTTTTCGCAGGGCAGACCAGCCACGCAAACACACACACACACATAGGCTACCTCCAGGTCAACCTTAAGAAAAAACCTAGGAAGGATTGTTCCCTGCAGCGCTGATTTCTCCAACTCAGATCCAGATCGACATGTATGCCTTTCCAACTTGGCAAAGGACGAGAGTGGGCATTGTTGGCGCTCTCAAGTCGACTTTTCGTGGCACCCGCAGCAGATTGGAGGCGTTTCCTCTGGTGGGCTTGGATTCCTTGGCAGGTGCAGTGAATCCTGTTGCTGATTCTTGGAAATTGGGCGATGTCTCGGGCAAAAGCTTTGTTTCAGTATCTTTAAGCGTCTGATTTCATGGCAGGCGCAGGGCATTGCGGCCGTCGATGCACAGATTTTACAGCAGGCGCAGCCATTTTGTCTACTTCGAAACCCAAGTGTGGTGGCAGGTGCCTCCAACTCATGCCAGTGGTAGCACGCCACTAAAACAAGTACTGGCTAAACCCTTTTGACTGAAGCTGCTAAATCCTCAGCTCAAACAACCTTTTGCCATGAGGACCAAATCTGTTAAAGTTCTATTCAAAGCTTGGCTGAAATAGGTTGCGGTCCTGAACTCTCAGCTGATTCATGGCCTGCCCATGTTCAGTGACTGAAGGTGCTGGAACTGCTGGCTCATGGAAAGCGATTTAGATTGTGCCGTCGCAATATGCTTGCCGCCCAGGTGTCCCTTTTGGGCATTTCTGAGAATGGGCAGACTTTCGATTGCTACAGCCGATATATCGGTTAGCGCCATACAAGGTGGTCTCAAACCGCGGTTTGCTTCATTGTACTCCATTCATGGCTGATTGCCTTTTTCAGCTTGTGATGGAACTGAGAGACCAGCTATCAATGCATCGCTATACCGCACTCCGTTACTCAGGGCAATGGTGCCAATTTGTTTCGCCATAGCGGTCCTTGGAAGCTACGATGATCTCAAGTTCGGAATCATACTGTGGCGCGGCCAGGAAGACCAAGTCATAGTCTTCCTGCACAAAACACAACGGAGATACATTACGCTGCCTCACCTAATCACCGACTGCTGATCTGGCACAGGACAATCAGCTCTCCCAAAGAAGGTGAGCAAACAAGAACCGGACAACAAGGTGTTTTGCAAAACACTTCGGACCAAATCTTTATTCTCCCCAACCTCTCCCGCTCGCCACTCCTCCCAGTGTTCTGCGCCACTGAGCTTCGCTTCCACCCGGTAGCGGGAAGCGTCAGAAGAGCGGGCGATCCGCAGCACCTTCCCACGGATCCACCGGGCGCCTCAGGGCGGATCAACCAGTGCACAGCAAAAACTCTCGTCAGAAACAAAAACACTTTCTTGAAACCCTTTAAAGAACTTCGAAAGAACTTGAAACCCTGTTTTCTTTTCGGAGTTTGAGGGCTCAGTTTCTCTCGTTTCCACCAAGAGGCTTGAAGAATCCAAGAGCTTCTCTGCGATCCTGGGCGATGTCTTTTTTCGGTTGAACGTCTGTAGGTCACTGTAGGTCTGTCGAGTGCTTTTGAGGTCAAGCAACAAGAGCGGGTGTTCCACTGGTTGTGGTTCAGGACCTTTACATTCTGTATTTTCACTCCATGTAATATGTACACTTTGTACCTTGCACATAGTAGGATGTCATGTCACCTTGACTTTGCAGCTCGCGGCCCAAAACAGGAGTTGCAGCTTAACGGCTGTTTCTATAGGTTATCAGCCGTAGTGCTCTAACCACAGCCATGGACGCTCTTGCTATTCCTGGGAACGGCACATCATCGGTAGCAGTCCCAGCCGGTCTCATGACTGAGCCCACGGTGGATCTAGATGACCCCATGGGTTCAGCTCCTGTCACAGCTTACTTTCAGTTTGTGCAGCAAAACATCCAACAAGTGTACAACGGAAATGAAGATGCTATCATTGCTGAGGCAGAGAGAAGGCACAAAGAGATAATGGGACAATGGTTGGAAATGGTAAAAACCAAGTTTCGTCAAGCAATCGATGAAGTAGCGAGCAAGCATCATGAGGAACTCAGTTCGGTAAGGCAGCAAGCTCAATCTAGCTACAACCAAGTGCAAGGGGAACTTAGCGCTGCAAAAGCGCGGATCCTAAAGCTAGAGAGTGAAAGGTCCATTGAGGCTGAAGCCAGAAAAGCAGAACTGGACTCCTTGCGCATCCAGCTCATGCACGATTGTCAGCAAACTGTCACTGCTATCACCAGCGGTGCCGAGCAAGGTGTGGCAACGCTTCGTGCAGAGTTCGATGAGCGGGAAACTCAGCTTCGACGTGAGCTACGCGACGCAGAAAATGAAAACTATAGCCTGCAGCAAATGCTCGATGACCTTAAAGCCAAAATGCATGCTGGACCCGAGCTAGAGTACCATCCAACAAGTGTCATGAACACACCAGTGTCTACCCCTGGGCATGATGACACTAAGAGGAAAAATCCTCTGGAGACCATTGCAGCAGAGGCTACTGCACGTTTGAGTGGACTGTTCGCACCCAAAGCGCCGACGGCCACCATCATCGGTGATGCCCCACCAGGGGCAGCTGCTCCTATCAAGCCCGTGCTTCCAGTTTACGGAGGCACAGCAGCGGATGGGGGCAAAACACCGACAAACATGTTCCATAGCCCTGCACCTTCAATTCGCGAACCCCATAAGCCAGCGTCGTCAGGTGCTATCACCTCTGAGCAGGTGATTGAATTGGTCAAGTCACTCACTCAAAGAGAGTCGGATGAGAAGCCAAAGGTAAAGGAGGCAGATCACATCAAGTTGAATGACATGCCAACCCCTGAAACCTATCGGCAGTGGAAACATCATGTGAGGGACGAAATCAAGTCATGTTCTGACAAACCAGATGCTGCCTGGGACTGGTTAATGGAGGTTTACAACACTGTTGATGAGAGGAAAGTTCTGGAAGAGCGGTTGTCTAACCCTGGGAAGTTCACAACGTTGGATACCAAGTTGGCAGCTGCGCTGACCAGAAGTGCAAAGGGTGATCTAGCAAACCGAATCATCAATTACAAAGAAGAGAAGGCAAGCTAGGCATCCAGGTTCGAGGAAGGATGATTCTTCTCATGTTCGATGACTATTTCAAGACCTCGGAAGAAGCGGGTAGCCTTTACAGGGTTGAAGATCTCCTCAATGTGGTAAAGGTAGGCGATACTGTAGCAGACTTGAAGCGTTTCATCAACCGCTGGGACGCTACCATCGCTGGTATGCCCGAACCACCGCACGAAAACGTGCTTCGAGACATCCTTTTAAGGCAGATCCGCACTAGCACAATCCTAAGGTACGACATTGACCTTTTCGATCGTGCAAAAGAAGGTGACCATCATCGGTCTTACAAGTTCCTACTGCAAAGCATCAAGGATCTGATAGATCGGGAACGCCTTCGTGAGAATCGATCACGTATCGCGGAGCGAAATCGGCTCAAGCCAGGTGATCGACGTGAGAAGAACGCCGCCCCTACTGTTGATCCTCGGCGAAAGCGTTCGCCATCGCGCGGACGATCCACTTCTCGGGAGAAGGGTATTTGTTGGGCCTTTTTGGAGGGAAAGTGTGCAAAAGGGAAAGATTGCAAGTTCAAGCATGAAAAGCCCAAGCGTGATCCTTCCAAGAAGCGCCAACCATCCCGGGAGCGGAATGAGTCGAGGGACAAAAGCACAGATAAGGAGAAGAAGCGGATGACTAAGGAAGAGATGGCGAAGACCCCATGCAGGTACGATCAACAAGGTACATGCAGAAGAGGAGACAAGTGCTTTTTCAAACATGGAGAAAAGGCAGCGCCGGCTCCGAAAACGAAGCCAAGAAAGGACTCCCCAAAGCCAAAGGCAAAAGGAGATACCAAGAAGGCTGCCATTTGCCTGAGCAATCGGTTTGCATGTCTTGCGACTGGTGTGCCCGGACGGTCATGTCTTAAGAAGTCCTGTCTTCCTCCAGCGAGAAAGAGGTCTAAGTCGTCTGTCCGAAGAACTACATTCGTTATGAAACCTGAAATTCGCACAATCCCTGCTCGCGGGGAACACTGCAAGATGGTCAAGCGTGAGCGCAAGTATAGTGTGCATTTTGCCACGAGCGATCGCGTGCCCAAGAGCGACCCAAAGGCAGCCCACATGGCCAAAGTAAAAGCTAGGCAGTTGGCTGAAGTTGTCCGAAGCTTTAATAGCGCAACAGTGCCCTCATGTCGTTTTCTGTGCACCGAGTCTTCGCTTACTTGTCGTGAGTGCCGAAGCTTGATCAAGTTGAAGACATGTCCTACTACCATCCCGACTATCGTTGCTGGTCCAGCACCAAGGGAAGGCAGGTTCTCATGGCTTGTCGATTCTGGGAGTGAGCAAGACCTCCTCAGCAGGAAAGTTATGGATGCTGCTGGTGCGGAGAACCCAAGACGGGCTCCTCACACCATCAGTCTCATTACTGCGAATGGGTCGACTGAAGCCAGTGAGGTAGCTGACGTCAAGATGAAGCAGCTACTGGAGCCTTGCACGCCGTATTTGCTGGATGAATGCCCTGCTGTGCTCTCAGTTGGCATCAAATGCCTTGACCAAGGGTATAGTTTCGTGTGGCCAGCGAACGGTACTCCGATCCTTGTGCGACCAGATGAGAAAATCGTTCAACTTCGCGTTGATGGTCATGTCCCAGTCCTCGACTCCGAGTGCAAAGTCTTTGGAAAGGGCAAGTTCAAGAAGGACAAGCCTTTGAAGAAGCTGTTTGCAATGCCGGGAGCAATCTCGAGCCCGTCGGATAAGAAAGAGGATGAGGGCATCGACGAGGAAGTGCCAGACGACGAAGAGAGCCGTTTGGTGCGATCAAGAAAAGTCGGAGACTTGATGCGTGAAGCACAGTCCGCAAAACACCAGTATCACCACTTCCCCAAGAACCCATTCTGCAAAGTGTGCCAGCGAGCAAGGATGCTTGCACCACAGGCACGAAAGAAAGGGGGTGAGAGCCGCATTCAGACTAAGGCCCTTGGTGATCATCTGATCGCCGACCACGTCGTCGTGCGCGCGAACATCGAAGAAGGGAGTCGTGGTGAACGGGTAGCTTTGGTTGTGAAAGACCTGCATACAAAGTTCCGGAGTATTTACCCATCCCAGTCAAAGAGTTCGGATGAGGTAGTGATTGCTCTTCAGCATTTTGTTGCCCCGGATGATGCAGTCGAGGTCATTTACACCGACAATTCCCGTGAGCTGATAGCTGGCATCAAGGAGTTAGGGTATCGCCACCAAACCTCCGTTGAGTACGTGGACTCCTCCAAGAGCTTCATTGAAAGGGAAGTTAGGAACATGCTTGAGGGAGCACGCACCAATCTTGTTCAGTCCGGAATGCCCCTCCAGTACTGGCCACTCGCCATTCAACATTTTGCAATGGCAACGAACACGAGTGATCAGCTGGACTCATCTCCAAGCCCATGGGAACTGCGTTTTGGAGAGATGTTTGAAGGCATGGCCATTGCGTTTGGTGCAAAAGTACTATTCTGGAACAACCCCAATCGAGCCGACAATACAGCAGGAAAGCTGTCGCCCACTTCGGTGGAAGGTGTGTTTCTTGGTTATCATGTACAGCCAGGACACAAGTGGCGTGGGGAGTACCTAGTTGCTAAGTTGGAAGCACTAGACTACCATGTTGAACACAACAGTTTGACGATCCAGAGGACAAAGAAAATTGAGCTCCTTCCAGGCGGTTTTAGTTTTCCGTTGCGTGTCAAACAAGATCGTAAGGAAGCTATCCCTGATGACCCAAAGCTCAACCTTATCGAGTCTCCCAATCCGATTCCACTTGCGGATGCTGACCTTGCAGAGTACACTCCATCCGAAGCCCCAGAAGGTGTACTTGAACAGGGGGGTGTGGAACCCGAAATTGAAGTCACGGCAGCTGACAAAGCCGAGGACTACAAGCCCGACACTACGCCGGCCGGGGTCCCTATTCCTGAAGGTTACCATTGGGATGGTCTTCGAGTGGTGAAGACGTACAAAGGCAGCAAACGCCCCAAGGACATTCCATCGGATTATTGGAAAACGCTCGGCCCAAAAGATCGAGCAAAGTTGCTGAAAGAAATGGACGAAGCAAAGTCATCCTCCAGCAAAGGTTCAAAGACCACAAGTCCAGCGACTTCTTCTCAGCTCGGTTCATGCCGAAGCCCTTGTGTTTCGGACACAAGTACCAGCTGGGAAGCCGTGCCCACGCCGCAGATGAGGTATGGAGCACCTGCAATGCCGCGGAAAGTGCTTGATCAACCTGAGCCGCATCGTCTTCCGATTCGGGAGCTTATCGCACAGCGTATCAAGCAAATCGAATTCCAAGTCGCATTCGAGCTTTTCTGTGCAGTTGCCAGGCTCGTTCCTCGCGATGAGGTTTCTCGAACTCCGAAGGCCAAGGCAGCGTTGGACGCTGAGTGGGAGCGACTAAGAGCCAAGGGAACATGGGATGAAGCCCGTGTTCAGGAGTGCCGAAAGGTCGTTAGTGAGGCACACCGCAAGGGAGAGACTGTCCATCTCGGCCGCATTTTTGAAGCGTGCTACGAGAAGGGCAGTGAGCTTGAAGCGTGGAACCCTTTGAGAAAATTCAAAGGACGGACGGTTTTCGAAGGCAATAACGTCAGGGATCAAAACTCTGACCATGCTTTGTTTGGCGAGTTGGGCTCAAGTCCAGCGTCAATGGAAGCCGCCAAGGTTCTTGATGCCTATGGTAGTCAGCCAGGGTTTGGCAAACAGCAGGCAGACGCTGTTCAAGCTTATGTCCAGGCCCTCTTCACTGGGGTGCCCACATGGATATCTCTTCCGCGAAATCGGTGGCCGAAGACCTGGGAGGGTAAATATCAAAATCCCGTGGTACCCCTCGTGTTGGCATTATACGGACATCCCGACAGTGGCGGAATTTGGGAAAAGCACCTCAATAGTCGACTTCACTCCAAAGGTTGGGAACAAATCCTGCCCGATGTTTGGCAGAGTATGTTCTACCACCAAGAACTTCGACTTCTTTTGGTTGTATACGTGGATGATTTTAAATTGGCCGGGCCAAAGGAGCACCTCTCCAAGGGATGGGAGCTTATCAAATCAGCCGTCGACATTGGCGAGCCCGAAGCCTATGATCGGTACTTTGGTTGCCATCACAAAGAGTTTTCCCACGTACGTCTCCCCAAATCTGCGCATCCCTTTGCTCATGTTTTCGATCCCAAACTTGCAACAGCATGCCAACAGCATCGAACACGAGACTATTGGCACCATGACCCTGAAACTCGCACTTGGACTCGGTTTCATTTGCAGCCTCGCAAGAAGCTCTACGACCCTGCGAATGAGGGGGGGGAGTTCAGTAGGCAAATTTCGGGTCAAAGGATTACACGTTTTGATCATGACGTCACTTTTCATGGTTGCCCATCGATTCAAGCTGTTAGCGGCGATGAAGGTACAACATTGGTAATGGACTCATGGTCAGACAACCCCAAATTGCAAACGGAAGGCTTCTGGACGGGTTCGACCATTTTTACCTATGGTGAAGAGGTTGACCTCAGCGCGTTCGCAGCGGCTTCAAAGAACAGGCCGGGACCTCATCGAAACAAACGCGAGGCAAAGAACGAAGCCAAGCAGAAGAGGTTCAAGCCAATTGAGGACGTAGTGAAATCCACGGCTGGCGTCATGGCCAAGCCCGTTAGCATCGTTCGCTATGACATGTCGAGTTTTCTTGAATCGTGTGTGGAAGCGTACTGTGAGCTAGCGAAAGTGGATGTTTCCTCATTGAAGCCAGCCCCGACACCGTTCACGGACGCAGGTATTGCCAGGCCGACGTTGAGTGAGTCCGAACCGAACGGTCGACTTCAACCTATAGCCAGCAAGGTTCTCATGAAAATCCTTTTTGCGGCTAGAATGGCTAGGTTTGACCTACTCCGTGCAACTCAGAGTTTGGCCTCCCGGGTCACGAAATGGTCGACCGAATGCGACGTCGCGCTCCACAGGTTGGTGGCATACATCCACCATACCAAAGACAGGTTCTTGGACGCCTTCATCGGCGATCCCTTGTCCGAATGCCAGATCTGGCTGTTCGCTGATGCGGACTGGGCAGGGGATGAAGAGGCCAAGAGTACCTCCGGGTGCACCACTGTCATTGTGGGTCCAAACACGTATTTCCCAATCAACTCATTTTCAAAGAAACAAACAGTGATTTCCACAAGCTCCACCGAAGCTGAGGTGGTTGCTGCCAACCAAGCTCTTAGAGCAGAGGGTCTTCCTGTGTTAGCGCTATTTGAGAAACTCGCCTATGGCAAAGTAGCTACGAAACTTGCCCCAAAGGGAAAGTATGCTGATGAAGAAGTGTTCACTCGCATTGACCCCGAAATCAATGAGATTCGGAACGGCAATGTCGATTCTGGACTGGATGTCTCAAACATTCAGGGTTTGAAAGTCCATTTTCCAGACTTTTGCCAAGTCAAGTTCATGGAGGACAATCAGGCGACTATCACGATCTTGAAGTCTGGGAACTCGTCATCCATGAAGCACGTGAACAGAACGCAAAACGTGAGTTTCAAGTGGCTAAAGCAACAGTTCGAACGGGAGCAATTCGATTTGGTGAATGTAGGAACCCTCTACCAAACAGCAGACATCCTCACAAAGGCGTTCACCAACGCTGCCAAATGGGAACACGCCCTTAGGCTTATTGGCATTGGGCAAAAGCTTGCTGACAGCCCGGTGCAGGCCGGAGCCCCAACGAGAACGGTGGTTTCCAAAGTCTTGCAGCAGGGGGGTGTCGCACATGCGAACACACATGATAGGTTGCTTATTGAGTTCTGTTGTTCTGCTGATTCTAAGCTTGGGCAAATGCGCAGTGAATCGAAAGGATGTAAAGTCCTCCGCGTCACAATCAAGGAAGATGCAACCACAGGCGAGCGCATGAGGTGGCTTGACAAAGAAATCAACACCTTTAACCAACAGCACCCAAAAGCAAAGGTTCTGCTGTACGGCAGTTTGCCCTGCACGGGCGGGAGCCCATGGGGAAATGTCAACAAGCAAACTGAGGAAGGATTGGAACGCATAAAGGAGCAACAGAAGGAGTTCACCAAACTCTTCAAGAGCTTTGCCAAGCTCGTGCGTGACCACCTCGACTCAAGAACATTTGTTGCCTTTGAGCTTTCCCGTCGCTGTCGCTATTGGCATTGGCCGTCGGTGTTGGCTTTCATCAAACGCCACAACTTGCAAGGATACAACTTCGATGGATGCATGTTTGGTGTGCGAGATAATCACGGTAATCTTATGCGTAAGAGTTGGCACATATGCACAAACCTTCATGAGCTTGCATGTCTTGAGCAATACATGTGTACACATGATCACACTCATGGGCAAAGTAGAGGCAAGTCATCGAAGTGTGCTGAAGGTTACACGTTTGAGTACACTGATCTTGTTCACCGCTGCTTCAAGCATAGCAGCTCAAGTCATTCAGCCGCCGTCGCGCAGCGCGCCCTGCCAGCGATCATTGTTGATCACACCATGTCGGCTGACCAAGACATGTGCAGGGAAACCTTGGACATCTTCGAGTCGCACTTTCGGCAGATTGTGGCCTCGGGCTACTACCTCGAAGACGGATATTCTGAGGACGTGGACGCGGTGCTGAATGGCGTCCTTGGCCAGCACACAGCACATTCCGTGCTGGCGGGCCTGGTCGAGAAGAACCGATGGCTAGAGCCGGAGTTGGGCCCGTTGATTCGGACCTCACGGTATGATCTAGCCGCCTTCACAGGTGTGCCCACGAGCCAAGACTACCAAACGGTACATATCTTGATCTCTGATTCCACCTTGTGCTTGGTTAGCGGTTCGAAACGCAAACCCCAGAGGTTCGATCTGGCCGATCACTTTCAGGCCTATCGTCCAACTTACTGCAAGCATTTTCATCACGAATGCCTCTGGGGTGCAGAGTTGCCATTGTTGCTGAAACGAGCCCGTATTGCCGTGAGGAGCCTCAAGCGCCAGTTTCCAGGCTGCATGCTGCTGGTTGGCGTAGTATGGGCTGGCAACGAGCTCATTGGCAAGAAAGGAATTGAAGCCCAGACTTCATGGCCCTTCGATCATCCTGACGGCGATCACTACATGGAGCTACAGGAGAAGGCGCAAGAAGAACTGGTCGGGTTTGCCGCCGATATGTTTCGATACGGTGTGCACTCGGCCGCTCTCATCAGCGCGCCCGATCCTGAGACCTACAACTTCACGCGGCAGGGACCCTACAGCGACTGGTACAACCGGCTGAGTCAATGGTTCCAAGATGAGGTGTATGGTTCTCAGATCGGCAAGTGTCGCTTCCGCCTAGTCAACATCAACGTCCTCAACATCCGCATGGACTTGCGTGACCAATGGCATTGCGAAAAATCGGACGAGAATGCAAATCATATGTTCTCATTTTGTCAGAGTGTATTCCACCTGCTCATGAGACTCTACGTTCTCGGAGATATCGCATTGGAAGTAGCTGCCACCAGTCCGATGAACCGTCCGCTCGGTGGACTTGAGCTTCGTGATGATCGCCTCCCTCCACATCAGCGATACGAAGAGCTACTCCGAAACCTTGCCGATGTCCGCCACAAAAGGGCAATCGCCGCAGCCGAGCTCACTGCTCGCGCCCTTACCAAGAAGGACGTCGCTGCGGAGCAGCCAAACCGTGCTGCACCGATTACCGAGGCAGACATGGCCGTCATCGATGATGAGCCCGAAGGGGAGGAAGATGATCCAGACCTTTCGGAGATTTTCGTCGCAAATGACGCCACGGCAGAAAAGATCCTCCAGCAACGCCTTGATGTCATGGAGGAAGAGCAGGAGAAGATTGCTGCAGAGCTGGACATCAACCGAGAAACCTATGAGGGTCGGCTCCAGACGCTTGAGGAACTCAGCCATCGCGTCGAAACTGGTGAGAACCCAGCGGCATGGCTCGACATCGATGCCATTGATGATGAGGAGGTATCGCCATACGAGGAGGTCGTGCCAGAAGAGCATGAGGAAGAAAGCGAACCTCATGGCGAGGAAGGCTCGGCCGCCATCACTGGCGAGCCCGAGCCTGAGGCACCCTCATCGCCGCCGGCAGCTGATGCTGATGAAGGCCACGTGGTGTGCCCTCAGTATCTTGCAGACCAGTACCACGAGTACACGTACAAGATGGCCGAGGTCGATGGCGCCTTCCAGCAAGTGGTCCAGCTTGGCGACAAGCAATTGCCGCTCCACTTTGCGAGCGGATGGGAGCTCAATGGCGGGCACCTTTTCTTCGCGAAACCCCTCAAGGATTGGCTCACCCAGTTATCCAAAGTTGTTCGACAACATGACCAATATCTGGGCCTTGAGGTTGACGAAGATGGCTACGCAGACTTGGACGAAGTAGCCAGGTGTTTCGGCCTGAATCACCGCAGTGCCCCGCCGCTCACTGTCAAAGACTTGATCGCCATAGCAGCAAAGGACAAGAAAAACCGATTTGAGTTTTTGGGCATTCGAGAAGGGCACAGACTCGAGGAGAAGGGCGTGGCACTATGGCCTCTGAAAATGCGTGCCGCTGCTGGCCAAAGCAAGCGCGCGATCAAGAGCGCACAGGACAACTACAGATCGGCAGCCCTGATGTACTGCAGTCCTGCGCTCAGGCCAGAAGCCAAAGCTCCCTTCATTGGGAAGCCCATCGCCAAAGCGGATGAGATCCCTGTCTTGGCCTACCACCGCACGAGGCCAGCGTGCTGGAAGCGGATTGTCAAGGAGGGCCTTATCCCAGGCGGGGGCGAGTTTGTTGGCAGCGATCGAGCCCATGTCTACCTGGCTGCAAGTCGCATCACGGAGACCGACTATCAAAGCGGTCTCCGCGGCAAGCACCCTATTCAGCTTACCGTTGCACTTCGGGAAGCAGTCGATGGCGGTCTCATCTTTTTCCAGAACCGCTCCGGTGGAATCATGACGGTTGACACGGTACCTCCAGAATACATTGTCTCCGTCGAAAACACCGAAAGCCAGTCCACACTCTGGACCAGGGTAAGCGCCGTTGGCCTACCCGAGGCTGCTCCAGCGGATGGAGGTGAGAGCCGGGCCGCCATCACTGGCGAGCCCCGGCCAACCGCAAAAGCAATGCCTGTTTCCCTGACTGCAACCAGCAAATCGGCACCTGCAAGCAAGGCTGCACCTTCAACTCCACCTACTTCCATCGTGAATGTGGCAGAGCAAGAGCAACCTGCAGCATCTTACAGCGGGTACGCTCCGCCTGAGCCAGCGGGGCCTCCACCTGGCTTTGATGCGCCGATCACCGCCCCAACACTTCGAAAGGGACGCAAGTTGACGGTGATCCAGGTCGAATGCAGCCAATGCAAGGGTCTAGTCCTCAGGGGCATGACCCACTGTGACATTTGTTCAGCCGAACTTGCCACCAACACTGAGCTGCCGGAGGAAGCTGTTACCAGACTTTCAGTTCTCCGAAAGCAGCAGCTTGCGAGGGCCGGCCTCGCTCGCACTGAGTGCCCAGTCAGCGACTACATCAAGGCTGGCCTCAACCTGCGTGTGGTGTCTGCAAGCGGCCGTGGAAACATGAGCCCAGAAGCGATCATGATCCAAGACGCTCGCAGCCGGATGAAGCGTGCAGACAAGTGTGGCTTCCAGAGCATCGAGGATCGCTTCGAGCATGACGTCCAGTTCATGGAACGAATGCTGCAAATGGGCTATGACCATCGGGCAGCGCAGCGGCAGGATTGGCTTTGCCATGCTCACTTGGCGAACCCGCCGCGCAACAAAGCGCAAGTCAGCCTGGGCCTTGGATATGACGAAGATCATTCTCTGGCACGGCTGGTCTACATCGACGTAGCGCCCGATCGCTATCCACAAGCCATGGATTACATTCCTGAGCAATGGTGCGTGATCTATCGCACAAACATCCTCTCCTTGCGTGAGTACATCGAGTACCTCAACTCACCCGACTCCCATCGCGGCCTTTTGGCTTGGGACGGTGTGCATCAGATGAGCCAATACTGCGCAATGGAGGAGCTTCGCCAGCTATGCCACGACAACCTCTCCGCTGCCAGGCGTGATGTGGTCAACAAGCAGACTCAAGAGCAGCGCCAGCAGCAGAGTAAGGGCAAGCGCAAGTCCTCTACCGGAGGTGATGGAACTCCAGCTTCAAAGGCAAAGGGAGGTCCGCCACCTTCACCGGTGAGCCCACGTGCATCCGGATCAGCATCGTCCTCGTGGGGATGGAGCTCATGGAACTGGAGCGAGTGGGGCGAGCAGCGGCAGTGGGGCCGCCGCTCGTGGGACTGGAGCTCGAGTCGGAGCCAGTGGCATTGGCGTTAGTTGAGCCAAGTCTCAACCCTTTTGCCTGAGCGAGCATAATTCATTGCATGACATCCATTGTCAATATGTATGCGGTTTTCCTCCCAAGTCCAAACTTTCAATTTCTTTTGGCGGCGGGGAGTGAATAATTAAAATGCACGTACAGGGCCACGAAGGCAGTGGATTGCTAGCATCCACAACTGCCATGCAGCTTTGAGCCGACATCACTGTCGTGCCCTGCACAAGCCCTCGTGCACTTTCCGCGTCCAGCTTCGGGAGCAAAGCTACCTTAGCTGAGGGGGGTGTATTTTCACTCCATGTAATATGTACACTTTGTACCTTGCACATAGTAGGATGTCATGTCACCTTGACTTTGCAGCTCGCGGCCCAAAACAGGAGTTGCAGCTTAACGGCTGTTTCTATACATTCAATGGGGCTGTTCCTCCAAATGATTTGGCCTTCTTTGCGGTATCGTTTAGGTTCAAAAAACATTTGCTTCGGATGACAACGCCCACTGTTGATTGGATGATCTAAGAATACCTTGAGCTACATCCCAGACTGGATTGAGAAGAACCTGCGGGTAACGGCGCCACAAATTAAGAACAAAGAAAACACAAGATGACATTATGAACACTCGGGCTGACTAGTGGTGTTGTTGAACTGCAAACATCCCTCACGCTGTGACCCGTTCCACGCTTTCAGCCACGCAGCAAATGATTGCCCCCCTTCACAGCCCAGAGTGGTCCTCACGAGGCAAAACAATTTCTGACATGGCGCAAACCCTCTTCTTAATTTTCAACAGAATATGAAGAACATGCATGCATCAAGATCTTTGAACCCAACCACACAAATGATACATGGGCTGAATCTCCAACAAGGCTTGGTGGTTAAAACGAACCCCGTCTATCAGTGTTTGCATCCCAATCACATTACCACGCTTCTTTCGACAAATTCAGAATTTGGCATTTTGTCGCTATTAGGTTGGAGGTCATCGCTAGTATGTTGGAGGCCCTTGCTAGTGGGTTGGAGGCCATCCATTGCTAGTAGGTTCAAGGCCATTGATAGTAGGCTGGAGGCATCGCGCATAGGTTGGAGGCCATTGCTAGTAGGTTGGCGGCCATCGCTCTTAGGTTGGAGGCCATTGCTGTTAGGTTGGAGGCCATCGCTCTTGGGTTAGAGACCATTGCTACTAGGTTGGAGGCCATGGCTCTTAGGTTGGAGGCCATCGCTACTAGGTTGCTGGCCATTGCTAGTAGGTTGGAGGCCGTCGCTCTTGGGTTGTAGCCATCGCTATTAGGTTGGAGGCCATCGCTAGTAGGTTGGAAGCCATTGCTATTAGGTTGGAGGCCATTGCTATTAGGTTGGAGGCCATTGCTATTAGGTTGGAGGCCGTCGCTCTTAGCTTGGAGGCCATTGCTAATTATTCGGTTAGAGGCCATCGCTAGTAGGTTGGAGGCCATTGCTATTAGGTTGGAGGCCGTCGCTCTTAGGTTGGAGGCCATTGCTAATTATTCGGTTAGAGGCCATCGCTAG
>CAXAMN010000903.1:32012-62555 GCA_963970005.1 Durusdinium trenchii
CATTGCTAATTATTCGGTTAGAGGCCATCGCTAGTAGGTTGGAGGCCGTTGCTAGTAGGTTGGAGGCCGTCGCTCTTAGGTTGGAGGCCGTTGCAATTAGGTTGGAGTGCTCATGGATCCCCCAGGCAGGTCCCCACTCGTCGCTCCTACAAAGCCGCACAAAGCCACAGCACCCACAAAGGCTCCGACCTGGTGCGTCGCGCGAAATGGAAGCCAAGGCGGCTTGGTGAAGGATCCCAGCATGTTCAGCTATGGATGTAGACCGCATTTCTTTCAAATGGAAGGAAAGGGAGAAAAAGAAAAAAGACAAACGATAGGTCTAAAGTTAGTCTAAAGGTCTAAAGAAACAACAAAGAACAGGACGAGAGAAATAAACATATCCACTTTGTTTTCTGTTAGCAAACCATGCATTCTGGGTCCACGTACAGACCCTACAGACTACTCGAGTTGGTGGCGGATTGTCTGAAAGCCCGAAAATTATTGGACAACAACAAAGACCTGATTTCTCACCAACCAATCTGTCATCACCCTCAAGCTTATACCCAGGCTACGACGAATCAGTCTTCTCTCAAGAACTTTCGACTGGCTTTGCTTTGCCATAGTAAAAAGAAGCTACTAGTAACAAGTGCATCGCTACTAGTAACAAGTGCCGATCAAAGCGACATCAAGCCCTTGGCCATAGTTGATCCTCACCATTCCTCAAGACGTTGCTTTGATTTGTTCATGTGGTGAAGGGTTACGGGTTACGGCACCACCGACAGTTCATGAGGATCAACGGCTTCGGATACATCCTGTTCAGGTTTGCATCCGCAAAGAGTTATAAGTCTTCAACATGCAAATCAACTTTTTCCGCGGAGCTTCTGTACAGAGAATCCTACTTTCGACAGATCAATGCCAAGCATATGGAAAATCTCCCTTCCCACTCTGCAACCAAGGGACACAAAAAACAATGAAAAGCCTATGCATCTCGCTATGCAAACAGCTGGACAGAATCTTGAAGAAGTACATTCATGGGTCTCCCCATTTCGCTGTCTCAGAGAACTCTTTCGTGACCAAGTCACCCTGAACCAACTCCTCCAACATCTTACCACTAAAGCCTTTCTCCAGCATCGCATCCCGCAGTCTTGTCGAGAGCATGGACGCAAAGGCCGGGTCCAGTGCCGCCAGTAGCCGCGAGGGCAGAGTGAAGGACTCAGAAGCCTTCTGCAGCTGATAGATCTCTTGAAAGCTCCTGCAAAGACACAGGCCAGCGGCGGCCAACAAAATGAAACAACATGAAACACATGGATTTGTAATGAAACGTTGGGTGCCGTCCCCTCATGGTTGACAACCGCAGATTGATAAGGTTTACAAGTAGTGGGAAACCACACTGCCACAAGGGGCTTCACAAAGTATTTGAACCAAACAGGAAATTGCTCTGAGAAATCAGTTGGATTAAACTAAAGCAAGCATGCGACAGGTTGATAAACCTGAAATGAAGCCTTGATACGGTGGACAGTTCACACAGGCTCCATACTATCTTTCTTCATGAAACAGTTGCCCGAAGCAGACGGACATGTTTATTGCACAGCTTCTTGTGTAGATCATGACCCTTGTGACCCTCCGGTCACGCCTCGACCTGCGAGACTGTCTATTTCGACATAATTCTGACATCTTGCGACATATTTGTCGGGACTTGTCGCCTTGGCAAACCTCGAGGAGTACAAACTATGTTTGATGTCAATCAGCCTGCGCCAAAATGGCGTCAGCGCTCCAAACTTATTGGAACAAAGTTTGATGGGAGACCCAGCACTGGGTATTGTTCTCATTTCCTCTATGCACAGCAGTTCTCCACTCTTGTCCTGAGAAAGCCTTCCACCCAATGGTTCAATCGCAGTGGGCCAAGACCATATCCTGAGCAAGGATTGCGCGTCTTTCGAGCAGGTGGTTGTGGTTTGTCAGTTGAACTGGAACGTTTGAGGGACTGCATCTAAAACCACAGGAGGCTGCTTCAATGGGTCAAAGAGCTAGTTCTGGACCACTCACAAGACTCTTCTATCGCCGTAATTATGGTCAAAGGGTAAATGACCTGGGGCTCCAAGGTATACCCGTCTCTCTTGTACTTCATGAGTGAGTGTCATTACTTTCAGTAATCCACTCAAACCAATCCGCCGTTTATATAAAGATATCATCTGCTAAGCTGAATTCATCTCACAAAGCAACAAGTTTTGCCTTTCAATTTTGGGGGTGGTCAAAGTGGTCAGTGCCGCTGAGTCCAAAAACTGTACCTTTGGACCGTCATGGAAAGACACATAATCGAAAAAAAGGGAAGCAACAGGTAATAATGTCTAAAGAAAATCAAGAAAGCATTCTACCCAATTTGCCACCTTTGGACCGTCGAGACTCTCCAAAGCAATTGGGCCAGCGCCAAAGGCTTGTGACTGCTTCCCTCGAACACAGCTTTCTTTCCATCATGCAGTGTGAGACGAGTCCTCAGGTGGCTACACCAGCAAGAATGGCTATGCGGCTATGCGAATGATAGGAACATAAAAAGCAATCACTTACTTTGGGGGCAAATTTCCAACAGGGAGGACTGCCGGCAACAAGGCGGCAAAAACAAAAGGGCTCTTGGATTCTACCGGTCAGAGTCAAAGCTGGCTTGAGCTTGTCCAGTTGAAACTCAGTTGCGAAATCTGACATGTACCTCAAGTAATGGCTTTCTGGAGTCTTGAGAGAGAACAAGAATGACTGTGCTTCAACATTTGCGGCTATAGGTGAAGGAGAAACAAACAACGCGACCTGCATACCTCCTATAATGCGGCGCTTTGCGTGGCAGCTCCTACAAGCAATGCATAAAGCGCAGTAAGAAAACAGCAAAATGTGATTAGGCTAGGTTCCTCAGTTTGATTTGGACATCTTACTTAGTGGTTCCATTTCGGGGCCACCCTCTCTCTCCCTCCAAAGCGAATGCATAGGCTCAAACCAAGAACATGCGTCATTGAGGAACCTAGCTCAAAGCATGTGCGAAAGGCTGATTTTTGTCATGGATGATTGAAGCACCAGCTTCGTAGGACTCTCCTGCGTCGTTGAAGAGACGTGCTCGGCCTCCCAACTGATCACTCCTCTCGAAAACATGGATGTCCTTGCAAGGCCGGAATCCGATGGAATCAGCAGAAAAACCCTTCCACCTGTGTTCTGTGAAAAAAGAGGTAATCTCTATTGAATCTAATTGAGTCGGCAAGAACTTCATGCCAGGTAAAAGCCAAAAAATAGGTTGGTCAATGAATGTCCAGAAGTCGATGCTTTGTCCAGCCACCGATACTTAGTGGTCCCTTAGTAGACAGAAATGAATTGCAACAGGTTTAGGACGGGCTTTTCTCCATCCCTTTGAGTTTGATCGAACACTTGCTCGCTTTACTCCGCCATGCTAGCCAATTTAGTCCATGCCCAGCTTTACCAGTGGTGTATTGGGCATATCATTTTGCGACACTAAAATTGAAAACACTCCAAGTTTCTGCCTCTGGAAATTCCTCCCGACAAAAGCGTGCCGTGCTACAGCCACCGATTCCAGCACCAACAATGGCAATCTTCATGGCGCTTGTCGCATTTTTTCGGCGTTCGGTCACTTGCAAGCTCCATGTCAGCGGCTGTTCCAGTGGTCTTTAGAATCATTGCATATTTGTGATTTGACTCTAGAGGTGCAGGATGGCGCCTTTGCAAAAAGCATGACCTTCTCAGCGTAACTATACTAAGTGATTCCTTTAAGAGGACGGTTTCAAGGCTAACATGCCGAAGATCCCGCCAAAGGTCAATTGCAGCGGCACATCAACACAACTTGCTGAGGGTGGATGCTCTATCTTAGAATTCATCAATCATTCGCGTCAGCTATGCAAAGCTGTGTATGCAGTGTTGCAAGGTACCTAGCTTTGCTCGCTTCCATGCAGGAGAGCAGCTAAACTCAACTCCCTGCCGACAATGCTGAAACCTCTCGCTCTAGAAGGGCATATCACAGTACACTCGGTACACTCGATTTCCCATCATTCTTCACGACTGGGGCCAGCCAAAGGTGTGTGTCCCATTGCATGCCTTCAGGCCCAAGCACCAACTGAGAAAGACAAATTCTAACTTGAGCCTCTTCAATTGCCCATACTAAAAGGATCTAAAAGGCTACGTCCATTAAGGCGACGAAAGCTTGCCCTCTCCACCGGGGCTCCCAGCGGCAAATGCTCCGAGATCTCGTGGAGGCCTAGGACGCACCGGTGATGGGTCCAGTCAAAGGAAAGGTTTCACCAGAAATCATTTATGAAATCTTATTGCTGCACTTCTTTCTTTGGTGTTTCTTTGGTGGATCGTGGAAAGCTAGTCTTCCGTCACCCTCTGAAGTTTCTCGTGTCTCAAATAAGTCTTCTGCTGCCCCTGTTTCCACTGATGCTGAGGGCTCCACATCAACAACGCTGGCAAGAACAACATAAATAAACAACTAGTGGCAAACAAAATTGCAAAATCCATAGGGGTTCAGGGCTGAACTGCTGTGTTTGGCCACAGGGAATTCAACCGGCATGGCCTTGCGTACCAAAAGAACATGCAGGATTGCGGGTGTTGCATTACTTTTGCTCGCTACGCGTCCATCTTGCAAATTGTGAAAACACACTGCAAGTGAACACACAAGTGTACTATCTAGTAAGCAACAAGACTCCACCGGAGTGTTTGTAATATCCTTCGATCAGGTAGATGCGACGCCCCTCTGTTGGTTGACACAAGAGAGCTGACCATGCTGGCTTTCAACCGTAGCGAACACTTTCTGATTCAAAGATCTTTCAGCCACCATCGTCTTTCAGAATATCATGAAACCTCTCCACTGCCGGAGACATATTCCATATGAGATTGCAGGTTTCCATGGATGTTCTGTACTTTGGCTCGTGCAACTGCAATTAGATGCCCACCTCCATCGGCCGTTTCTCAACGAAAAAGAGACACAGAATGGCACCGGCCGCGTAGGCGGCCAGGCTTCCAATAGATCCAAATGCATGACGCTTCCAATGGATCCTTGCAAATAAAACAAACATAAAACACTTTAATTTAACCTTTTGTTCTAATTTGTTTCCCTGTTTGTTTTATGGACCTATCCTCCAATTAATGTACTTTGGCGTGGCTGTGGTCTGGCTTCCTCATGCTCGAGGAGCTTCCGGTTAGGTCAGGGCTTTGACGCTGGATCCACTGGCTTAAAGTCTCTTGCCCCACATGGCATGACCCCCGGCAAACTCTTCAACTGAGCAAGGCAGCATTTCGTTATTAGGCTTTGAATGCTAGTCTCAAAGCCCATGTGTTCTCATGCCTCGTGCCAGTGCCGATATTGTGATCTGCATAGTTTGACGCAACATGGACAAAGTGGAATCTTGGCACTTCTTCTACTTCCATTGGGTCATCTTCACAGAGTCTTTGTCTGCAATTCCCCCGCTGGCAAGCCAGCGAAACGATGATCATGGTATGCTGATCACGCCGATCTGAACAAGCTCAGTTGACGAGCCCTTCAGCTGCCAATCTCAGAAGGATACGATGAAAGGGCACAAAGCCCTCCTGAAGACATGTTGATGTAGAGATTTGGTACAAGGTGTACATGTCGTCCGGAGACCGTACACCTCTTTCAACATGTCGAAATCGTGAATCGACCAACTTGAGAATCTCTACAGAAACGTTTGAGGGGCGTCGAGGTCCGGTTCCTTTGCGTCCATAGCAACCTTTAAACGGGGCCCTGGTGCCCCGAAGATGTGTGTCACCGTGTAAATTAACATAAAGTAACCAACATGCAAAGCGCAGGCCCTTCATGAAACCTACAGGAAGAAGTGAACACAGGCCCTTCATGTCACAAAACTCTTTCACTTTGAACCCAACTTGTCCTCAAAGCAGCTTAGTCAGCAACTCCTTCCAATGCTCCCTGGCCTTGTGTTCACGCTCCTTCTGCACCAAATCTGCGCAGATTGAGCGGGTAATTCCGCAGACACCAAAGAAGAACAACGTGAAAAGGGGGAAGAGCATGTTCGTGGAACCATACGGAAGCTAGTGACCCCATGGAACCCACAAAAAATCATAAATATGAACACATTGACAACAAGAATGACTCCAAGTTTCTGGAGACACCTGATCGGCCCCCTTGAAACCACTGGGGAAAAGAAGCATCTAAAGGCCTGAGAAAAAAGAAACATAAGAAACACACTGCAAACATCTGCAAACCAAGTATAGCTCGAACATGCTCGAACCAAAGGTCAGCCACTACCAGCCTGTACATTGTTGCAGAAGCACCTGGGCACAAAGCCATGGTTCGTCAACAAGGAGCGCCAAAGGCATACCGGAGAATGAGGGCAGTGTTGCGTGGATGGCCAGAATTTGGGAAAGAACAAAAGCTCGACGATCTACTTTTGATACTTTCGATTCAGAACCCAACCACTGATGACCTACTTGTAGTGGATTCGTCCACTACATTGAGAAACGAAACTGCAGCGAATCATCCTGAACTGGTGAAGCGGGTCAAGTTCATCGATCAGATCTCCCTTTCGGACTTTCTTTTGGCACTGGAGATACAGCTTGGACACTTGAGGCAGATCTCTAAGGGACATTCTTGCCTTGGGGCAAATCGCTCAGCAGGAATGGGCCCGGAATTGCAATCCTGAAAATCTGCTCCAAGGTGTCCCGCATAGAGCACAACATGAGCTGTTTCCAGAAACCCTTCGTTATGTTAGCTGACCTATTTAATCATTAGCGTTTCACCAAGAGTTGTGACATTTGTGTTGCAAACATCTATATCAAAGTCCGTCTGCAATTCTGCTGGATCCATCCACCACGCTCCCCGCTCTATGCTCTGCTCGGAGGCACATCCGCAAAGTCCTGGCTCGATGCCCATTCGGGCCAGTCCAGCTGACTGCATGGCTCCTGGCACTAGGTGGCCCTTCACACCGGTGCACACCGGACTCAAGTGGCTCAGTTCTTCCCTGTGGAAGTCTTCGTCAGAATCTGGACAAAAATGCAGGAGAAATCCTTGAAACGTACTTCATGCAAACAGCCTGTGTGCGTACAACGTCAGCATTTTTTGCTAGTTCTAAGAGCATCTCGCACCACTCACGTTGGCCCTTGTTTTTAGAATTTTGGGGCCTGAGGTAAAGGACTCAAGAAGTATCCCATGGAAGGCCCTGCTTAGAATCTCAGGCAGGTCCCTCGGTCCCTCTGGAAGGTCCATCTGTAGATCCTGCAAACAAACTATGAACACCACCTAACTATACCTCACGTGAGGTTCTCATCTGGTCTTCTTGCTCTCGAGTTTTCAGTGGGCGCTTGTGATCACGAAGCCTAAAACCCCTAAACGTTCCTTCAATATCCTTCAATCACCAACCCACGCTTGGATGCCTGTCCTTGAGAGCTTCAGTGAATAAGCGCGGATGGCGTGCAATTAAGCGTTGCAGTGGTGGCAAGAATCGGGGGTAAGGCCTGCGCTGCGATGCCGCTATGACTATGACCCGCTGTGGACAATTGCGGGGAGGAGATACGCGAGCTTGTTTGGGGGAACTCCGATGGCATCAAAAGCAAAGCCAGATGCAGCCCATCAACGCCCCTCGCAATTGGACAACCATTGGAAATGAGTAGGCACCTCTTGCTCAGAAACCTATGCATTCTCTCACAAACACAATGGCATTTTGCAGGGAACACATCATCTTTTAATCTTTGGGTTTTCGGCGATTTGTGCTTTTTCCTGCAGCAGAGTTTCGTCTAGACTCTAGGTTGGAAGCCGTCGCTCTTAGGTTGAAGGCCATCGCTATTAGGTATTTTTGTTGTTTCTGAATTTGCTCTAGGAGAGTCAACTCGCATGCGCCCTCCCTGCCGGCATTCCCTGTGGTCGTGTTGTCGCGCCTGTCATCTCGGCGCCGTTGACTGGAACCAAGCCTCAGCGACACTCTCAAGGAAAGCAAGAAAAAAGAGACAAACATATAGAATATAATTACATATACATAGAACATATTGCTTAAATTGCAACAACACAAACAAGGAAGGTGTTTGGGTCCCTATAACAGGGTTTTCTTTATGGGCCTTATTAAAGCGGACCAAACAATCGTGCTCCCTGGAACAATGGCATATTGGAAAGGGATAGGGTGGCTTTTCTGGTTCAGATATGTTGGCCGGTATGGGACCACTGCTGAAACGCTGAGTCAATACAGCCCTACACATGACCTCAACGGGCGCAATGTGGGTAAAAGGCCACGAGAACATCTGCAACCAACGAGGTTGCACGTATGTATGCAAACAACCATTAATATGCACAAAAGAGACAGGTGGAACACCCAAGTGATAGCAAAGCCACCTCCCAATTCGGGCCAAGAAGCTCCTCTCTCCTCCGTTGGCTTGAACCAAGCCTCCCAAACGACGTCGAGTCCATTGAAAGAAGAAAATCGGAAAGGCGACCAACTTTGGACACTTTGAGCCACATGTTCATGAACGATCTGTGGAAGACCGAAGCCTGAACGATGAGAATTCCCCAAACTTTTGCGGACCATGTGGGAGCAGTGCCCATGAGAACTGCTTTGCCCTGTTAAAGGCTCCATGACAATGGGTGCGACAGTTTGAGGATGTAGCTTCTTGTTGGTGAAAAGGGCTCCCAAACATGGGACTAGTGCCATTGGCCCAAAAAAGCAGGCCTAGCGGCCTAGTTTAAGAGCGTCCGGCGGCAGCTCTGTAACCTTGACCCCTAAATGGATGCTTTCTGGAGCATCGTGGCATGGACATGCAGTTCCGCTGCTGGTCTTGGTTCTAGCGCAAACCGGCAAAGACCATCAAAGACCTGCCCCTTCAAGAAGGAACGGGCCCAACTGCCACGCGCTCACTGCGCGCTCCACAACACTGTCCATCCTTGGGGCGTTCCCGAAGCTGGCATTGTTCCAACCCGAAAACCAATGAGACGATAGCCACATGTCACATGTCTATTGCCGAAACGGAGACTTCTCGCACAAGCATCACCATTGGCAGATGTTCATGAAGGTTCCGGCCAACAGCGAAGGCTTCTCCTTCTTTTTTCCTTGTTGGCAAGGTTTTGCAAGTATAAGAACGGTCTGAAGCTTCAATGGCTGCCACGATTTCTGACAGGAAAACGACGGTATTCGGTGGTTCCATTCCCAAACTGTCTGCTGATCTGTTCAAGACAAGGTCCTCTGGGACTTCCAAGTTGAGAACAGCAGCGAGAATTCTGGAATGTACCATGATGTACCGTCGAAGTGGTCCCCTGGAGCTTGGCAAGTCGACAAGCGCACCAACGTGAGAGTTGGACACCAACCACCTGGCTAGCGGTTGCGTGTTGGAAAACCACCAGGTGTCCATACTGCTCAAATCTGCTCAACCCGAGGACAGTGCTTCGGCAGACAGCCCTGAGTTGTACTTGGTGTCATCTCTGTGCAAAGGAGTTGATCTTTTGCACCGGCTCTTACCTCACCCTGTTTCCGTTTTCCACAGGGTTTTGTCCAGTGTGGTCTTTGTTTTTTCCCTCAAGCGCTTCAGTCCAAAGTTGAGCACCTGCTTCTTCTCCGTGTTTCGATCAACTGTGAACCCACCTCCCCCATCCTCCCCCCCCGACTCCGCCGAAGTGGCCTCTCTGATCGGCTGGATCCACATCGGGAGCCGCAACGAGAACCTCAAAGAAAGCTGCCGGGAGTGATGAAGCGTCAGTCATTTGCAGTTTCTTCTTTAAGTTGTGAAACCCTCAAACCCATATATCTGCCCCTCTTTACATTTGGAGAGATGGTGCTTGTGTGATTTTGTGTGGTTGGTACTATGCCGATCACTCATGTTCTAGGAGCAGTGGCTGCTCCCCATGGTCCAGATATCGGATCCAGCTCGGAAGCAGTATGTTGAACAAACATGTCGGATCAGGTGGCAACTGCGAAACGCAAAGCAAGTTCAGGACCAAAGACCGTCGGCTTGTTTTGCTTTAGCTGGATTGAGGGTCTTGAGGCCCAACCCGAACAGGCCCTAACATCTGGTTCGTACTTGGGGTTCACCCATTTATCCGAGTGTTCGTATATGTTCGAACGCCCTCTCCATCCCCTCTCTGAACACAAGCTCCTTCTCCACGGGAGACACGGAACGTCACGATGTGCCGAGCGGCTCTCGGAGCCGGGCCGCGCCAACTGCCGCTGGATCGCCGCGTCGAAGGACCTGAAGCGGAGTGACGCCGAGAAATGGGTCGTCCAGAAGAAGGGTTCTCTTTGACCAAGTCTTGGTTCTCTTATGTTCTCTTGCTCTCTTTTCTTGGTAATTTGATGCAGCTTTTTGTGACTTGTTGATGCTTCTTCTGTTTTTTTCTTTCTGTTCTTTCTTTTCGTCTCTTTCTTACTTCCCTAAACCGAGCGTTTTTTTGTGGTCTTTGAAATAAAAAATATCACAACGTTGAGACTTCTTTCCCTGTATTTTTTTTCCAGAAAAACTTGTGTTTCTTGTGCAAGTGCTGCAAGTGATTCCTTTTCAACAAAAACACTTAGGGCTTCCCACCAGGACATTTGTTACCCAGAAATTTTGGCAAGAGACGTCTGCATTTCCAATTGATCAAGGAGGCACCATTGGTTTCCAGGACACAGGATGTGTCCGGCAAAAGGATTTATATATATATATATATTCTTTGTTTTTTGGATGACCCTTCAAGTGAGCAACAGCCAACAGCCTGAACCAGCTTTCAATTCTTGTGGATCTGTGACCAAAGCTGCAAAGCTACTAAGCTATGAGTTTGAAAACGAGATTGACATGTTTGCCCATCTGTGGATCTGGATCTTGGATCTCTGTTCGGATCTGCATTGGCAAATCTAGTTCGACCTGACCTGCCGATTGAAACAGGTGAGGGCTGACCTTCAGTGAGGCCGTCAAGGTTCAGCTCACGGCCGCAGGCCACTCTATGCCGCTCTTCTGGGGGCTCCGACCAAGTGAGGAAGGCGAAGAGCCAAATGAGTTTTTGAGCTGAAGGAAGGGCCTGGCATTCCGAAGAGAAAAGTCTGCGCCCTACAGGGCTGGGCCGTGAGGCATGAGCCACAGAGCCATCTTGTGACAGGTCATGTGACATGTCAAAGCAGGATGAGGCATTGAATCTTCTGAGGACCCATGCTGGAAAGTATCATGGTGTTTCACGACATCCTTTGCATGTTTGATGAGACAGAAGAGAACAAAACAAGAACGTTGTGAGCCATTTCGTCTTGCGAGGTGCAACAATGCTGGTCTCTTCCAGGTCCACAATTTACAATCCATTTGCAATTGCATTGTGGCCGCATTGTGGCCTTGGACAACAATGGGCGTGGCAGCGTGGCAATGAGCTGTCCGCACAACCCCAGGACCGTGAAGGCTTTGGCGTACATGTTGGGATGCAGGCGCGGTGCAGCGAAGCAGTTGGACGATCCCAACAATCCGGCTCGACTTGGCCTGCTGCGTAGGGTTTCCGTGGTAGCTGAGGTATTCAAGCCCGATCTTCATCATGCTCTCCATGAACCTCGGAATCGACCAAACGGAAAAGACGGAAGGAACGTCTGTCTTCCAAGCCACCAAGCGGTTCATTGGAATGCCATGACGATTACATTGGAATCTCTTTGATGGTTCCCAACAGTTCCCAACTGCTCATCCAAATAGGCCGGACCCAGAAGCCTAAAGCGAGCTACAAACGCATGCCTTTCACTGGACTCCGACTGGCTCTTCTGCCCAGTGGCGCGACCGGTCCGAAGATCTTGCGCGACTTGTTTTGGCCCTCCAGCGACGGATGATGCGACCACCATGCGGTGGCACTCATTGGTGGAACTTGGTGTGGGAGTGAGTTGATGGGTCAATAGGGCTGGACTCCCTTCAACTGTTTGACATCTCCACTCAAGCGACAGGTGAACGTGACCACTTATTTGCACCCAAATGCCAAATGCAATGATGAGCTGCAATTTGTTTGTCATACCGAGTCAGCTGTCAAAGCTTTCCCTGTTTCTTCCTCACATGGACAGTTGATGGATGAACAGCTGGTGAGGCACACAAAACCGACAACACCTACCATCGTTCCGAGTTCGTGAGCTACAGTTCTGGGCGCCTTCGAATTCTCCTATCTCTTTTCCAAGACTGGCAAATCCATCAAGAATTACCCGACGTCCAAAAGCCACGAATTTCTTCCCAAAAGCCACGGAAAGTTCTGCTCCTCCGATCGGCCGTTCAACCACCCGACAACCCACAGAAAGCCAAAACCAAAACAATTCGTCCTCGCCAAGAAGCGTTGTCCGAGTTGTCTGAGGTGGTCAAGAAAAGTGGATGTGGGTTCTTCGTCTGGGCTCTCATTCGCTCCGCTCGTTTCACCTCCAGTACCACGATCTCGAAAGATGGGCGAATTGGATCGAATTGGTGGGGCGAAGCTTGGTTTTACCTATAGGAAGCTAAGGAATTGAGGTGTGAGGATTCGTCCGCCCTACCAACAAGTCTATACTTATCTGGGGCTCTCGGTGATGAAAAAGGCCAAAGCGAGTCACACAGGTTCGATTCGACACAATCTCATTCAATAAAACAATTGATTCCCTACCTTCCATCACAATTCCCTTGCAATTCATGTGGGATCATTGTGCCACCCAAATATTGGTTGAATGGCCGCGCCGCACCTGTGCCATGAGCTTGCAGAAGTCCGACTTGGAGAAGGTCTGCAAACCCTGTGGATCTGCCCACAGGAAAGCCTAGGTTCCAGACGAGCAATCCAAATCACACGGCGACGGAGCTGACGGACCGAATAGAACAAAGACTTCACAAGTCACAAGACTTCCCAACCCGAACTGATGGACATGCCTTCGGTCCGAAATCGAGGCACGTTGTCAATCTCAAAGGCAGGGCTCGCGCAGCCCATCACGGTGACTAAACAGCGGAACTGCTGGGTGATCTCCTGAGCATAAGACGCCACTCGAGAAGGAAACTCTAAGCTCGGGAAACTCGTCACTTGTCTTAGCCTTGCTTTTAACAGGTTTTTCAACAATGCCTTGACGCTGTGTGCCGAGAGCGTCGTCGGGGTATATATCAGTGCGTTTGCATGGATCGAGAATCGAAACTGACTGATATTTTGGGCCGTTGCCGCTTTAGCCAGTGAACCCGCTCCGCCGGTCCCCTCAACACATAAGCCTCCTAAGGTTTGGTATAGCTTTGCCCAGTGGTGCCCAAGAAAACCTTGGCTGTCTAGTCATTCTCTCGGTCATCAAGGTGCTCGGCCAGTGAGAAAGCCCCTGTTCTCGTCGTCCAGCTTCAAAAAGAGATCGTTCGAGTTGGTGCCCGTCTTCCTCGCAAAGTGCATCAAAGTGCCAACCGGTGAAGACATGTCTGCGAAGTGGATGGATTGCCGATTGCATCAAAATTCTGCTGAAAGGGACGTCATTGAACGAGATAGATCTGTGCATTTTGCCCAAGACCGGGATTGCCCAACCCTTTCCGACAAACGATTCCTATACTTGGGCCTTGGGGGGAACAGAAGCAGGCCCCATCGTCATGCACTGACGGCTCTGAAGCTTCTGTCGAATGGAGCAAAAGCAGTGAGTTGAAAGTAGAAGAGCACCTACCATGTCCTAGATGAAAACCTCTCCCTCAGAAACCATAGCACATATTTAGAAGAAGTCGTTGAGACCCGGTAAAATTGGGGTTTGGGACTTTCTTCACAAAGGAAGAATGATGCCTTCATTGAACAACATGCAAAGCACATAGTATCTCTTAGTATCATAGAATGAAATTGAAGTACATCCTGAATGGCTTTCTGTGGATGCGCCCCATCGCCCCAAGGCTGAGCTGTTCATCTCATGAAGAAGCCATCCTGAATCCTGAATGGCTGAATACAACACATGAGAACATTGGATTTGGCTTCCTACAAAAAGAAGGTATAAACACATTTCCCAACGGCTGCTCCCATGGAGCTCAGCTCTTGCCAGGCAGCCGCATGTAGTTCAGCATCTCCCGGAAGAAGATCGCCGCATTACACTGCTCTTTATTCATCTGAGCCAGGTCCTTGACCCCGTGAACGGTCTCTCGCTGATAAAGACATTCCAAAACCACCCCAAGCTATGCAAGCGTGAATTTGCAAGCTCACCCAACCACCTTCGGTGATTTAGCCGCAGCCGGCTAAACAGAAGCAATTGGGCTGAAACATGTTGACCCGCTTGGCTGAAAAGCTCACAGTCTTTGATCATCTGGGACCTGGGAGCAAACGAGACGATTGAGAACCCAAGTCGGCCTTCACCATGACACTGGCAGCTGCACTGCTGTACTCCTCGCGTTTGCCTCACCATTGGATGCCAGCAGGGGCCACACACGGCCCTTCTGTGCAAAGACCATCACACGATTACGTCTGTTTTGACTGTCATGATTACATATGATTACATTATTGCACCTTTCACATCCTTTCACAATGCATTCTAATCACTCACAAGACAATACATCGGCGAGTTCATGAGACTCACACAAAATATGGGAAGACTTTTCCCCAAAACGTCGAGATCGAAGCTTTAGCAGAATGAAGCACAAAGGATTCGAGAGGACTTGCGCTCGGAAGAGTCCACCTTTCGAAGTCTTTACCATGGGTGCTGAAAACTGGAGACCAGGCAGTTCTCCAGTCTTTCCTTTAGACCGGAAATTTGAAGGTGGATCCTACAGTAAAATGTCATGCTCTGCCCTCACAAGGGCCTTTGGTCAAGCATCATGTAGGTTTGGTGCAATTCACCCCTTCGAAACCAGGCTGAGTATCCCTCGCCCCCCCACGAGAGCGCCCGAAAACCCAAACGGCGCCGCAGCTGCCACGGCACTCACGGCGGTCATCGCCATGCCGATGACTTCCAGATCCAACTCCACGGCCTCGGAGTTCGAGTTCGTCCGTTGTCCGACCCGTTGGGTCGGTCCCATTTGTGCTCAAACGTGCACGCGCTCAAGGCGAAAACAACGCCAAGGTTCCTTGGGAGTCAGGAGCTTATTGTAAACGTCCTCAATGTCCTCCTGGAGAGAAGAAACATGATCCAACGGGTCACGGGGGTTCAAGGATCAAAAGGATCATGAAAGAAACAAATACCATCATAAAGCTTGTGGCCGATCGCTCGGCTGACCGTGGAATCTTGAAACATCTTCCATCCAATTCTATTTAGACACCAATTCAAGGGCCTGGCACAGAATGACTCCAATCGATTCATCGTGGCATTCGCCCAGTGAGTATGTCTGCTCTGCGCCAGACTTGAGCGGTCTGACGGCGTTCGTGGGATGGAAGATGATTGGGCCACTGCCACCGCCTCGCCCAAAAACTGGTGTTATTTGCGCTAGTTGGGTGTGCTGTTAGTTTGCATCATCCCTTTGGGCGACACCTGCGGGGTTGAGATGATGAAGGGAGCTTTGAAAGGCTCCTTTGGATCTGGCATGATCCGGCCGAACTGCCGGGTGTTGACTTGCACCGTGGTTCATTCGGACTCCCACGAACAAGTGTTGCGACCGTCGCTCCTTGGTGGGTGGATCCTCAAAGCTCATGAACTGGAGAGCCTGTGCCGATCGGGAGTGCAGTGAGCAAACAGAAACTCCTGAACTTGTTCCTCCCATGGGACGAACCAAACAAGCATGTCCTTTTTTGGGATTTGGGCCATATCCAGTAAAATTAAGCAACCTTTTGGTTACAGGCATCGCGGCTTTGGAACTTACAAGGTCATCAAACATCATCGAACGCATCCTTCCCCCCTCCCCGGCCGTGCTGAGCTCGTCCGCACTGAGCGCCGCGTTGCCATCGTCGTCGAAGTAGGCCAAGAGTTCCTTCGCGGTGAGGCCTCGGGTGGAGCTGTGGAGCTCGCTTTCGTGCTTGGCTATGCTTGGCTGTGGACTGGCAAGACCATACGGATGTATTCAAAAACCAGTTCGGATCCCTGGTCCCTGACAGTGTCACACTTTCTGGCACACATTAATAGGTGCAGAAAACGCGTGCATCCGGCCACAGGGATGTTCTTGATTGCAAACACTGAAGAACACCCAAGTCATGTGGCAGCTGAGCCACATGTGGCCACTACAGGGGCTCTATTTTGGCGGTTCACTCAGAAAACACATAGGCAAAAAATACGAAAACGTTGAACCCCTTCGTTGGACACGTTGGAAAATGGCGCCCGGATGGTCTGGTCACTTACGCTCTTCTCGACGGCTGGACGAGTGGTGACCCTTTCACTTGGCTCTTTCGACGGAGCCTGACCTTCTTTTCGAGTTGCAAACGGACCATGTTTGTTTGTGGTTCGTGAGGATTTCCTAGTTGATTTCCCTGTTTCCACATGGTTTGGCCAAGGAACATTGGCACTCCATCCACTTGGCCGCTGCAGTTAAGATCCCGATGGCTCGCAACCTGGCTCAATTTCTTCGTGGGCGGCTCGAAGCAAAAGCACTCTGTTGACGAACCTCCAGGTCCAAGTGGACACCCAAAAGGTGACTTCAAAAAATACCACAAACACAAGGCCTCTGCTGATATCCGAATTTAAAATTGTTATTTTCTCACCTGAGGAAGAAACTCATACTTCAAATATCTTCAAATGCAGGAACCGTTGGTTGTGACTCGTCTCTCGCTGTTGAACCCAAGTGACTCTGAGGTGGACATCTCCTGTGGGCTCTTGGTCATCCAGGCCAAATGCTGCCGGATCCATTTACCTTGGTGTCAAGTGGTGGGGACAACTTACAGCGGCTTGTTCGGATGGTGCAGCGGCTTGCCTCGGTCGGTTTCCTCTATCGAACCCTTTCGAGGCATCCAGGCATCCCTGTCTAAGCGATATGTTTTGGACCATTCTTACAGTTCAATCAATCAACAAGTCATCAACGAAAGGCAAGTTGGTATAATCTAGTGACTTAGCGTGTGCGTTTGGTTGAGAAGATGTTGTCTAAACAGCGACGCTAAACAGTATCACACTGCCTACACCACTTCCGACAGTTGCATGTATCGAAAGAACTTCGGTGCTTGGACACGTCCATTTAACGGAAGGAGCAACATGAAACTAAGCATGGAATAACGGTTGTGATCGCTAGTAGGTTGGAGGCCATCGCTAGAAGGTTCCTTTTGCTAGTCTAAAGATCACTTTGATTGAGAATAGCACAAGGGTTGTGATCCTATCCCAGCTCTAGTCGTGCAACTTGCAGCTCCAAGTGCCGTGGTAAAGGACGCATTGGGAGGTGTCTCCTGAGAAGGTCACGTCTCGCTCCGGGTGGGTACCAAATCGGTTTTCCTTAGGCATCCTTTAGACCTTTTCTTCATTCCTCAGACAGTGCTTTTCCCTTCTTTAGGTTTTTTCATCATTTTCTTTTTTGCCCTTTTCTTCTCTTTCTTTCTTTTCTTTCTTTGTCTCTACGCATCCTTCAGAATCCCATCCATACTTTGGCCTGTACGTGAGACCTTTCAGGTGTCTCTGGACACAGGGAACTGAGCTCAAACGTCCACATTGGCAGGGTCCAGCATGCTTCAAACCTCGTGAACACCGACACCTGCAAGGCCCCAGGCCCACCTCCGCCCACCCCCAATGCCCCGCGCGCAAGTGGGTTCCTTTCTCCATCTGCCGAGAGCCCATCTTTGACGCCTTAGTCCGCAAGTTGAAACACAAATCAGGCATTCATCGGTGTGCGTTAGGGCCGAGCAAAGACCTAATAGAAATGTATATAGATCCCAGAAGATTCCCGACTGGTTCCCCTTTGACATCATGCGACCTTCAGATGCAAAAAGACCTCCTCCACTCATCGACACCCACCATCCCATCTTCAGGAACACTCTGTTCGTTGCCATCTGTTTCTCTCAACAAACTACCCAAAGTACCCACCCTCTCCATATCTCATCGGTCAAAGGCCAAGAAACGCTCTTCTTCGCTCGAAGGCCAGACCCCCTGCCATGCACTGAGCCCAAGGGGGTGGGATGAGCTTGAGCTCAACTCTGGGTTCAGAGCGCTAGACAAACCTTAAACCGTACTGCAGAACCCAAAACAGTTTCAATCGGACAATTGGCCATTCATTAAGCCACTCAAATCCATGAACAATCTAATAGTATGAAATTGCTAACACAGCATTGGAAAAGTAAACTTACGGCAATGGATAGAATGCTTGATCCAAGCAAACACAAAACACAGCGCTTTCTCGGTAAAGGAATGCTATGTTTCCCACAAGGACAGTCATGAACGATTTCAATTTCGGCGAGCGCCACACCATTGGTCAGGGAATCCCTCTTTCAAACATTGTTTGGGTGGCACAAGGAGGAGAAGAGGTGAACTACAGAACTTCTGACTCCGTCATGCCTTAAAGGACACGTTAGGAGACCTTTCCAAATGAGAACAGCAGCGCCGTGTTTCCAAACTTCAAAACCCAACACATTGAGGAACCAAGGAACCACGGTTATTCGCCGACGCCGACGACACCGCCCGCACCTGCCCAGCTTGCTGCTGCGCTCTCCGCTGACGCGGCTGCGGCTCTTGGACAGGGCCCTGAGAAGCTGCTCTGGATGTGGTGGCACCCAAAGGGCTTAGCCCTCATGGTGTGGTCTTGGTGTTCTTGGTTTAGGGTCTTGGATCAGAAACAACGGTCTAATTTTGGGTATACAATGGTATATCATATTCCAGGGCCCAGTGGATGATGAGGGTTAGGTTGCAGGCCTTTCCCCCAATATAGCCGTCATCTTTTGCCGACTGTTACTGGTAACGGGATACACCCATACACAGTAGGTCTAATGTTCTAAGGGAAAAAGAAAAGGATAAGAAAAAACAAACACTTGTTCTTTGCTTTCTGCAAAACACATCATCAAACAATATTCTGTTGCTAGCGGGATAACATGAGCAAGGTTTTGGTCTTCTGAAGCTTTCCCTGCTGGCAGCTGTGCGGCGCAGCCTAACGTCACCTCCTCCCAGCGGCACGCCTAGAACAGTGTGCCAAGTGTCGGTTTGTTGCTCTGCCGCTGTGGCTCCGCCTGAAACTCCACCTCCTTACAACCTGCTTATCTGCAGTCCGCAGGCGAGAAAAGGGAGATGCGGTTCCACTGCAGCCGGGAAAATAGATTGTCTCTTTTCTTTTTCTGATATCTTCCTCGTTTTCTTTATTCTTTAGTTTTGTTCATATTTCTTCCTCTTCAAACGCTTTAGATCTTTCCTCCTTCCACTCTTCTTTCAAACGCTTGGGGCTTAGGGGAAGGATAAACATCGCCGACCCCGCTCTCACTGTATGTTTGTTCTTCCCGAGGCGCCTTCAGCGGAGTTGTAGATCCACAAAATCGTCTGGTAGTCCACGCGATCCTGAGGGATTCGAAGACTTGGTGGAAAATCCCGAGTCCGGGTGTGTCTGGAAATCAAACACGGAACAAATCCAGATCTGGAGATGTGGCCAAACCCAGTTGGAAGACACCCAAACACCACCTGCGAACCCTCGCCCCGTGTGGCCGTCGACAACGATTGATCACTCGACTTCCAGGTTGCTCAAGATTCCAGTCGGCAGTGTTTGGTAAGCTGCTCTTGTTTTTAGGCGCATACTCTACGAAACCTACGTGCCCGTTGGAACCCAAACACCGAAGCACGTCCCACTGCGTGGCACTGGCCCAGCCCGCACGTGGCTGAAGTGCCAAGCTGCAGGGAACAGATCAAAGTCGCAACAGCAGCGCAGCAGTCCTACCGGGCTCTGGAGCAAAAATAGACAAACTAGATAAACTATATAACTATGAAAAAACCGACCAAAAGGGTTGACCGTGTTCTCGCGCCAAAGGTTTGTGAAGATTCTGTTGGATCAATCGAATCTGGACCCGTATCAAAGTGGTTTCAGATGATGCCGCGCCCAAAGCGACACTCACAACACTACGTCTCTTTTGTATAAATTGGCTCGACCCTCACTTAGGAACAGCCACTTGACAACACATACACTGCAGAAAAGGGCGAATTACGGCGAATCTCCAACTTCCACGTTTAAAGAAAGGTCAACGAGGTATCTATCATGTTTTGATGTGGGTCCCTTATTCCTAGAGGGTCTAGAGCGGTGTCGCGCAACAAATCCCAATATCAATGCTTATCTACTGGAGATGCGCGAATGAGATTTTTGGTTAGCCTCATCAAGCAGGGGAATCGTCGTGACTCAGTTGATGAACAGTGCAAGTGCAAATGGATATTTGACACAGTGGAATTCGCGCATCTCGAACTCGGATCTCTGTTCGCCCGAGATACGTGCCCCTCTTCACAAGCTTCCGCGAAATAGGCAGCAATGGCAAATTGACTAATTCAGTCATCCACATTTGACCAACATATTGTTGGACATTAGAGACGTGTTTCCACGTGATTCATCTGAAGCAGGGTCACGCGCTGGTGCGCACATTTGCAGACACAAAACGCTCGAAAAGAGTTAACGTTAACATGTTTCTGCTGGGGTCACTGCCCTTTAGCTTTGTCCAGGAGTCCTTTCAGGCCCCCAGAAACGAGGAAAGACCCTCTTGCCAGGCAAGTTCGTTGGAAATTCACGAGGGAATGTTGTCAAAAGGGAACGTTGTCTATTTGGATCCTGAACGTCAAGAGGGAACGTTGTCAAAACTGTCAGCCACCTCTCCCACTGTGCCAACAGAACCGAAAAGCGCCCTCACAACACTTCGGTCCATGATCGCAGTGAAGCGGGTAATTAAGACTTCCTCAATCTGTTCTACGCAAAGGGCTTCACCTGACTTGAATCCTCTACCAGGTTCACAGCCTTTTGCCCTGGTGAAGGAATGCTGTAAGGCGGGCTCTGCAGTCCTTTGAGGCTCATACTGCCGCTGCCGTCGGGCATCGGAAGGTCCGCATAGGCCTGACGTCCAAACGAAGAGATGTCCACCCAAAGATCAGCGTTGGCTCAACAAGCTTTGGAATACCACCACCTGGGGGCTTAGCCATGTAGCAAACGATGTGCAATTTTTGACGAAACGGTGGGACCCTTGCGTCGCGTGCCGCGGGAGACCTGCCAAAAACCGCCTATTTCAATGACAAGAGCGGGATGAGTCACGTTGCTTCGCGGCAACCGCCACCAGTGGCTCTCAGAGACGGGGTGGAAGAAGTATCTAGAACTCATTTTTGGACCCTTTGATACACGCACCGTGTAGCTACTTCTTAGTTCATTTTGGCATTGTTGGGTCTATTTTTCAACCCGAAATCGTACATGTTCAAGGGGATCGAAAAATGGAGTGATTATGTACAATACATGATACAGTGTGTAAGATCGAGACAATTAGAGATAGAATTGTTCCACCTATGTCTCACTTGAACTTGCTGCAAGCATCGTTGGATATATTTTTCGACCCCTTTGAAATTGTACATTCTTCAGGGGGTCGAAATTATACTAATTTGCAAGCATTTTGTACAATATTGTCATTGTAGAAACAACTTTACACCTGCAACCAGCTGACGCATATGCTACCGTAATAAACTATATATACAATTGCAACCAGCTGATGCAAGTGATGCAATCATGAAGTACCTAATATGTGTTTTTCAATGTGTTCTTCCAATCCCACTCCTCTTCCAAACACATCTCGTGCGGAATATGGTTCGTTCCCAAACGAAAATGCACCCCCTAGCTAAAGTTCAAAGTAACAGTTTGCCTCACCTTCGGTGCCCGGATTTACCTACGACCCTTGAAACCATCCCAATGGAGGTAAATATTCCATGCATGGAGAGCTTGGGTATTGCATTCTTTCGCGGCCAGTCTTTGCCAGCTGGACCAAACAAAAATCAAGAAGTTAAGTTTCCTGAAAAATATATGAACTAACATCATTAAGAACTAAGACTGAGCCCTTCTGCGACCGATTGGTAGTAGCTTCTGAAGTTTCCCTAAAATCTAGAAACCAAATCATTGGGGGGAGCTTCCTTGAAGAAGCTATCCTGTGTCCCACCTAGAAGCTTACTTAGCCTAACTTAATTAAGTAGGCGCCTACTTGATTAAGTGGGAGCGGGCTAAAAAGTAAGAAATCAAAAAAAACAACACACACACAGAGAAACCGAGAAACCAAAGAAAAAATACCGGAAACACCACGCTTCTCCGAACGCCTCGAAGAGCTTTCCGAAGATCTCGCTGAGCTGAGGCCACAGGCACAGCACCTGCAACTCGTCGGGCAAGAGATGGCAAGAAGAAATACTTAGAACTTACAGTAGTTCAAAGGTCGAAGTCTGAAGTAGTTAGAAAGTAACAAATATCATTTGGATTTGGAGTAGTGTGGAGCAGGTATCCTCCTGAAGGAAGAAGGATTGCACTTTCCTAAGGGGAAGGATACAGCGGGGGAGTGCAAACGCATACAAACGCCATGTCAGCATGCACACCTTGATCGAATCTCACGGTCGCTGAATGTAGCTGCCTTTCAAGTTCACCGTAAGAAGCGTTCGGCGCTATCGACACATAGCGGAGGGGCGCTGTTCGAAGAGTGAAAGGGGAAGGGACACGGCAGAGTCCACTAAAAAGGATCCCTAGCACACTCGACAGAGATCTTCCATCAGCGGGACTGGTTGAAGGCCGGTGGAGGTGTGGTTGAAGGCGAAGTCTGCCAGAAAAGGCTCCTTCAAAGGAAAGAGACATAACGAGACCATCTGCCTCAAGTGAAGCCACACACTCTGCCACACACATCGTCGCCCTCGGGGAATCGACGGCCACCCGGCCGAAGCGCGGGCGACGCTGTGCCTCTGGCTCTAAGAGTTGGCACAGCAGGTTCTCACCTGGTCGTGGCAGAGGTCAGAAAGAAAAGGGAAGATCTTCGGGAAACCATGGGCTTAAGCTCTTTTTGGTCTTCAAGCAGGTCAGGATGGGCTTTCCCAACACTTCTCCGTTTTGCGACGTGGTCCTGGTATGAAGGGCCGGAACCTGTCTGGTCCAAACTCAAGGATCCATCACTTTTGGGATCTATCTCTGGCACATCCTGGGACCATTTTGGAGACAAATCTTTGCGCCCGACTTTGGAACCCAACTTTGAGCCCATGATCCTTGAGGCCTTTCAATCCCACGAACGTGTGGGCGTAGAGCTCGGTCTTCTCGTTGGCATCAAGGTCCATCTCCTCGAACCAACGCAACGGCGTCACCCCCTCACGATGACCCAAACTCAAAGCAGATCTCCCCTATCGAACCTTTTTGGATCTAATTGTTCGTCGAGTCTAGCCGGTTTAGCAAGTTTAGGGTAAAACCAGGAATACCAGTACTTGCTAAAGCATGCCCCATGCGCATTGCAAAGCTATGTCTCACAAATCCTTGTCTTGGAGTACACTGAGTACACCCAGCGCCCCACGACGTTTCTGGACTGGAACTCGCCGCGGCAAAACAAAGCTCCTCGGACTCCTCCAACTCCTCAACCTGGTGCCGGCCAGAACGGACCAATCCCCAGTCCAGCATTCAGAGTCGTTGGTTGCATGGATTCCTAGTAAAAGAGGATGGTAGAATCATGTAGAATCTAAGTTGGGAAGCTGATGGAAGCTGGCACCACTGTGCGCTTTGCCATCCAAATTACACCTTGTGCTCGGTCCAACACTTTTGATCCACCCAAAAAGGGTCATCTTGCAAGGTAGAGGGGAGCACTTCTTCAAGAAACCTTAAACAATTCCAAGCATGGAGACGATCTCGCTCTTCACAATTCTTCTTTGGGGGGCTTCCGCTTCATCTAGTGAGTCATCCCTGGTGTCATCCCGAACACCGAAAAAGTCACCTCCGCTCAGCTTGCAAGGACGAATCAAATTGGGAAACCGCCCATCCGACCATAAGGACTTCCGTGTTTGTGCCGCCCTGAGATTTTGGACTCAGGCAGGCCGCTCAGACTCGTGACTGTCGCTAATGGTACAGCTTGAAACCTGAATTCTTTCCATTGAACTTCTAAAACACCTCCCAAGATCACCATCACCTTCGACCTTCACCGGTCCAGTCCACGCTTTGCTTTCAACACCGGAACATGGCCCGCCTGAAAATTCTCCTCGATCGGCTCCACCTCGGGCAAATTGGTCTCGCTCGTCTCGTTCTCGTTCTCCTTGGTCGCCTGCCGGTAGAAGGTCCAATGAACAACTAAGGAGAAAATAGGGAGAACCCAACCGTCAGTGCCTTAGTGGTGGACTCATATCAAGTTGAGAATATTACCTACAAAAAATCCACCCAATGATTGGTGAACACGACGAAACCTTTGGCCCTTGACTCTCAAATCCCGCGCCGTCAAACTGTTTGCGTTTCTTGCAGTGTTGTTGATCGAATCCATTCTATCGCAGTCATGTATGACTCATGACAAACTACGCAGTCAGTATCCAAAACCATTGCCATGATCATCTTTTAGTTCTGTGCAAGAACCCGTCTCTAGTCTCTAGTCTCATATTTAGGGAGTGTGGGGTCACCGTAAGAGTCCATGCTTGAATTTGCTTCATGGGTCTGGAATAGAAGTGGTGTAGATTCCTGAGAAACTGATCCCCCAGGAAAGCATAACAATGCAATCTAGGCTTGAGCCTTCCTCTTGTTTCTTGTTTCTATCATTTTGCATCATTTTCTATCTATCCTATCCTTTGCTTTTCCTTTTCTTTCCTCTCTTTCTATCCCTTCTCTTTCTTTGTCTTTGCAGCTAACACAAGACCATGTCTTCTCGCCAATCGAATGGCACCTCCGCACCGGTCTCCCCAGCTTCCGGCTTCACTTCGCCGATGCGAGCCTTGTTTTTCGAAGCGGAAAGCGCCAATGGGAATCAGATTTCTCGTTGCTTTCGCTCACTCCAGACTTGCTTCATCTTGCTTCCAACTGCAGCCTTTCACATCTTTCACCTTTCTCTCACCTCCTTCCAAGCACGCCATCCTGCCCAAAGCGCCTCCAAGACTTCTTGTCTGGCTAGTGCATACTCTTCGGCCCCCGGCAACAGCGACCTTTGTGGCACCACACGGAGAAGTCCCGCAACCGGTCCAGCGGGCGGTCGAAGGCGGTCCATGGGGTTTACTGAAGCACGCTAAACATCCTCCAAAAACCATCCGAAGGAAAATGCCAAGCGGCTCAAAGAACCACATTCGCAGGTTCCGCTTCAAGCTCACTCGCTTGGTGGGAGTTTGCCTGGCTTCAACCCAGCCCATGTCATCTAACCTCGGGCCAAAGCTGGAGTGAGCAGATGGCGATTTGGCTCAGAACTATAATGGCACGACACCCCTACTCCGAAAAGTGCAGCATGGCTTCTATACATCGCAAAACTATTCGACCTGAGTCTGGAATCATCCTTCCATCTCATTCCAGATGTAAAAAAGGGTTGTGATCACCTTGCCAAAACCTTCTATCCGTGCTGGGAGGCCTGTTGGCGTTTCCAATCTGTGGACAGCACAGCTGGGGAAGCGTGTTGGAAATGTAATGGCCTGTAGCCTGTAGCCATGCGCGAGCAAATCAAGCTACTTACTGGCTCTTGACGTGCTTCTTGAAGAGTCCATTCTCCACCTTTCATCCCAAATAGCAAACCGCAGTAGTAGTAGTAGTAGTAGTAGTAGTAGTAGTAGTAGTAGTCGTGGTGGTGGTGGTGGTAGTAGTAGTAGTCGTAGTCGTTGCCGTAGTGGTAGTCGTAGTGGAAGTAGTAGTTGTAGTCGGTGTACCTAGCAGCAGCACATAGATTACTTGCACATATCTCACCTGAGACGCATTGCACCCCAAGACAGTGCAAACGTGAAGGATTTTGGACCAAGCGGAGTCAGCCACCCCTCGTCCGTGGCCCAATCGGCGGCGCAGGTCTATTCATGTCCATCCCGATCGTCCACTCCGAATGAGCTCGGGTACCGACATCGCATGAGATTGAGCTCGTTTCACTTCGAATGGACCCACCGGGTAACCTCCGAGATGGGTGAACCAGAATTGAAGATTCTTTTTGCTCAGCTTTCTAATGCTTTTTGTTTATATTTTCCAAAGGTCTACGGTTTCATCTTGGTGCTTTCCGACTCCCGTCGAGCTGCATATCTTGCACCAAGGCCCGGAAGAGCATGGCCAGCGGAGCCTGAACACGGACACCATTTTTGTCAAGCGGTCTACATCCGCCACATCCGTTCATCTTTGTGACGCCAAGAGGCTAGGGACAAATGCTGAGACCTTCCTGGCTTTCCCTTACCAAACAACCTGAAGGGAAACAACTGGAAAAAGGAGGGTCCAAAGACCAAAAGAAAGAACGAAACACAATCCGAATCAAAGAAAGCATCAAGCACATCCAGAGTGTCATCGACGGGTTCTTCAAAACCAGATAGAACCTTAGGCACCTGAAGCTGAATCTGTGCTCCCGCCCTTCCAAAGGCCTCGGGATTGAAGTCCGACTGCTTCTTAGCCTGGGTGACAAGAGGGTAAAGATATGTTCAAAAAGAGTTGAACATGTTGGAGCGTCCTAACCATTTGGTTCAATGTTCCTTTTCGCGCCACCGAGTACACAGAAATGACTTGGGTGCCAACCGCAGTTAGGGTCAGATGGTGCATCAGCTTGCGTGAGATCACATTGAGATGCGATGGAAGGAGAGATAGGAGGATCAAGCGATCTCAAATGAGGAGGTTCAAGCTATAGATTTTGGAGATTGACAAATCTGATGTCATTTTCAAATTGAAAGCAAGCACTTTCTACCAGCTTAGTCAACCGAGCCCAACATTGCCAATCTTCAAGAAAAATCAATGCCATGGCTGGTGAACTGCCTGCACGCCCTGTCTCCTTCCGAAGGACTCAGTGATCCTAAAGGATTGCAAGGCTTTCGCTGCTTCATTTTCTCGTTCACATCCATCGGCGCATGCTGCAATGGGTCAGCAAAATATATTCGTTTTCGTGCCACCCTCTACAGGTTGGCCGGCCGGCTTGGGTAGACACCGGGAGTCGGCGACGAAGCATTGAAAACAGCGTTGAATGCACGAGTGGGTCGGCCGAACCCGCATGATCTTGAGACACATCTCCCTGACAATTTTCAAAGGACCGAAAAGAAAACCAAATTCCTGTTGCTACGGAGAAGAGCTACCGAGAAGAGAGGTCAAGCACATGGGTCGTAATAGGTATTTCATTCCAGTCATTAAGTGTTGAGCATGTTAGAACATGTTCAAAACAGTGAGTTTCGAAAGTTACCTAACATGGTTCTGGATTATTTGATTGTGCAAACCTAACACCTTTCAACACTCAAATTATTTTTGAGTTTTTTTGAGTCTTTTATGTTCCTTATACTAATGAGTAATATATGTAGAATTTGAATCAAACAATCGTGCTTAACCACACCCATTTTAGATTGTCGGTAGCAACGGTGATAAAACAAACAATTGCTGCTTTTAAAGACCCAACCCACAAAACAATTGTGACCATTCTATATTGATATTTCAAACATTGTTATCCTTTTCGATGCGACTTTGACACCACCAATGCCAGTCTCGGGCTCCTGACGTCAGGCATTCGCACCCCAAGTACGGTGAGGCTGGTGCCGTTGCTTTGTACCTTGGGCCGTTTTGTACGGTGCTGTGTGATGTGTGAAACGTTCGCAAATTCTGAGGGAGACAAAGCGGAAGCACACAAGTTGGATGCCTCTAAAGGGATCACCAACTTGTTGGAGCCCAAAAGATGCACCCCTGCACTCCCCTTTCTTTTGAGTCGCTTGCAGAAGCTGGAAATGAACGATCTGAATGCTTCTGCAACCTCCTTAATGCCCACAAACCTGAATCAAATGCAGTTGCAATAGCGGGGGGGGTCCATTCCGCAAGCACGATGAGTCACCAGCCTAGAATATCTTGGAACAGCCAACATTGGTCTCTTGACCGCTCTGACCGGTACTAGAAGTGGCTTTGCCTGATGGAGTAGGACAGCTGAGAAAGCACCATATCGACAGAATGGTTCACTGCATCTTCAGTAAAGAATTGCTTCCTTCAAAACACTTGGAATTACATAATGACATCCACAAGAATCTTCTCTTGGTTCAGCTCTAAAAAAAGTTTTGCACGCAGAACCCGTCAGCAAAACACAAAAACATTGTTCTCTGCCCAAGCTGCCATCACCTTGGTAGCCAGGCGATCAAAGTGAGCCACCTGAGACGAGAAACCAAAACACCTGTCATCAGAACCCGAACTTGTGTGGCCAGAACTTGGAGTTGTTTTTGTGCGCTCTTGTGAGTTTCATCTTCAGTGGATTCCGACAGAGTTTGGGGATTCTTGTTGGAGAGCATCAGTGCAAGGGCTTCTGAGCTGAACAACTATTGATCCACATGCAACTCGAGGCACGCGTAACTTGCGGTGAACTCCGCGATCCCCCGGCCACAACTACAAATCTGATGTGATGGTGATGCCCGAATGAATAGATTTCAGGAAATCAACCCAAGAGCAATCCAGTGGAAATGGCATCTCGAGAGTGGCACTCCCCACAAAACTGAAGTCTGAAGGCAATCGGAAACTGACAGGGTTGAACCCCTCCATTCATCCACCCAAAACGAATACAGAAATCAGTTTACGTGCCCCAACATGGTCTTTCCACCACTTTGACTCCAAAAAGTCCTTGTCAAACCAACTTCCACGCTTCCCATTTTCTCGACCCACGAGCACAACCATCTTTTGCCCGCCCTTTCCGCCCCTGAGCTCCGGCGCCGATCGGGAGAGCCATGGCCGGCCCTGTGAGCGAAAGCCATCGAAGGCACAGGCCATACGACAGAAGGCTGCACGCGTGAGCACCTCACGGCGTGATGCTGCACGACTGGCACAAAGCGGAGATCATCGAACCCTGGACTGTTGGAGTGTTGGATCTCAAAAGAAAGAAGATGAAAGAACAGTAAAACAATTTAGTGGATCTTTTTGGGGGGCCGCTATTCCAACAAACCAAAGCGACCGGGTCCATGTTGGGCATCCGAAACATCCTAGAGGGCAAAGCTTGGAACCTCCTGGAACACTGGGACATGCTATGGGACTTCGCCATCGATATGCAAGGTCCTTACCCGCCAGGGCCACGCCGTGCATCGAACACGAAAGAGAAAGACCTCTTGGTGCATCTGTCTCTTTCGTTGGGACTCCTTGACATCTGCTACTCCTACGCTGGGTTTGGATTTGTGCCGGTGAACGCCGAAGAGTCAATTTTCTGTTTCAGCTCACAAGTTGAAAGCATACCCCACTGATTTTGTCTGTGTTCATTGCATGACATTTCTTCCAGAGTGCACTTGGACTTCTGGATAAAGTCACTTGCTTGGTTGAGAAACTCTTTCCTTCACACTTAAGCTACTATCAAACCCTGAGATCCATTTCTTTGAATATCGATCCTGACTTCCAAATCAGCTAGTTCTGAGCACTCCCCCTCCTCCGCATCCCCTCAGCCCAGCCATTTCCACGCCTGTGGTCCGGTTTCCTGAGACTTCAAAGCTTCATGAAAAGCTTCACTGGGTGTCTTAACCAAATGGGTGAGTTCTTTCACTCCGCAACGCGCCCGACATCTGGTAAACTCGACGCGACAAACGCCACACAAACTCGACCCGCGGGAGAATGGGTCGAGAAGCTCGGCCCAGGGCATAAAACTTGCCTTGGCAGGAACGGATCATGTCGCTGGACCTGGTCTGACCTGGTTCACTGACCTCTCATCAAACAAGTGTTGGGTGGAAATGAAGGGCAATGAATTGGACATGATACATTCTGCTTCGACAGTGGATTTGTCCTAGGTTTCCAAACCTCTTGGACCTTCTCTTTGGTTGACCTACATGTGGCTCTCACCTCACTTGGATCATGTGATGGGAATGCAAACATATTCATGATTCATATCATCATGATCGTCCTTGACCGCTTACAAGTAGACTATGACACATGGCCTGTCATGCCATGTCAAACCAGTCTCAAATACAACGCAAGACCCTTGGCGGTTTCGTCCGAGCTGCGGCAGCAGTGGACGATTCGTGCGAGCTCAGCCGGCTCGAAGATGAACTCCTGGAGGTCGAGCTCGGCAGATCCGACGGCAGTGTTTCGTAGATCGATGGAGGATGCATGCCCTGGGTGCTGTCTTCTTTTTGAGAAAGCACACGACGGGAAGGATAGATCTGGCTCCCCCAAAAAGACGTTGGACAAAAGATGAAGACTCGAGATCGTAGCTGCAGAGTGAATGGCAATACAGTGCAATGCCCTTGGAAGATTTTTTTCTTCACAGGAGTTGAAGTTTGGGTATTGCAGGTACCAGTAGCAAACATGGTCGCTGATGTTGGAATTGATCCGAGATCCTTTCCACACATTTGCATGCTATGATGTTTTTTGGGTCGGAGGATATTGAAAGGGTTTCCAGAGAGGAAACAAAGGGTTTGTGCTCCATTAGATTAAAAGAACAGGGAGGCGCACTTTCGAGAAGCACCAACCAGCCATGGAACTTAACGCGAACTAAAACGGTGGCCAACAGTTGCGACAGCAGTTCTTCCTCGCATTCATCTGGTTCTTCCTCTTCTCCCTCAATCGGACGCCTCAGTTCCGTTGATCTTCTGAGATTGAAGATCTGCAACGAGCCAATCGCTTTTGAGAAAAAGAAAGAAACAAGAACCGTATATATATATATATATAAAAACTCACGGACAGTTCTTTTCACAACGCTCCACAGTTAATCACAAATAGAAATGGGAAACCACTGAGAATGAACAAGTA